>JARQOC010000004.1:97093485-97453721 GCA_033576535.1 Allobates femoralis | reverse complement strand
TGCTGAAGTGTAATCTTCGATCCAGAAATTTTTCCCCGTAGAGGCGCCGGGCCCGACCCGAGTCCCATTTGCCCCCGTGAGGGCATTGGCTGTACACCTTCTCCCCACCCCCCCCCTTCTGCAGCTTGGGGCCAACAACCTTGCCCCCACCCCCATGGACACTGCATACTTGCCTCTGTCATCCCTCTCCACTGCAGCGACCCTCCTCGTATTTTTTTTTTTTTACACAAAATTCGATTGTAAGACCCTTTTGGTTTCTTCCCAATTTAAAGGGGGAGGGGGTGCTTTAAATCCGAAAAATAGGTACTTGGAAAACTAATGACTTGGTCAAATCTTTTTTCCCCAATGTTAGACGGGAGAAGCAACAAACGGAATATTTACAATCGGTCCGACATGTGGGATTTTCAGGGGGAGCTCCAACGCTTTTATGATCTAAACGGCGATAACCAGGATTGTTTTCTTGTTCAAATCTTTCGACATATATACACATGGACACATATAGCTAAATACACATGTGCCCATGTTTTTACATACATCTGTGGACATATGTGTGTGTGCGCATGTGTATATATGTATCTGTATATCCATATACATAGATATGTTCATGTGTATATTTATCCATGCACATGTGTGGACCTTTGTCTACATATACTGTATACATGTGCATGTATGTATGTATGTATGTATATATTATATATATATATATAATATACACATGTTTGTACATGTTTGGCTATATACATGTCAGGACGTGTGTGTATATGTATATGTGTGTGTATGTGTATATAGGATGGTGGCGAGCGGGGCAGGATAGTGGCAGGGGGGCAGATTGGAGCGAGCAGGGCAGGATGGAACGAGCGGGGCAGGATGGTAGCGAGGAGAGCAGGATGGTGGCGGGGGGGGCAGGATGGTGGCGAGCGGGGCAGGATGGAGCAAGCAGGGCAGGATGGTGGCGAGCGGGGCAGGATGGGGCAAGCAGGGCAGGATGGAGCGAGTGGGGCAGGATGGTGGCGGGGGGGGCAGGATGGTGGCGAGCGGGGCAGGATGGAGCAAGCTGGGCAGGATGAGCGAGCGGGGCAGGATGGAGCGAGCAGGGCAGGATGGTGGCGGGGGGAGGATGGAGCCGGCGGGGCAGGATGGAGCCGGCAGAGCAGGATGGAGCAAGCGGGGCAGGATGGTGGCAGGGGGGCAGGGTGGAGTGAGGGGGCAGGGTGGAGCCGGAGGAGCAGGATGGTCGGGGGGGGGGGCGGGGGGGATGGGTGGCGTAGGATGGTGGCGGAGGCGCAGGATGGTGGCGGGGGGGGGGGGTCAGGATGGAGCCAGGGGTCAGGATGGAGCCAGGCGGGCAGGATGGAGCCAGGCGGGCAGGATGGAGCCGGCAAGGCAGGATGGAGCCGGCGGGGCAGGATGGAGCTGGTGGGGCAGGATGGAGCGAGCAGTGCAGGATGGAGCAAGCGTGGCAGGATGGAGTCGGGGGGGGGGGGGGAGGGTAGGATGGAGCCTTGGTGGCAGGATGGAGCCTTGGGGCAGGATGGAGCCTTGGTGGGCAGGATGGAGCCTTGGTGGGCAGGATGGAGCCAGGGGGGCAGGATGGAGTCGGCAGGGCAGAATGGAGCGAGCGGGGCAGGATGGAGCGAGCGGGGGGCAGGAGGGAGCAAGCGGGGCAGGATGGAGCCAGCAGGGCAGATTGGAGCGAGTGGGGCAGGATAGAGCAAGGGGGGCAGGATCCCCCTCGTCTCCCGCTGTTCTCACCCGGCGTCTTCTCTAGTTGTCATGTGACAGGGCGGGCTGTGTGATGTCACATCAGCCTGCCCTGTTACATGACCGCAGTGACGGGTAAGAATAGCGGAAGGCGAGGGGGGGCAGTATGGATGCGGGTGGGGTGGAAGGCGGGGGGCAGTATCCCCTCGCTGTCCTCACCCGTCTCTACACAGGGCGGGCTGATGTGACATCACACAGCCCGCCCTGTGTACAGACGGGTGTGAACAGCGGGAGGCGAGGTGGGGGCGTGGGGGGAGAGGCGAGGTGGGGGCGGCGGGTTCCCTGTATATACCGCCCGGCAAACAGTGGTGCGTTAGCTGCGCTGTCCCCGGGCTTCAGCGACAGCGGCGCTGACGCTCCACTGCGTGGCTGCAAATTGGCGCGAAATTCGAACTTTGAATTCTCACGCCAATTTGCATAGTCTGTGCTCATTGGCGCTCGCCTCCGGCCTGTGTCTGGCGCACGATTTCGGCGACAGACACACTCAAAAAACACTTAGACAATTACATAATAGATAATAGATATATACACATGTGAATGTATACACATGTACATATATAAATATGTACACATATCCACACGTGTGTAAAAACACGGCCACATGTGTATTTAGCTATGTGTGTCCATGTATGTGTGTGTGTATATATATCTACTTACATAATCACCAGTTTTTCGTTTCCGGCCACTGTGCCGCTATTCCAGCATGCATGCGCCATCGCAAGCCGCCGCTTGCATTGCTGGATGGTGCCATAGCGGCACAGTGGCCGCAAATGAAACACTCGCTGCCTAATGCATTCTCTCCCCGCCCGCTCCTAGCAGTCCGCCTGGTGAACCCTCCGCCCGGTCCCCGCACTCCTCTCGCAAACCCCACACTTCTGCCCCACCAGCCATCCTCCCCGCCGCCAATAAGCCCCTACTTACGGGACCTGTGCTACGTCACATGACCATGATGTCACCACAGGTCCTTCAGCACCGCACGCAGAACACATGGAGAAGCACCCAGGTAATTCTGCTGCATCCCACACCACCGTCAGCCCTGCATTCACCCCGCACTCTGCCCCACACTTACTCACCCTGCACTCACTGAGCCCACACTCACTGTGCCCTACACTCACTCTACCCCTCACTCAGTCCACACTCACCCTGCACTCACTGAGCCCACACTCACTCTGCCCTGCACTCCCTACATCTCAGCACCCACTCACCCTGCTCTCACACCACACTCACCCTGCGCTCACTAAGCCCACACTCACTCTGACCTGCACTCACTGAGCCCACACTCACTATGCCCTGCACACTCTACATCTCACTAAGCGCACACTCACCCTGCGCACACTCAGGCCACACTCACCCTCTTCTCACTAAGCCCACACTCACCCTGCACTCACTTAGCCCACACTCACTCTGCCCCGCACTCTCTGCCCCGCACTCCCTACATCTCACTCACCCCACACTCACCCTGCACTCACTCACCCTGCACTCACTCTGCCCCGCACTCACTAAACCCACATTCACTCTGCCCCCTCACTCACTCTGCCCCCTCACTCACTCTGCACTCACTGTGCCCCACACTCACTATACCTGCACTCTGCCCCACCACTCACTCTTCCTGTACTCTGCCCCAGCACTCATTCAGCTCCCCACTCATCCAGCCCCGCGCTCAGTCTGCCTACACCATGGTTACCCTGCACTCACCCAGCCCTCACTCACCCAGCCCCGCACTCATTCAGCCTACACCACGGTTACTCCACACTGACTCAACCTGCACTCACTCTGCCTGCACACACCCTCTACTCACTCACCCTGCCTGCTCAGCCTGCACTCACTCCACTCAGCCCGCACTCACCCCACTCAGCCTGCAGACGGCTCACCGCACTCACCATGCTCACCTTGCTCACCCTGCGGCAGGCTGAACAAGGAACTGCGCCAGTTCCTCAATCCACCATCCTCTGCCGCCACATTACACAAAGCACAGAGGAGGGGAGCAGAGACCGGGGGCCAAAAATCACGCAGGGGACAGACTGCACAAGGTGAAGTGACAGCTGCTGCCCCCAGTGCCAAAGAGCCCGCCCCGTCTTCATGTCACCGCACTCCCGATGCGATAGCATCGGGCCTTTTTACTAGTATATGTATATGTGTATATATATATATATATATATGTCCATGTCACTATATGTGTGTATATGTATATGAACACATGTACCCACATGTATATATACAGACATGTAGACAGATGAATATATGTAGACATGTATCTGTATATGTATTTCCCCATGTCTATTTATATATACACATGTACATATATACATACATCATACTCCTAAGCTTGTGCATCCCCAACACACAACTGGTATGTTTGTGGGTACACAGCTAATGATTGTTGTCCCCCTTGCAATGTTGGTGCTACTGTGGGGGCTGTTAAAACAGCCTTTGTGCTAATGTAGGCTACATTACAGACACACTACTCCGGTCCGCAGCTTGGATGTGGCAGGCTGGCAGAGCCTTCACTGACGGAAGCATCAGTGAAGACTTACGAGCATGCGCACTGCGCAGACTCCGCTTGATGTCACAGGGGCCGTGTCATAGACAAGAGCGGGCCAGGGGCAGGTCGTAGTTCTGCGCATTGCGCAGACGCGCCAATGACACGGCGGCGGCCGCGACACTCCCAATGGCAGCCCCTTACCACATAATGTGTGCACAAATGTGTATAAGCGGAAATAAGTGCCCCGCGGCCGCGACTGACACAACGTGGGAGCACACATTGCACATTGCAGGATTCACAATCCATTTTTAGTGGTCCGAGTACAGACCATGATGCATGGACCAGCTGCAGGTCAGCTATCCTAAGACAACCTCATATATAGATGTCATTCCTGCCTTTGGGTTAGGAGATGGTGTAGTAAAATTGTTACATGAAAAAAAAAACGTAATACAAAAGATCCAAAAAGATAAATATAACAATTTATGACTTATTATTTATCAAATTTTAGCAACAAAACCCCATAAAAAACAAGTGGATCAAAGCACAAATTATAATTGCATAAGATTTTTTTCCTCAACTGCAAATACACGCTTGGAGCGTAAGAGGTTCAATACTAGACTAGTGGAAGGGACTCAGGGAGTGCTAACATTCACAAGCACAAGCTGCTGTCATGAATGTGTCGAGGCCTGATGAGACCTCGAGGGATCTGGGATCAAAAGGTCACAATGTTTAGTTGATTGCTGATCCTCTTTAGTGCTTGCTTATCATTTATCTTGAGTAGGAGTTTATTTAATTCTATCCAGTGCTGAAAGGGTTAAGGTTCTTTTTCTATTCTGCAGTGATTAACATGTAGTTGTAATCTCAGCTGCTGCCACTCCCTTCAGCTATATAAACTCACTCCTTGCTCTCTTCTATGTCGGTTATAGTTCATTCTATGCTGACATGTGAAGAAGTTGTCTCTAGAGAGAACGGTGGTGATCTTTCCAGGTGATGTGGTCTCTCTATGGAGAAGAATCGGTGTTTTTTTTATGAACTTCTCTTTCTGCCTTCATGTTGTCTTATAATAGTAAGACTAATGTCTTGCTGGCCTGTGCACTAGACAGGGCAAGCCCAGGGTCAGCCAGGGCCTAGGCATGTGATCATGCTTGGGTGGGGGGAATATTAGGGAGCTCAGGAATTAGCCACAGGTGAGCTAGTTGGTGACCCCTTTCCCTATCATCAAGGCTTTCTTTTTAATTTTCCCTGGTTTATCCCTTCTTCTGTGCCGCACGTTGGGTGTTCCCTTGCTCCAGTGTGACACTACGTTACCTTCACTGTGTAAAACACAAAGGAGACAAGCGAGGCGCAGAATAGTGCCCTGTCAATGGAGACACTGTTAGAAACGGTGATATGTGTTGTCCACTCACCTAGATTGGTTGTGTATACCCACAACTGGCTTGAGCGCCTAATGCAGCTGCCGCTGGACCTCCACCGCCACTGCACATGGAAACCGATAATCTGTTGTTGGGAAGAGGTGTACCACGGTCCGCGCTGCTGTGACACGAAGGATCACAAGGAAGGCAATGCTTCAATAAAAAAACTTCCTTTTTTTCTTTCCTCCTACGCTTTTCGGAGCCACATCAGAGCTCCTTCCTCAGGGCCATCCTACGTTACCTTCGGCTGACAACACTCACTACACCTCTGCTTTTGCATATTTGTGTGCTCTACATATTGTATATGGCCACCTATTGTCTTTTAGGGGGCATTTTGTAGACCTACTGAGTGTAATTTCAACTTCTTGATCTTAAATGACATAGAACAGCTTATTCAATAGGCAGCCTGTCCTCAGAACAGAATATTGTTAGTGTAACCTTTACACATTCCATGATTGAAATGATGGATGAAATATATTCCTCGAACAAAGTTCATTTTAATCAATAGATCTTGTATTGTTAATAATTTATATTATAGTAGTTCTATTCTTGTACAGAAGAGCAGTATTATAGTAGCTATATTCTTGTACATAGGGGCAGTATTATAGTAGTTATATTCTTGTACCTAGAAGCAGTATTATAGTAGTTCTATTCTTGTACAGAAGAGCAGTATTATAGTAGCTATATTCTTGTACATAGGGAGCAGTATTATAGTAGTTATATTCTTGTACATAGGGGCAGTATTATAGTAGTTATATTCTTGTACCTAGAAGCAGTATTATAGTAGTTCTATTCTTGTACAGAAGAGCAGTATTATAGTAGTTATATTCTTGTACATAGGGAGCAGTATTATAGTAGTTATATTCTTGTACATAGGGGCAGTATTATAGTAGTTATATTCTTGTACCTAGAAGCAGTATTATAGTAGTTCTATTCTTGTACAGAAGAGCAGTATTATAGTAGCTATATTCTTGTACATAGGGGCAGTATTATAGTAGTTATATTCTTGTACCTAGAAGCAGTATTATAGTAGTTATATTCTTGTACATAGGGGGCAGTATTATAGTAGTTATATTCTTGTACATAGAAGCAGTATTATAGTAGTTACATCCTTGTATATAGGAGCAGTATTATAGTAGTTATATTCTTGTACAGAAGAGCAGTATTATAGTAGTTATATTCTTGTACATAGGGGCAGTATTATAGTAGTTATATTCTTGTACATAGGGGGCAGTATTATAGTAGTTATATTCTTGTACATAGAAGCAGTATTATAGTAGTTATATTCTTGTACATAGGGGGCAGTATTATAGTAGTTATATTCTTGTACATAGAAGCTGTATTATAGTAGTTACATCCTTGTATATAGGAGCTGTAGTATAGTAATTATATTCTTGTACATGGAGGCAGTATAATCTAATATATAAAGCTGAATGTGTGTGTGTGTATGAGAAAGTGTGTGTGTGTGTGTGTGTGTATATATGTGTGTGTGTGTATATGTGTGTATGTATGTGTGTGGGTGTATGTGTATATGCGTGAGTGTTTGTATGTATGTGTGTATGTATGTGTGAGTGGCACTTGGTGGCACTCGCTTGAGCATCACAGTACTTGGGATGCTTGGCGAGTACCGGCGAGATGCTCGACTCCCTGTCCCTGCATGTTGGCGCTTCTTTCAGAGCCAGCCCACATGCAGGGATTGGCTACCAGACACTGTATTGCCACAGCCACATTGGTTGTGGCATTACAGTGATTGGCTGGCCGCACAGCATCATCAGGTCTGTATCAGACCTGACCGCGCTGTGCTGGCGGTTGGCGATTTAAATACAGCTGATCTGACAGCTGTGTATAAATCTGCTGCGCTGACACCGCTGGGAGATGAGCGTCACCCGTCACCGGGAGATAACGGGCGCCACTTATCTCACGGTGGTGGCAACCGATTATCTCCTGGCGGTGTCGGCACAGGAGCTTTAAACACAGCTGTTCTGACAGCTGATTCAGGTCCTTGAATCTGATATTGATCATCTGATCGGTTTGCCGGCCGGCTTGGTCTCTCATGTAGCAGAGCCGAGTGTGTTCAGCACAGACATGAGGCTTGAGGGGATAATAAAGATGCAGTTCCTAAATGTGTTTGTGTTTTTAGTTATATATTTTTTTATGAAATTTGACATGGGCTTCGCCATATTTTTGTATGCCAGCCAGGTACAGCAGGCAGGTGCGGGCTTTCCCCAACTGCCTATTTGTACCCAGCTGGGAACCAGAAATATAGGGAAGCCCTTTTCTTTAATTTTTTCTTGAAACATTTAAAAAATTGTCGTGGGCTTCGCCCTATTTTTGAGTCCAGCTAGGTACAACTAGGCAGCTGAGGGCTGGATCCGCAGGGCAGGGAGGCCCAAGCTTTCTGGGCCCCCCCCCCGCAGTGAATTGTGCTCCGCAACCGACCCAGAAAATGGTGCATTCATAGAAGTGCCATCTTCTGGCGCTGTACCCGATTGGATCCAATATTTGCTGACCGGCAAACCGATCAGATGATCAATATCAGGTTCAAGGACCTGAATCAGCTGTCAGATCAGCTGTGTTTAAAACTTCCGCACCGACACCGCTGGGTGTCCACTATGCCTGTGCAGCTGGGGACAGGGGGTGATCGGATGGCATCAGGGGGCTGCAGGAACTGGCAGCAGCGGGATCGCAAGTGACATTTATGCTTTCGGCAGTGCGCCGGGGGTGCCGCCGGCAAAATGCTTGCGTTTCCCCATAGGATAACATTGGGCTCGGTGCTTGGGTCGAGAACCCGAGCATCTCGCTATGCTCGACCTGAGCATTTTACTGCTCGCTCATCACTAGTATGCATGTGGGTGTTTTATTAGTGGGCTACAAGAGGATGATGTGGTTATTGGGGGGCTGCAAGGGGATAATGGGGTTATTGGGTGGCTGCAAGGGGATGATGGAGTAATTGAGGGACTGCAAGAGTATGATGGGGTTATTGGGGGTTGCAAGGGGAATACTGGGTTATTGGGGGGCTGCAAAGGGATGATGGGGTTATTGGGGACTGCTGCAAGGGGATGATGGGGTTATTGGGGACTGCTGCAAGGGGATGATGTGGTTATTGGGGACTGCTGCCAGGGGATAATGGGGTTATTGGGGACTGCTGAAAGGGGGATGATGGGAATATTGTGTGCTGCAAGGGGATGATGGGGATACCATATTGGCTGCAAGGGAATGGAGAAATAAGGCATCCCCTGTAAATAAGACATAGCGTATCTTTCCGGGAAACAGGGTACTAAACTCCACCCCTTCTCCATAGCCCTGCCTATATGATCAAAGCCCTGCTCATGTGCAACCCTGCCCTGCCAAGCCCTGGAAAAGTGGTCTTGCATAGAGCCGATCCCTTGTGTAAAAAAGATTGTGGACCACTGTAATAGAGAGTCTGGCTTACTGCATTGTGGAGCGCACAGTGTTAAATATGTTGCTCTGTAGACTCATGCATAATAGAGAGCTTGTCTTACTGCAGTGTGGAACACACAGGGTTAAATGTGCAGCTCTGTAGACCGGCATAATAGACAGCCTGGATTACTGCAGTGTGGAACACACAGGGTTAACCTCAGGCAGGGAGCGTGTTGCAGAAAAACTGCTTTCCTGGGCTGGGAAGAGAGGGCAGGAAGATGAAGCACTGTGATAGGCCAGAGGGCGTGGTCAGGGCAGAGCTATGAACAAGTGGGCTCTGATTGACCTGGTCGGCAGGGGCGTGTCCCGGCCCATGAGAAGGCCGAGGAGAAAGCCTGGAGCCAGGTCCCCTAAGAACCAGCACGGACCAGAGGTCAGTAAAGACCGGCGAAAGTGGTGAAAACAGTTTTAAAACACTATAGGGAGCTATAAATTAGTATAGCGCGCCCCCCATAACTCAGGGTGAATTCTAACACGAGAAAAGGATACGATGAAGCCCTGGATCCGTCTTCATTGCACACTGCCAGTACTGCATGGAGGTATTGGAGGAGTCGTCAGCCATAGGATGGATCCAGGGTGACGGTGTCCTCTGCCCAGCTCCGTGGTGTCAGCAGCAGCCGCCATCCTGCGTAGGCTGTATCTCTGCCCATGCGGCAGTCACAAAGGCTGCACCTCCTGGGCTTAAATAGCTGCTGGCTCCAGGAGTGCAGTGATGAGAGGAGCACTGCAAGTTGTGGTCCCCTGCCCAGATAAGCTGCCGGCTAAACTGGAAAAGAGCTCATCTGCCTGCTGCTAGTTAGCTGGCCGGTGTCCAAGAAATGGCTGCTGGGCCCCTAGAAGGGGGAAGAAGTGATGCCCAGTCTGTTCTACCCACCATGGGGGACCCATTCATCCTCCGGGCTGCATTCTCCCTGCGGTGAGGGAGAATCTGAGGGCTGCAGTGGGCTTTCATCCCAGCACCCCACGTTCCATGACCAGAGGGGAAGTGGGGGGGGGTCAGCTTTTCAGCCAGAGCCCAGTGATTGAGCCCCAGCAAAGGGCAGTAATAAAAGAACGGTCTCACCTGCAAGTGTTTAAACCCAGGCTGCCTTGTGGGAGACTGGGGAGCCCAGTGGTGGGGGTAGCTGAGAGTGCAGGCATCGGCTGTGAGCTGCTGCTTATCTGTGTTCTCTGCAGGGCAAGGCAGAGTATCCCGACCCAGCACCCTAGTAGGGAAGCTGAGGAGAGCCGGATTCAGCCCACAACACTGGGTGCATAGGGGCCTGCGCCAGGTGCGGAAGGGGTACGGGAAGGCGACACTCCGTGTGCCTGTCCGTTGGTAAATGTGGGAAATCGGTGCACGAGGGAACCGTCGCCTTTAAAAAAATCAGAGGGTAGGTGCAGCCTGATGATCCATCGCCGCAGGAGGGGATACGTGGAGGCGACACTGCGTTACCGCCTGTTGGTGGTTGAAGGAAAGCGGTCCCTGAAGGGGTGCCGTCGCCCATCTAATATGGTAGATGAGAAAAAATTCTGGAAAAAAAAGAAATAGATGTGCCTCCTACAGACACTAAGCTAAAACTGATCAGGCACATTCCAGCCTGAGGGTGTATACTGCTGAAAAGAAGCAAAATTTGTATTCTTAATTAGCATAGTGTCGGCTCCTAGTGGCAGCAAGCATACACCCATGGTATCCTGTGTCCCCAATGAGGCAATACAGAAATGTAATTGATGTATGTCCCTGCAAACAAGGTCCATGTGGGTCAAACATCTCAAGAATTGTGAAAAAGGATACAGAATCATGTCTCCACAATCAATCTGGCTTCTGCAGATTGGGATAAGGGCTACACTCTGACCCCTGTTGCTGCTCACTTCTTGGAACACCACAGAGGTAAAAGTTATAATCTACAGATTGTGGATCTCCATAAGGTGATGGGCTAAGGTCGATGTGATTTCCATAGGAAACAACTGTTACAGCAGGAATCACAATGTATTTATATTCTTAAATCGGTGAATCCATCAGGCCTAAACGAGGACCTCCTATTAGGATTTTTGGGAGATTGAGAATTTCCATTGTTAAGATCATTCACTGGGGCCTTGTTGCAATTGGCTTACTCACATATTGGCTTTAATTTCAGATGGAAAGATCACAATTAGGCTCTTTATTATGCCTGATTAAGCAATTGGACCACCTTTCAGCTTCAATATGGATATGAATACTTTAAAGAGGGAACGCTCATTTAGTCTTATTTGACCATTCTTATCGGCCTCTTGGTATTTATCCATTGAGATGAGGAAATGCATAATACCCTGCTACTAAAACCTTTTTTTCCCCTGGTGTCTCAAATATTGGAGTTCTCTTGTTGGGAGATACATATTATTTTGGTCTAAATTTAATAAAACATAGCATATGATTGATGTTTTCCTCGTATAAGGTCATAAACTCTCCCCTTCTATTCCATCACCCTTAGGGCTTTAAACTTCGCTTATCCAGTTATACTTCGCTAATCCTGTTATACTATGTGATTGATTGGGAGGGTCCTTGTATATTTGCTATGTGGCTATAGGTTTATTTTGATTTACGTTGTGACATGTGGTTTTACATCTCTAGTGTGTCAATAATATCGTCACTGGATATCCTGGGATCATGCACATATGGGTAGGGCTCTGGTTGTAACTCCACAGAACATCTAATAAGGTACAGTGTTGGCCAAAAGTATTGACACCCCAGCAATTCTGTCAGATAATACTCAGTTTCTTACTGAAAATGATTACAATCACAATTAAGCAATGGGAAGGTCATTAAGATGTCAGTTTCTATAAAAGCCTGGGCTAGATGAATTATAATCCAAGATTGACTGTAGTTGGAGAGGAGGTTGTGATATCACAAAGCGGTGTGACTAAAGGCTATGGTTAAGGTATAACCATGAGATGAGTATAAAGAACCTATAACTATACAGTGTTGGCCAAAAGTATTGACACCCCTGCAATTCTGTCAGATAATACTCAGTTTCTTCCTGAAAATGATTGCAATCACAAATTCTTTGGTATTATTATCTTCATTTAATTTGTCTTCAATGAAAAAACACAAAAGAGAATGTAGCAAAAAGCAAAACATTGATCATTTCACACAAAACTCCAAAAATGGGCCAGACAAAAGTATTGGCACCCTCAGCCTAATACTTGGTTGCACAACTTTTAGCCAAAATAACTGCGATCAACCGCTTCCGGTAACCATCAGTGAGTTTCTTACAATGCTCTGCTGGAATTTTAGACCATTCTTCTTTGGCAAACTGCTCCAGGTCCATGATATTTGAAGGGTGCCTTCTCCAACCTGCCATTTTTAGATCTCTCCACAGGTGTTCTATGGGATTCAGGTCTGGACTCATTGCTGGCCACCTTAGAAGTCTCCAGTGCTTTCTCTCAAACCATTTTCTAGTGCTTTTTGAAGTGTGTTTTGTGTCATTGTCCTGCTGGAAGACCCATGGACTCTGAGGGAGACCCAGCTTTCTCACACTGGGCCCTACATTATGCTGCAAAATGTGTTTTTTTTTTAAATCAAATACATTTTTATTGATATATTGTAATCAATCATCATAACAGATATAACATATGTAAATCACGCAGTACAACACAATACATCCCACTGCACCTACAACAATGTTGAACACCCCCCTACCCTCCCCCTCCCCACCCTCCCTGACAGCAGTACAGTCCTTTGCATTCTTGCACAGCAAAATGACACAGTTTACTCTCCTCTACACCTCTTCTCCCACCCATCAGAAGTCCACCAGGCAAAGCCATGTGTCCCAAGTGTTAACTAGTATCTTACAGTCTTTTAAATTGGATCCATTGCCCCCATATCGTCTCATGCATGGACTGCGACCCTCTCTTCTCATAGATACCTCTTTCCAATTGCAGGATATACTCCACCCTATTAGAATATTCAGCAGTAGTCGGAGGATCAACCCCAGTCCAATGTCTCGCAATTAATTTCCTGGCACAGTACAGAAGCCTGGCTATGGCAAGTTTGGCACTGGACGTAGTTGAGATTTCCTCCACATATCCCAACAAGCACGTAATAGCATCCCCAGAGACCTCACACCCATACGCCCCTTCGATCATGCCTATTACTCCTGACCAGAATAATGATAGCCTGGAGCATTCCCACATCATGTGGAATATACTCGCTTCATCATTTCCACATCTCGGGCACGCAGAAGACTCTCGCAGTCCCATTTTATATAGTCTTAGTGGCGATCTATACACCCTATGGACCACATAGATGTGTGATAATCTCGCAGGTTCGCTCATGGAAAGTTTCAGAATGTATTCCAGTATGGTCTCCCATACCTCATCCTGTATGGGGCCTATGTCTTCCTCCCATTTTCCCCTGGCCTTCAGTGGGAACTGTAACAGAAATGTATGCATAAGATCTTTATACGTGCCCGAGATTACTCCTCTGGTATTCCCCTCTTGACAGACATAACTGAGAACCAGATCCGTCTCCACCACCATAGGTCGCGTAGCTCTCTGGGTTTTAATCGCATGCCTAACCTGTTCATAGTGTAACCATTCCGTGCTCGGCAGTGAAAACTCATTCTGCAACTGCCGGAATGGCTTAACATCACCATTCTCCAATATGTGTGCCATACAGGTTATTCCTTTGTCTATCCACACTCTTATGGACCCTATTTTTTTGTATCTCCGGGAGACTACTATTCCTCCATATGGGTGTGTGCATGGTCATTCCTTTCACTCCTCTCACCTTCTTCAATTTATCCCAAACTCTATGAATCAACTCAAGCGTGGGTCCTGTTTTCCCCATCTTTTTCATATCTCCCCCTCCAAACCCTCCAGCACTGGTCTATCACTCATGAAGTGTCCCAACAGTCGCGTAATGGTGCCTCCATTCCCAGGGCTTGACCAACCCCTAAAGTGCTGGCTCTGAGCTGCTAAGAAGTACAGTTCCGGGCTTGGCAGTGCCAGCCCTTCCTCATCTTTGGGTCTCTGAAGGCTCTCCAGTCTTATTCTTGCCTGTTTCTTGCCCCATATTATAGTCCTAATCAAGCCATTCAGAGATTTAAACCATTTTTTAGCAATCCAAACTGGTGCATTATGTAAGATGTAAAGCAATTTGGGCATTATGATCATTTTTAAAAGGTTTATCCTTCCTACCACTGTCAAATGTAATTTAATCCACACGTCTATTTTAGCTCTCAATTTTTTAATTAGTGGCGCGAGGTTAATGGTAAGGTAGTTTGAGATGGGCAAGGACACCTGCACCCCCAGATACTTAAACTCCTCCGTACACTGCAGCTTGTTTGCCTCTAGATCCCTGTCCGTCCACTCCACTTCTCTGTCCACTTTAAATAGTATTGATTTGGACCAATTCATCTTCAACCCCGAAATGTTCCCGAACTTTTCGATGGTCTGCATGGCACAGCTCAACGACCCCTCAGGATCTCCTAGAAACAACAATAGGTCATCCGCATATAAAGCAACTTTCTCCTCTATACTCCCATATCGGAATCCCCGGATCTCCCGTGTTCTCCTGATAGTCGCGGCAAGTGGCTCAATTGCTATGGCAAAAAGGAGCGGCGACAGCGGACACCCCTGCCTGGTTCCCCTAGCAAGCCGGAATGACGTAGACATCGCCCCGTTCACTCTAATCCTTGCCGTGGGTTGCGAATACAGCAATTGTACCCAGTTTATAAATCGTGGCCCAAATCTCATTGTCTGCATAACCTTCCACAGATATTCCCACTGTATGCTATCAAACGCCTTATGGGCGTCCAATGAGGCTATTACTATGCTGCAAAATGTGTTAGTTTTCTTCAGACTTCATAAAGCCATGCACACGGTCAAACAGTCCAGTGCCAGAGGCAGCAAAGCAGCCCCATAACATCAGGGAACCTCCACCATGTTTGACTGTAGGGACCATGTTCTTTTCTTTGAATGCCTCTTTTTTTCTCCTGTAAACTATGTTGATGCCTTTGCCCAAAAAGCTCTACTTTTGTCTCATCTGACCAGAGAACATTCTTCCAAAACTTTTTTAGGCTTTCTCAGGTAAGTTTTGGCAAACTCCAGCCTGGCTTTTTTATGTCCCGGGGTAAGAAGTGGGGTCTGCCTGGGTATCCTACCATACAGTCTCTTTTCATTCAGACGCCGACAGATAGTACGGGTTGACACTGTTGTACCCTTGGACTGCAGGGTAGCTTGAACTTGTTTGGATGTTAGTCGAGGTTCTTTATCCACCATCCGCACAATCTTGCATTGAAATCTCTCGTCAATTTTTCTTTCCGTCCACATCTAGGGAGGTTAGCCACAGTGCCATGGGCTTTAAACGTCTTGATGACACTGCGCACAGTAGACACAGGAACATTCAGGTCTTTGGAGATGGACTTGTAGCCTTGAGAGTGCTCATCCTTCCTCACAATTTAGTTTCTCAAGACCTCAGACAGTTCTTTGGTCTTATTTCTTTTCTCCATTCTCAATGTGATACACACAAGGACACAGGACAGAGGTTGAGTCAACTTTAATCCATGTCAACTGGCTGCAAGTGTGATTTAGTTATTGCCAGCACCTGTTAGGTGCCACAGGTAAGTTACAGGAGCTGTTAATTACACAAATTAGAGAAGTATCACATGATTTTTCTAACAGTGTCAATACTTTTGTCCACCCCCTTTTTTATGTTTGGTGTTGAACTATATCCAATTTGGCTTTAGGACAATTCTTTTTGTGTTTTTTCATTGAAGACAAATTAAATAAAGATAATAATACCAAAGAATTTGTGATTGCAATCATTTTCAGGAAGAAACTGAGTATTATCTGACAGAATTGCAGGGGTGTCAATACTTTTGGCCAACACTGTATAGTTATAGGTTCTTTATACTCATCTCATGGTTATACCTTAACCATAGCCTTTAGTCACACCGCTTTGTGATATCACAACCTCCTCTCCAACTACAGTCAATCTTGGATTATAATTCATCTAGCCCAGGCTTTTATAGAAACTGACATCTTAATGAACTTCCCATTGCTTAAAGGGAACCTGTCACCTGGATCTAAGCCCCTACACTATCACTACCTGTCCCTGCACCTTCCTAGCTGCTCCCTATCTATCCCTCTCTGAGCTAAATCCGCCCTATAAAACAGCAGAAAAATAACTTATAACTTACAGAAGTCCCTGAGGCTGGGGACTGAGAAGGCGGCGCCAGGCTCCATTCAGCCCCTCCTCCATGCAGCAGCACACGCCCCGCTGGGCGGCACTATTCTTTCTTCATCGCCGCCTCCTCCATTTGGAATCTCTGCTTTACACCTATCATGTTGTGGTGATGCGACCTCGATGTGTCCCCTGACTGAGACACAGCATATGGGAGATTGTATCTTCTGCTTGGTAGCAGCACACACAGGGTGAGCTGCTACTGGAGCTAAGTGCTGATTGAAATCACTGACCCCCAGGTGTGCGGGTGAATAGGAGATGATATGTGCTGCCCTGGGCTGTGGGGAGGGGGTGGAGTGTGTCAGGACAGCAGCAGGAGCTGCTGGGATTGTATGAGGTTCTACTCGGCTGTGCCCCGATGTAACAGGCCAGACTAACCCCCCCCCCGACCAGAATATACTCGGGGTTAAAGTGGCCTAGGCCAGATTATACCCCTCTGTATACCACAGCAGCTGTAGATCAGGGCTCCAAGCAACACATGGGGGCCCAAGGCAGCACAAAGTGGCCCCAGGCAGCAGAAAGTGGCCCTATGCAACATACAGGGGCCCCAGGCAGTGCTAGGGCCCCAGGCAGTGCTAGGGGCCCCAGGCAGTGCTAGGGGCCCCAGGCAGCACAAAGTGGCCCCAAGCAGCACAAAGAGGCCCCAAGCAGCACAAAGAGGCCCCAGGCAACATACAGGGGCCCCAGGCAGTACTAGGGGCCACAAGCTACACACAGGATCCCAGGCTACACACAGGGGCCCCATGCAGCATACAAGGACCCCAGGCAGTGCACGGGGCCCCAGGCAGTGCACGGGGCCCCAGGCAGTGCACAAGGCCCCAGGCAGCACAAAGTGGCCCCAGGCAACATACAGGGGCCCCAGGCAGTACTAGGGGCCCCAGGCTACACACAGGGTCCCAGGCTACATACAGGGGCCCCATGCAGCATACAAGGGCCCCAGGCAGTACAAAGGGGTCCCAGGCAGCGCATGGGGGCCAGAGGCAGCACACAGGGGCCCCAGGCAGCACAAAGTGGCCCCGGGTGGCCCACTGCCTGGGGCCCCTGTATATTGCCTGTGGTCACTTTGTGCTGCCTGGGGCCCTTGTATGCTGCATGGAGCCCTTGTGTGTAGCCTGGGATCCTGTGTGTAGCCTGGGGCCCCTGGTACTGCCTGTGGCCCCTGTATGTTGCCTGGGGCCACTTTGTGCTGCCTGGGGCCCTGTGCACTGCCTGGGGCCCTTGTATGCTGGCTGGGGCCCCTGTGTGTAGCCTGGGATCCTGTGTGTAGCCTGGGGCCCCTGTGTGCTGCCTCGGGCCCCCATGCACTGCCTCGGGCCCCCATGCACTGCCTGGGGCCCCTAGCACTGCCTGGGGCCCCCGTATGTTGCGTAGGGCCACTTTCTGCTGCCTGGGGCCACCTTGTGCTGCCTCGGGCCCTCATGCATTGCTTGGGGCCCTGTGCACGGCTTGGGGCCCTGATCTACAGCTGCTGTGGTATACGGAGAGTTATAATCTGGCCTAGGCCTGTTTATACCCCGGGGTATAGTTTGGGCTAGGCCAGTTTATACCTCGGGTATATTCTGGTCGGGGGGTTAGTCTGACCTGTTACATCAGAATCTGGAGGTCTGTGAATACCTGAACTGTGTGCTGTGTGAGTAAATACCTGAGTCACTGCCTTCTGTCGTGCCGATCCTAACCACTACCTTACAGTGTAAAGTGGGTGGGAGATTCCAAATGGAGGAGGCGGCGATGAAGAAAGAATAACGCCGCCCAGCGGGGCGTGTGCTGCTGCATGGAGGAGGGGCTGAATGGAGCCTGGCGCCGCCTTCTCAGTCCCCAGCCTCAGGGACTTCTGTAAGTTATAAGTTATTTTTCTGCAGTTTTATAGGGCGGATTTAGCTCAGAAAGGGATAGATAGGGAGCAGCTAGGAAGGTGCAGGGACAGGTAGTGATAGTGTAGGGGCTTAGATCCAGGTGACAGGTTCCCTTTAAAGGCATCTTGATGGTGGAGCTAATCCACCTAGCTAGGGTAGCTTTTGACGCTGGCGTGCCCTTGCGGCTGCCTACCGGAAAAGAGACTCAGACTTCCGAAAAGGCGCAGTCCTGGACATGTATATACGAAGTGCCCTGACAAGGTCCAGCGTATGCAGAGCCTTCTCAACCCGATGAACCGATGCTGGGGCAAAGGGATGGCAAGGAAATTTCCTCATTGAGATGGAAAGAGGACACCACCTTCAGGAGGAAAGAAGGGACCGGACGAAGAACGACCTTATCCTGGTGAAAAACCAGGAAAGGCAGTCTGCAGGAGACTGCTGCCAGTTCTGACACTCTGCGGAGAGAGGTGATTGCCAAAAGAAATAACATCTTCTGGGTTAGAAGGCAGAGTGGTATTTCCCTAAGGGTCTCAAAGGGTGGTTCTTGTAATGCCATCAACACTAGATTGAGATCCCACGTGTCCATAGGGGGTAACCAGGCGGGAGACCCCTTGAAGAAACGTTTTCACCTGCGGCTTAGTCCTTTTTCAATGACGCCTTGCAACTGAGAGAGCTGAGACTTGGCTCTTAAGAGAACCCAGGGACAGTCTGGCCTTTAGACCCGACTGCAGAAAACCAAGGACCCTAGGTAGGGAATAGGGCAATGGAGACTGATTAAATGATGCGTACCAGGTAAAAAAAGTTTTCCAGGTGCAGTAGTAAAACCTAGCAGAGGCTGGTTTGCGTGCTTTGATCATGGTGCCTATCATATTCTGCGAGAATCCTGCCTGGGTTAAAAAAAAAGGCCACGCCGTCAAATTCAGAGCTCCTGAGTTCTGGTGGTAAAACGGGCACTGAGACAGAAGGTCTGGATGATCTGGAAGGTGCCAGGGAGCGTCTACTGTGAGCTGTATGATGTCGGCATACCATGCGCGTCTGGGGCGATGAGGATGACTGGAACACCTTCCTGCCTGATTTTCCGCAGCACTCTGGGGACCAGAGGCAGAGGTGGGAACATGTACGGAAGTTGGAATTGCATCCAATCCTGAACTAGGGGATCCGCTCCCAGCGACCGCGGGTCGTGTGACCTGGCCATAAAGTTGGGAACTTTGGCATTGAGGCATGATGCCATTAGGTCCACATCCGGAGTCCCCCAGCAATGGCAAATTTGTCGAAAGACTTCGGGATGCAGGGACCTCTTTCCTGAGTCTATGTCCTGGCGACTGAGGAAGTCTGCCTCCCAGTTGTCTACTCCCAGGATGTGTACAGCTGACAGAACAGATCCTGTCGATTCCGCCCAGTGAATGATGTGTTGCACTTCCCGCATTGCCTGGACAATGCGGGTTCCGCCCTGGTGATTGACGTATGCCACGGCCGTGGCATTGTCCGACTGTATCCTGATGTGAAATCCCGCCAGGAAGCGATAGAAATCTTTCAATGCCAGGAAGATGGCTCGAATTTCCAGGATGTTGATAGGCATGATCACGTCCACTAGAGACCATTTGTCCTGTGCTCTGTGATGTCGGTACACAAGCCCCATCCCGTCAGGCTTGCGTCGGTGGTTAAAATTTTTCAATGTCCCGTTAGAAAGGATTTACCTTTTGTCAGGGAGACCAGTCTGAGCCACCAATGTAGAGAGCGTTTGGTTTCCAAAGACAGCCGGAATGTCTTGTCCAGGGAAAAAGGGGCTATTGTCCCAGGACTTGAGTATTGCCAGTTGGAGAGGCCTGAGGTGAAGCTGGGCAAAGGGAACTGCTTCTATTGCTGTGACCATCCTATCCAGAACTCATAGTAAACCGGAAGGACCAAGGTGACAGGTAAAGAAGGGTGCAAACTCTTTGACTGAGAGCCTGTGCTTTTTCCCAGGGAAGGAGCACCAGACCTCTGGAAGTGTTGAAGTGCATGCCCAGAAAGATCAGGGACTGACTTAGGATCGGTGACGACTTTCGTAGGTTGACCATCCAGCCCAGACGACGTAGTGTATCCACCATGATGAAGACGCTGTGTTTGCAATCCTTGAAGGTGGGTGCCTTGATGAGGAGATCGTCCAGGTATGGAAGAACGACTACGCCTCTCGAGTGTACAATGGTCATGGCGGCCGCCATGACTTTGGTGAACACTCTGGGAGCTGTGGCAAGTCCAAATGGGAGAGCCACAAACTGGTAGTGGGCCTGGCCGATTGCATAGCAGAGGAACCTTTGGTGAGCAGACGATTGGTATATGCAGGTATGCATCTTGTATGTCTATGGAGGCGAGAAATACTCCCCTGTACATGGATGATATTATAGAGCGGAGAGACTCGATGCGGAATTGTTGTACGCGGACAAATTTGTTTAGTTGTTTCAAGTCCAGGATGGATCTTACACTGCCTCCTTTTTTGGGAACTACGAACAGATTGGAGTAGAACCCGTGGAAACGCTCGGCTGGAAGGACCGGTACGATGACTCGTGCTTGTAGAAGTGAGTTGCCCACCTGAAAGAAGGTGCGGGCCTTGGATAGCGCCTTTGGGGTGACAGAGAGAAAGAATCGATTGGGTGGGTGGGGCGTAAACTCTATTTTGTAACTGGAGGACAACTGTTCCCTGACCCACCTGTCTTCTATAATAGGCAGCTAGACTTGACGAAAGTGTAAAAGTCGGCCGCCTAGCAGTGGGGTGTCTTCCGGGGATCAGGAGTGATGAGGAGGAGAACCTATGGATTTGGATCCCTTAGGTTTGGACTGGTGAGATTGTGACTGCCAGGTCTTGTTGATTTTTGGGTCGACTGAAAGCACTCGCTTTTTCCCCCTGTAGCGTTTGATATCAATTTATCTAGCTTTTCGCCAAATAGACGTCCGCGGAGACATGGAAGGTTTGTGAGGGATTTTTTGGAAACTGCATCAGCCTTCCATTCCTGTAACCAGAGGGCATGTCTGATTATGATGGCGTTTGATGCTGCTACTGCCACACAGTTTGCGGAATCCAAAGCCACATGTAGTAAGTAATCTGCCACAATGGAAATCTGTATCGCTTGATCAGACAGCTCAATGTCTGTCGATCAGAGAGCGGTGTGTAAGTTACCCGCCCAGCTCATGATGGCCTTGGCTGCCCAGACTGAAGCGAACGCTGGTGGCAGGGAGGACCCAGAGGCTTCGAAAATTGATCGAGCCATCTGTTCCACCTGATGGTCCGTTGTGTCCTTGATTGATGAGCTATCTGGAAGTGAAAGAAGCGTCTGTGCAGCCAGCCTAGAAACTGAGGGATCCACTTCAGGCGGATCTGCCCAATCCTGGGTTATTGCTGGCAGAAAGGGGTAACGTGCTTCCAGTGATTTGCAGTTGCCAAATCTTTTCTCAGGGTGTGAGCCATGCTTTTGAAGGACCTCCTTGAATTCGGGGTGATCTGAAAAGTATTTATGCAGTTTCTTGGCCCTTTTAAAAGGAGAATTTGTGCTCTGGAGTCTCAGGAGGAGGGTCAGATATGTCCAACACCTGATTAATGGACGTGATTATGTCCTCAACTAGCGCTGCGGTGTCTAGTGGGTCCAGATCAGAGTCCTGAGGATCATTATGTCCTTCCCGGGTAGGGGATGACCTGGAACTGAGAGAGGACGCTGGGGAGTGTGACCTATGGGTTCGCTTGTGTCCTGAACACGAAGTGGATGGACCCGGGTCAGTACGGCCTTGGTCCGAGGGTTCACCTTGTTGTAAAGGTGGTGCAGTGGCAAGAGGAGAGGAGTGACTCTGCAGAGTCTGGAGCAATGTGAAGGACAGCTAGTCTATGTATTGTAACATTGATTGGGACATAACAATGGCTCATTCCGGCACAGCATTAGGCTACCCCAGCTGGTTAATAATGTTCACACATGCTTCTGGTATAAACCAGAACATCATACAAAGTACGTACAGGCAGGAAAGCACCTCAAATAACATCAAATAGCATCAAATAAGGCTGTGTAAAAGGCAGTCTATTAAGTAAATAAAGTGCAACCAAAGTGCCACTAGTACAAGCAAGGATACTGCTTAATACACCCAGATACACATGCTGTTCTACTACCTGGTTATTCGGCCATAGCCTGTGGGAGCCAATCAAATGCTAGCCTGTCTGGATCATCTAAGGCAGTGTTTCCCAACTCCAGTCCTCAAGGCACACCAACAGGTCATGTTTTCAGGATTTCCTTATCATTAGACAGATGATGGAATTATCCCCTGTGCAAGTGATTAAACTAACACCTGTGCAATCCTAAGGAAATCCTGAAAACATGACCTGTTGGTGTGCCTTGAGGACTGGAGTTGGGAAACACTGATCTAAGGGTGCTTTCACATCTGCGTTTTTCGTAATTCGCGGCAGATGCGGTGAAAAAACCGCATCTGCCGCGTTTACCGCATAACAGTTTCACTTGCGGCGCGGTTGCGGTTTTTTCTATGCAATGTATAGGGGGACTTGCGGCAGATGCGGCAAGTGCGGTTTTGCACTTGCGGCAGGTGCGGCCGCGAAAAAAAACGCGGCTTACTGCGGTTTTTTTCGCGACCGCACCTGCCGCAAGTGCAAAACCGCACTTGCCGCATCTGCCGCAAGTCCCCCTATACATTGCATAGAAAAAACCGCAACCGCGCCGCAAGTGAAACGGTTATGCGGTAAACGCGGCAGATGCGGTTTTTTCACCGCATCTGCCGCGAATTACGAAAACGCAGATGTGAAAGCACCCTTAGGGGTAGGACGCAATCTGCCTATATGTACTTTTTATGATGTTCTGGTTTATACCAGAAGCATGTGTGAACATTATTAACCAGCTGGGGTAGTGTTTTTGTACTCTAAGGCCGTATGTGGCCGTTTTAATTGTTTTTAATACTTCTTGTCACCTTAGTGTTGTTTGTGTCTGAATTGTGTAATAAAGATATTTGATTTAGCAATATGTGGTGATCGCCTCTTTTTACTTGTCAGCTTTTTCTGGTTACGATTATATATATTTGACAAGTTTGGCAGATCCCTTCAGTAGAGTGGTGCCTTCGGTTTTCTTTTTTGGTAATTATCTTTATTATTTTTAATACATTTGGCTTTATTTAATTTTGATTTCGCAGTGTATATTAATACACTGTGAAATCTAATGGGGGCGGTCACAGATGCCACAGAGGGGAGGAGGAACTAGGATTCTTTCTCCCCTCTGTGACATCAGATCCAACAGCAGCGGCCCCTATAGGAAAAAGCGCTGGTGCTGCTGCGTAAAGAATTGACAAGGTCATTCTTTTTACGCCGGCGCTTTTTCCTATAAAAGTGCTGCGTATTTTTACGCAGTGTCTGTACAGCAAAGTGAATTTCACATTCACTTTGCCGGCAAACACAAGGCATATTGTGCATTTTGAAAAGCGCGCACAAAAAAGCGCTCAAAAACGTGCAATATGTGAACATAGCCAAAGATATCAATTCTAATTTTATTGTGAAACGAAAACGATATGTTTGGCGTAAAAGCAACACAGCTCATCACCCTCAACACACCATCCCCACTGTCGTCATTGTTTGGGCCTCCTATTCTTCACCAGGAACAGGGAAGATGGTTAAAATTGATGGGAAGATGGACGGAGCCAAATACAGGACCATTCTGGAAGAAAACCTGTTGGAGTCTGCAAAATACCTGAGACTGGGACGGAGATTTATCTTCCAACAAGACAATGATCCCAAACATAAAGCAAAATCTACAATGGAATGGTTCAAAAATAAACGTATCCAGGTGTTAGAATGGCCAAGACAAAGACCAGACCTGAATCCAATCGAGAATCTGTGGAAAGAGCTGAAAACTGCTGTTCACAAACGCTCTCCATCCAACATCACTGAGCTCCAGCTGTTTTGCAAGGAAGAATGGGCAAGAATTTCAGTCTCTCGATGTGCAAAACTGATAGAGACATACCCCAAGCGACTTGCAGCTGTAATTGCAGCAAAAGGTGGCACTACAAAGTATTAACTCAAGGGGGCCCAATAATATTGCACACCCCACTTTTAAGTTTGTTAAAAAAGTTTACAATATGCAATGAATTTCGTTCCACTTCACGATTGTGTCCCACTTGTTGATTCTTCAAAAAAAAAATTAGAATTTATATCTTTATTTGAAGCCTGAAATGTGGCAAAAGGATGAAAAGTTCAAGGGGGCCGAATACTTTCACAAGGCACTGTATAATCCTTTGCTCTCTGGATTATGCGCTTCCCCGATCATGTTCAAATAGTAATGGCCCCCCAAGCACTGTATGATCCCCCACTGTGAATCCCTCCAAACACACAGTATGGAGAGCCTACCATACCCCTTCAACTACCCTGACACAGTATGATCCCCAACTGTGACCCCTACACAGCCCTTCATGTAGAGTAATGGACCCTACACCTTTTCACACTATAATGGCACCCAACAAAGCCCTCCAAGTATTATTATACCCCCACAGAGCCCTCCAAATATTATAATGGCTTCCATATAATATAATTGGTTCCATATAATCCTCCATATAGTAGAATGTACGCCCATAGTCTTCCATATACTATAATGCACCGCATAGCACTCCATACAATATAATGCACCCCCACAGTATAATGGCTCTCAAATAGACCTCCATAAGGTATAAAGGCTCCTCACAGCCTTCCAAATATTATAATGGCCCCCACATAGCCTTCCATATAGCATAACTGGCCCCACATAGTCCTCAATATATATTTGACACTCCATAGTCCTCCATACAGTATAATACACCCCCATAGGACTCCATACAATATAATGCACCCCTCCATATGACTCCCATCGCATATAATGCATCTCCATAGGACTCCATCCCATATAATATAATGCATCCCCATAGTACTTCATCCCATATTAATGCATCCCCATAGTATCCATCACATATAATGCACCCCCCCATAGTACTCAATCACATGTAATGCATACCCATACACATTATCTCCCATCAGTGGACACTTTTTTTTTTTTTAATAATCAATGTAAATACTCACTTCTCTCCTAGGTCCTCGATGCTCTCTTGCTCAGAGCTCCGGTCTCCCCAGCATGTGTCTGTCGCTTTGCAGGACCCAGGCAGCGCCAGCGCTCAGCGATTAAGTCATAAGTCATAAGTCCCCAATGTCCAGATCTGCAGAGCGGCAGCTAGGATTAACTCTACAGGAGCGGGAGCAGCATCTATGGGGAACCTGCGCTAGCAGCAGGTGCCCTCCACCAATGCCGTCCTCTGTTACTGCTCAGGTGGCCTCATGATAGGTGCGCCCCGCCAGGGTTTTGGGGGGCAGCTGCCCCCACCTGCCCCTCGCTGGATATGCCCATGGATTGGTGATTGCTTGATCCTGAGCAGTCCTGCAGGCATGCTCGGTGGGAGCACCCACATAGCTGTATTAAATGTAGTCTCTCCCTCACTGCGCATGCCCAGGCTTTCTCTTCCGGCATTGTTCATGGTATTTGTCTGCCATTGCAGCTTAGTCCTATTCACTTGATGTACAATGCCATCACGTGCAGGTGATTTGCACAAACACATTTTTCTTATCAAAATAATTATATAAAAACTAGATGTGAGCCTGATGCCATCGCATCGGGAGAGCGGTGAGGTCACGATGGGGACGGGCTCTGTGGCGCTAGGCGTGGCAGCTGTCTTTTCCCTCTCTCGTTCCCCCATGCTGTATTTTCCCTTCTGTGCTCTCTGCTTTGACCAGTCTTCCCCTATGCATGCTCTTTGCCCCCTGTGCGTTGTCTCTCCCCTCTTCTGCTCTCTATCTCCTGTGGTGGCCAAATACAGAGGTGGCATGAGTAACTGCGCATCCACGTTACCTGTTAATGCCGCCATATTTGTATACCTAGGTGTTGAAAGATAGAGGCCACCTGAGTAAATGCACCTGCGTGCTGGGTATACACATGTGCACTTACTCGGGTGGTGATGTGTCAGCGGCAGTGCTGGTGGTACTGCGCAATGTGCCAGTGCCGCCAGTGGGCACCATATTTGGACACCCATCACTCTCTGCCGCCCCAAACCCCCTTTCTGCATCACACGGCCGATGCAATCTTTGGACAACCCACCTGGCTGTCCAAAGATGACAGTGGCATAACTAACTAGGCCTGCGCCTACCTGGTGTATGAATGTGTAGTGTCCAAAGATAGCGGCGGTCTGACTAACTGTGCCAAGGTAGGTGCAAGCTCAGTTATTTGGCGATGTGCGGCGGTGATGTCAGCTGAAATGTGCTGGCAGCGTGAACGGGGGGTTTTGCAGCAACGTGTTCCTGGCTTTGGGTGGAGTCCGGTCCGGTTGTAGTCGGCACTGCTGCCAGTATTGTGTGAAGGGCCACTACCGCTAACGGGCACCATATTTGCACATCTATCACTTGGATGTGCAAATATGACTGCCATGGCACATGATAGGGGAACATCGAGACGGAAGTGGATGACGGACAGAACTTCGCAGTTATGCAAGTACATTTTTGAAATAATAAACGAGATTGAGAGATCTTCGCTCATTTTAGTTTATGAATCTTATTTTTAGTCTTTACAGGAATTTTGAGCTCCTTTGTCAGATTAAGTTACCAGGCACAATTCTTGTCAGAATGATCAATAATCGACTACGTATTGCCCGATATATTAGCTATGTACACAGGATAAAAAAAGGAGGTTAAACAGACAGGCAGATAAATGACAGGTGGTAAAAAAAAAAGTTTAATCAGAGGAAACACTTCTGGAGATCTTCTTCTGCCACCTTATATTCTTTATCAGAGGAACCTGCAAACCATCTGGCAATGTGGCCACGTTAAATGTCAAGTCGCCTATATCACAGCTATGGCATAAAAAAATGAATTTTTCAAAAATGTATATTTAAAATACTGCGTCCCAAAAAATCCATAGGGCGACGTTCTGAAGACTATTTCAGTCAAATGTTTACGTCATTCTTGTTCTTGTTTCCTCAGGACAATATTGGCTCTTTTATTTTTATGTAGACATTGATGCTTGACTTAAATACGCAGACAGTGTGCCATAGCAGCAAATAATATTAAAAAGACAAACCCTGCATATTAATGCACAAGAAAAGTTCATGGTCCTGTATTTATGTCACTGGATGAGGCGCTAAACAACATGACAGCCGGTCGCGTCGTCATCCTGCTTCTTCCTACTATACAGAATTACACAAAGGTAATGGTGGTCAGAGTGTGATCTCTACGGTGTGATCCAGGGAGTGCGGAGTGGGATCGGTGAAATCTGGCAATGGTCCGTTCCGGTGGTGGCCATATTCAAACTTAATGCGCAGCTCTCCGATCTTGGACTGAGGAAGAATATCTGGGATCCACTCAATAGTGAATGGAGTTGGCTCTTTCTGATCTGGGGATGTGTTACCTGCAATATAAAGAGAGTTAAGAGTCATTTTTTTGTATTGTATTGTATTAAAACATCCGCCATGACCCGTCTTTACCAATGTGGCATTATAGAAAAGAAAATGTATACATGAATGTTTTAGCATTACATCGAAATGCAGTTCACAGGGGTCTTCTAACCCTGACAAAGGTCTGTTAGAGATTTCACCCCTAAAATAAAAGGTGAATTTTACAGTAAAATCAGCATATTAGTTTACCTTTCTTGCTACTGAATGCACCTGATGTGAAAAACTAAGTTGCTCTAAATTTGTTCAATAAGTCAATAGTATACGAGATCATTAAAAAAAAAAAAACAACCCAAAACCTTGTCATGTATCCCTTCAGAAAAATCTGTTTTTTTTCTCTGCCAATCATTAATTTCACAATTCTCAATTCCAGGGTATTATCTGTATTCAATGAAGACAGACTAACATTACTGATAGAAGAGGACAGATTGTGCTGATAAGATTCTACGTGGATGGGCAGAGCTAGGGGCCCCGAGGGCGGCGGAGCTAGGGGCCCCGAGGGCGGCGGAGCTAGGGGCAGAGTTCCACCCCTCTCCTGCTAGAATCTTATCAGCGCTGTCATCTCTCTATCCTAGAGGAGAAAGGAGCAGATTTTCCTTATAAGTTTTACTTACTTGTGTTCTGTTGATTTATGAAATCAAAATATAAAATGATTACTCTAATGTATTGATTTAAAGCTGCAATAAAAAAATATCAATTCATTGAAATGCCAGCAAAGTCTATGGCATTTTAGAAATGCTGTGCCAACGTCTGTATTTTGACTGGTCCGTTTTTTGGTGCACAAAAAGCATCCAGAAAAAGAATAAACATATCAGTTAGTGATCCGTTTTCTCGATGACCCCATTGTAATAAAATGAAATGGCATCAAAAACCGGATTGGCAGCACATAAAACTCATCAAAGACACAAAAAATGCAATGCATTTCAGGTTTAAAAAAAAAAAAAAAAAAAAAAAAAAGGGATACACTTTTGCAGCAGAATTTTCCACCGCAAATGGACCACTTTTACTATTTGGCACAGGACCTTACTTCTTCTCTCATATAGGCATAACTACATGCTACACATTTGAACAGGGGTGACTGCACGTGGATGGGGCTCAGAAGTGGAGTTGCCCCCAACGGCTAATAACTAGTTAAAGGGATCCTGTTATGCAAGTCTACATTTTTTTAAATTCAGGCCAGCTAAGCTCAGCCCATTATGGTTCCATGATCATGACATCACCACAGGTCTTTATATACAGAATATATCTGAAGGTCCTTGCAGTGATGTGAATATAGTACAATGCAGGGAGGTGTGACTATGTTTAAAAAAAAAAGTGCATGAGTGTGGACTGACGTGACCGATTGCTGCCCCAATGCCTGTTTGGCAGGTACATAATGCAAACATAAGCATCTAAAGTGCTTTTTTTTTTAAATGATAAATACATAGATATTTTTTTTGTGTATAGAAAGGTAGGGGCACCGGGCACCTTCAGGGCTATTGGTCTTTCTTATTCCTCCATAAAGACAGACCGCTGTCTTATCCCCAGCCACCTGGTGGTGCTACGCCTGCATCAGCCAGTCAAGCATTTACAGTCCAAGTATAGAAAACAAATAGGCGGCACTCACCGTGTGTTCGTAGGTGCTTTCTTTATTGAAGAGGTGCGGGGAGGGGGTGCATGAAGGTACAGACGACAGGTCCTGTTTCGCGGTTTGCCCGCTTCTACAGGTCTCTGTAGAAGCGGGCAAACCGCGAAACAGGACCTGTCGTCTGTACCTTCATGCACCCCCTCCCCGCACCTCTTCAATAAAGAAAGCACCTACGAACACACGGTGAGTGCCGCCTATTTGTTTTCTATACTTGGACTATAGATATTTTTTTAAACCAGGTTAGGGCCCTTTCACACTGGGTTTTTTTTTTAAAAATATGGCAGTTACGGTAAAAAAAAAGCATCTGCCGCATTTTCCGCCTAACGGCCGCACTTGCGGCAGGCCCTATGCATTGTCTATGGGGCCTGCGGTAAGTGTGCGGCCGCAAAAAAATAAAACGGTCAGCTGCGCACACTTACCGCAAGCCCCATAGACAATGCATGGGGGTTGCCGCAAGTGCATTTTTTTTTTACCTTAACTGCCGTATTTTTAAAAAAAAAAACCAGTGTGAAAGGGCCCTTAGGCGGCTTTCACATCAGCGTTTTTGCTGAATCGCGGCAGATTTACTACATCTGACGTTTAACGGCCGACTTGCGGCAAGCTCCCATTCATTCTCTATGGCACCAGCAGCAGGTTTGGGTTTAGCCGCAATCCAGCAAACCCGGCACTTGTGGCGATGCAAAAAAAGAGAATTTTGTTTACGTACCGTAAATTCTTTTTTCTTGAATCATCAATGGGAGACCCAGACAATGGGGTTTAGGGCACTGCCCTCCGGAGGTCACACTAGGTACTACAAGTTTGTAGACACCGCCTCCTCCGCTTATAAACCCCTACCGCAGGGAACATCCTCAGTTTGGTCCATAAGCTGCGAGGAGAAAATAAACCACACCCGAAACATCGGGAAGAACGCCGTGCACAGACGGTTCAACAACCCGGCAAACACTGTCTCAACAGAGAACAGAGCAAATGCAAAACATGCAACGGAACAACTGGGTGGGTGCTGGGTCTCCCATTGATGATTCAAGAAAAAAGAATTTACGGTACGTAAACAAAATTCTCTTTTTTCTGGTCATCATAATGGGAGACCCAGACAATCGGGATGTCCTAAAGCAATACCCCAGGGCGGGAAGAGTTCCTCAACAAGACAGATAACACATGGTTCCCTTTAGAGGTGGGCAACCGCCGCCTGGAGAACCCGCCTGCCCAAACTTGCATCCGCAGAGGCATGGGCATGCACCATATAGTGCTTAGAGAAAGTGTGCAAGCTGGACCAAGTGGCCGCCTGACACACCTGCAGAGCAGACGCTCGATGTCGCAAGGCCCAGGAGGCACCTACGGCTCTGGTAGAGTGAGCCTTCAATCCCACCGGGAGAGGCAAACCAGGGACCGGTAAGCCTCTTGAATGGAAGCCTTAATCCATCTGGCTAAGGTTGACTTCGAAGCCGCGGACCCCTTACAGCGACCTGTCGTAAGAACAAATAAGGAATCCGAACTCCTAAAGGAGGCGGTCCTGGACACATAAATGCGTACAGCTCTCACAAGATCCAGAGTATGGAGGTCGCGCTCAACCTGATGAACGGGAGCGGGGCAAAATGAAGGGAGAACAATCTCCTGGTTCAGGTGAAAAGTTGAAACCACCTTCGGCAAGAATTCTGGCCGTGGGCGCAACACCACCTTGTCTTGGTGAACCACCAGAAAGGGTGACTTGCACGATAGTGCAGCCAATTCTGAGACCCTCCTCAGAGATGTAATCGCCACCAGAAAGGCTACTTTCTGTGACAGACGAGATAGAGAAACATCCCTCAGAGGCTCAAACGGCGGTTTCTGCAATGCCGCCAGGACCATGTTAAGGTCCCAAGGGTCCAGAGGCCTCTTGTAGGGCGGAACCATCCGCGACACCCCCTGCAGAAATTGACGGACCTTCGGGAGGAGCGCCAATCGCCTGTCAAACAGCACCGAAAGTGCTGATACTTGACCTTTCAAAGAGCCAAGGGATAATCCCAACTCCAAACCCGACTGTAGGAAGGCCAACAATGTCGGTATAGACAAGGGCCACGGGGACCGTCCACCAGAGGCACACCAGGTAAAAAAGATTTTCCACGTCCTGTGGTACATCTTCCTGGAAACGGGCTTCCTAGCCCGATTCATAGTGGCCACCACTGTAGGGGAGAAACCCCTGGATGTCAGCAGCCAGGCCTCAAGAGCCATGCAGTCAATCTGAGGGCCTTGGAATTGAGGTGGAAGAATGGGCCTTGCGCGAGTAAATCTGCGCGGTCTGGAAGAGCCCACCTGTGTCCGCCTGACAGTTGCCACAGGTCCGGATACCAGGACCTCCTGGGCCAATCCGGAGCCACTAGAATGGCTACTCTGCACTCCGACCTGATTTTCCACAGAACCCTGGGAATCAGAGCCAGAGGCGGGAACACATATGGCAGCTGGAATCTGGACCAACTCAGGATCAGGGCATCTGCCCCCAGGGACTGAGGATCCCACGATCTCGCCACGTACTGGGGCACCTGATGATTCAGCCGTGAGGCCATCAGATCCACGTCCGGAGTGCCCCACCTGCCGCAGATGTCCCGGAAGACGTCTGGATGTAGAGACCACTCTCCGGCGTCCATCCCCTGCCGGCTCAGGTAGTCGGCCTCCCAGTTCTCGACCCCTGGGATGTGAACTGCGGAGATCAGGCAGTCGTTTTCCTCCACCCACGACAGAATGCGGTGGACTTCGGCGAGGGCCTGAGCGCTTCTGGTCCCTCCCTGATGATTTATGTAGGCGACGGCCGTCGCATTGTCGGACTGTACCCGAATGGGCTGTCCTGTCAGGAATTTCTGAAACGCCAGGAGCGCCAGATAGACCGCCTTGATCTCCAGTACGTTGATCTGCAACGTCGACTCCGACTGAGTCCAGAGGCCTTGAGCCCTGTGGTGTAAGAACACCGCCCCCCAGCCCTTCAGACTGGCGTCGGTGGTCACCACTAACCATGACGGTTTGAGGAATGACCGGCCCCGTGACAAGTGACGTGGCTGGAGCCACCACTGCAGGGAGTCCCTGGTCGGTTGTGACAGTGCCACCAACCAATTCAGAGAGATCGCTCTCTTGTCCCATCGGCGAAGAATCTCCAGCTGGAGAGGACGGAGACGAAACTGAGCGAAGGGCACCGCCTCTATCGCCGCTACCATGCGTCCCACCAGTCTCATCAACGCCCGAAGGGATGAGTGAGGTGACAGGAGAATATTCTGTACTCCTGAGTGGATCGCCTGCTGCTTGGCTTGAGGTAGAGACACCAGGGCTGAGTCCGTGTGGAAGTCCATGCCCAGATATGTCAATGACTGGGTCGGAACCAGGGTCGACTTCTGAGTATTGAGAAGCCACCCGAACTGTTCCAGAGACCTCATGGTCACCTCCAGGCTCACCCGACAAAGGTCTTCCGATGGCGCCCTGACCAATAGGTCGTCCAGATAGGGTATGACGGCGTGACCCTGCACATGCAGGAGAGCCATCATAGAGGCCATCACCTTCGTGAATACCCGTGGTGCTGAGGCCAACCCGAAGGGCAGGGCCACAAATTGGAAGTGTTCGTCCCCCACTGCGAATCGTAACCAGCGCTGATGAGCCGGTGCAATGGGCACGTGAAGGTAAGCGTCCTTGATATCGATGGACGCTAGGAAGTCTCCCTGCGACACAGCCGCGATCACGGAGCGCAGGGATTCCATGCGGAATTTCCGAACCAACACGTGACGGTTGAACAATTTGAGGTCCAGAACCGGGCGGAAGGATCCGTCCTTTTTCGGGACAATAAAGAGGTTGGAGTAGAAACCCCTGAACCTCTCTGCCGTGGGCACTGGGACCACTACTCCGTCTCTGCGGAGTCCCTCCAACACCAGGTAGAAAGCCTGAGCCTTTTCTGGGGATGGAACAGACCGATGGAATCGGGATAACGGTCTTGATGTCAGCTCTATCCTGTAACCTCGCGAGACTACGTCTCGAACCCACTGATCTTGAACGTGGCGTAGCCACCTGGCCTGGAATCGAGACAGGCGGCCCCCCACCTGTGGGGAGGCAGGATGAGAGAGCGAGTCATGTCGAGGCGGGCTTGGGGGTGGCAGCTGCTGCCCCCGCCGGCTTCTTCTGACGACTCTTGGAGCGCCACTGAGTAGCTGGCTTGCCCCTCGGTCCGCGCGAGCGGCCGTCGTGGATGACTGTGAGCTGGAGCGAAAGGACCACTGTTTAGGGTTCCTTTTAACGGTATACCGTGGCTTAGGCTTATTCTGCGGTATCTTAGACTCAGCAGAATCCTTTATCAGCTTGTCCAGCTCAGTGCCAAAAAGCCTGTCACCAGCGAATGGAAGATTCTGCAAAATCTTCTTGGATGTGGCATCAGAGTCCCAAAGACGTAGCCACAACAACCTGCGGATCGCTATAGCATTGGCCGAAGCCACAGCTGAGCGAGTGGCAGTTTCCAAAGATGCCGTCCTGGCATAGTCCGCATAGGCCCTTGCCCTCTCAGTAAGCGCCAGGACCTCAGGACTGGATCTTGCCAGGTCCGTGATACCATCCAAGCAGGTAGTAATCGCTTGTAATGTCCAGACTGTGGCAAAGTTAGGGGCAAATGATGACCCCACAGCCTCATAGGAAGACTTGGTGAGTTGCTCGACCTGTCTATCCGTCGCATCCTTCAGCGAGGAGCTATCAGAGGCAGAAAACAGGGAGCGTGCAGCAATTCTAGTCATGGAAGCGTCCACCTTCGGGGACTGCGACCACTCCTGAAGCACCTCCTGGGAGAAGGGGAAGCGATTGTCCTTAGGTTTGCGGACATAGCGCCGCCCAGGATGTAACCTGGGTGCTCTAACCACCCTTCCAAAATTAGTGTGGTCCATGAAAGAGCCACTTGGTCTAGCCTCTGGCCGCAGCCATTGATAGACCTCCTTCGGGTGCACGACAACCTCTTCAGGGGGAGTCACGAGACGCAAGGTCTCATTGATGGAGGACACCAGATCCTCCACCCCATCTGGAGGCTCAGACACAGACACAGATCCGAAGGTTGAACCCCCATCATCCTCCTCACCATCAGAGGAATGCTCCTCCTCAGAGAGAGCCTGGAGCTCAGGTGAATCCTCACGACGAGCCCGCTTAGGGGGTCTCACAGCCGAAGAGGGGGACACCCGGGGGTAACTGGAAGGAGTAGCTGGGCTTTCCAGCCTCCTATGAAGTGCCTCCAGTGACTGCGACATGGAGGACATCTGGGACAGCAGGGATTCATTGATCCTGTTCTGCGTTTCCCATGGCCCTGGGATTACCTGAACCTCAGGGTACAGCACCGGAGCTGCTGCCTCAGCCGAGCCAGTCCGGGCTTCTGGGCGTCCGCAGTTATTGCAGGACCCCTCCACCAGAGTTCCCTTGCAAGTAGCACAGGTCATGGTGTTATCCGCCGCCTTAGCAGCATGCTTCCTAACTGAGGACATAGCCACAGTAGGGGGAGTATAAGCCAAGTCGAATAGACAAACAAAACCGGGAGTCCCGGTGGCTTACCGACCGCAGTAACGCGGTGAGAGGAAGCGGTGTGCGTGTGTGACCTCCGCGAGTTCCGGTCTCCCTCTGAAGTGCAGACACGTGCTGCCGTAGCTCCCAGCCGGGAAGTGAGGGAGAAGATGGCCGCCGCCAGTACAGACGTGGGCGGCGCCGGGAACACGCGGGAATCACACGCACACGCCCCCTCGGTGACGTCACCGTAAGGGCTGCCTCTCCTCCTCCAAGCAGCCTCTGTAATGGAGGTGCTGGAGCCCGCAGCACGGGAAATGGTGTAAAAAACACAGTACACACACACACAGACTGCAATCATATCCAAAGAAACGGCAGTCTACGGCCTCAGCCCCTGTGTCACACAGGGCGGTCAGCCAGGGTGACCCCAGCACAGGGTACACCTCCAGATCCGCGGACCCGAGGGCAACGCGCGGTCTGAGTGTCAAGACACGTAAAGTGCCAGACACTACCCCCAGGCACACAGGAGACACTTAGAGTGCCTCAGTGCCGGTCCGGTCTGTAAGCACCATTTAGGGAGGCCTCGGACGGGGGTTCAGCCCAGTCCGGAGTGTAAGCACCATTTAGGGAGGCCTCGGACTGGGCTGGCTCCAGTCCGGTCTGTAAGCACCATTTAGGGAGGCCTCGGACGGAGCGGAGCTGTGCAAGGCTCCCATCTCCCACTCTCCAGAGCCCCCCAGAGAGGGATGGAAAGGAGCGCGACAGCGTACCGGGAGAACACAAAGTGTCCAGGCTCTAGGCCCTCCGGTACCTCCACCTGCGTGTGCCACCAAGGGTGAGCGGGGAGGCTGTCGCAGGTCCCGTCAGGACCATATTACCTTGTCTTCAGACGCCATCACGTAAGTAGTGAGAATGCAGTGAAGTGCAAGCAAAGCGTGATCCTCCGAGCACACTAAGTTAAAAACTGAGGATGTTCCCTGCGGTAGGGGTTTATAAGCGGAGGAGGCGGTGTCTACAAACTTGTAGTACCTAGTGTGACCTCCGGAGGGCAGTGCCCTAAACCCCATTGTCTGGGTCTCCCATTATGATGACCAGAAAAAATGTGAAAGGTCCCTTTAGTGATGCATAGGGCATGATCTAAATAACATTAGGGGCAATTTAAAAACAAAAAATGACATCACAGTTCCCTTTAAACACTTCAGTCAGATACATTTAAATAATGTCACGGCCAATGAGATAGCATCCTGACTCCCGTTAGCACCCCATAATGTGAACCCCAGGATGCCTAAGGGTTACTGGTAGAGGTAGTTGCAATGTATGGAGTTGTAGCAGCTCCTACCAGCCACCACCTTCACTATATGGAGCGACCACAGCGCCTTAGCCTGCGCGATACACCTGCAGCCTCCCTAGGTTGGATTATTACGTCCAGGGGAGGAAAAGGGTTAATAAAACATGATTCACAAAACATACCAACTTTCAGGTAGGTTTTCAGCTCAAGAGGGCGAATAGGCTGTTTTTCCAGTCTGCCATATGTTTCTGCTATGTTCTCCACTTCCACTTTTGGGCATTTAAATAAATCAAATGTCCCGTCTCTGTTCTGGACAAAACTCCGTGTAATTTCTAGAGGCATCTGGGCAGAAAAAAAAAAAAAAAACATTACTGCTTTGCAATACTGATGAGAATGTTTTTTTTTTTATATATACCGGAAAAATGTACTCCCTTTCAGGATAGGTTTTCGTAATAAAAGTACATGAGCAGGTCAGATTTAATTCAACACAAATGAGACACACTCCTGTGTCAGGAGGCCAAAATAATAACAAGAAGTTACTAAAAGAGGCAAAAGTAGGGTCCTTTTGTTCCAGTGAAATGCTATAGAAGCTACATATGTTGCTCATAATAAAGGTACATGTGGATCTACCTTTTCTTGAAGTCATTAGTCTCATGCCTCTAACTGGTCAATCAGTTAGAATAAAATACACCACCAATTATAGGTAGTTAGGGGAGGTTACATCACCCCCTCTTGCAGCATTCTCTGGGTGACAGTTTTCTGCATGAAAGATCTTACATTGTTGAGACACGTCTTCAATATGTAAGTAGCAGAAAAAGGAGATTTGTGCCAATTAGAGGCTTTTCTCTAAGCCTCTAATTGGGGGACACAGGACCATGGGTGTTATGCTGCTGTCCACTAGGAGGCAACACTAAGCAGAAAGAGGGGGCGTGGCTTGGGACCTCATGCTGAGCAGACACACTTAGGTGAGGCTCCTGCTCTCCAGCCTAAATCTACAGGAATCTGGCCTGATCCTGGGCCAGAATTCTCATCAAATCAACTAGATCCACTTGGATTACACCTCTGAACCCTTCTGGATCACTTTGGATTATTTCCAGCTTCATTTCTCTCTGGATTACTGAGTTTGGAACCCCGCATGTGGAATACAACGCTGGATTCCGCTTCTGTGTGACCATGTAGGGATCTTCAGGACCTGACTCTTTATTCAAACTATTTGATTCCTATTTTACACCTGGATCGGACCTCCGGGGCCCAGAGGAGCTGGTAAGCAAGCAATCTCGGTTTCCCTCCATTACTGCTGCTCCCAGGGGCCTGGCCTAAGGGGGTTGCCCTGGTAACCGTCCGTGGTCTGTAACTGCACATGTTCTGCCTGCCCTTGTCTGTTCCGGGGCGCCCCTGCAAAGCTGTACACCTCCATCATACCCCTTAATTGCAGCAGAGGCAGTGGCATATTCCCCCTTGCCTCAGCTGTGGACCCTGCACCCTCAGAGACTGGTGCTGTGGGTGGGCTATACCGAAGCCTGAGCACCCGGTGCCTGTTCCCTGCATTTGAGACTCTGACTATTGGCGGTGCGGGTTGCGGTGAGTGCCCTGAGCTGAACTGCTCCGGGGATCTCTGTGCCTCTGGAGCCCCCCCTCCATTCTGCAGCACTGCTGCGACTTTCACTGTGACAGCGGCTCATCATTCACAGTGCAGCACATTGGGACAGGGATACCTACCTCCCATCTGCACCCAGCCCCCTCCTTCCTGTACCACAGAACAGCCCGAGAAGACCCACTGCTCCCACCACGATTCACCTAGTTTAAGCTCTGGAGCCTACCTAGTACTGTACACCTAACTGGACGACATCTGGAGTCTGTCCATCTGACATCATGGTCGATGGGGTCCAACCAGTGAGACACTTCCCTGAGACCCCTCTTCATCTGAACCCCAGCATCACCTTCTGTGACTTGGGTCAATTGGTGGAGACCATTGAAGTACACCTGGACACATCTGGATCTACTTCCACCCTGCTCTTGAGACTGTTACTCACTGCAAATATCATTGGACGACGTCTGGACCTACTCTCTGTACACCTCTAGAAGGGGACCTTTGTGAGGTCCTCATTTGGGATCATTCATCCTGACAGTCTCCTCTTATGGTATAAGTTCGTACATGTAAGACTGGTTTCTAACTTGTGGTTCTCCTGAATGTTTTAGACCCTCTACCTTATTACTTTCTCCAAACGTCTTCTCTCCTCCCTTTCTCCCCTCATTCTAACTAAACACTAACTAATTCTCCTTGATTCCTCACTTCTGTGCTTCACCTCTTACCTGGAGACGAAGTACTACACTAGTACTATTTTAACTCACTCCTAACACATCTTTTAAACCCATATCCCCAACCCCACGACTACTGCCTTCTCTCTTCTTATCTTATCTTGCTTCTCCACACTACTACCCCCCCCTCCTTTAGGCTGGCTTCACATTAGCGTTTGTGTCTGCATGCTGATGGCATGCAGACACAAACGCTGTCAGAAGCAGGGACACTTTGATGTGTCCGCAGCGGATAATGTCCGCCTGCGGACACATCACTATGGAGCCCGGCAGCCAATCGGCGCTGTCCGGGGGCGGGCCGGAGGCGGAGATCAGCGCCGGAGATCTCCGCCCCCCGGCCGCCGGTAAGCTCCGGGACTGTCGGCGGGGAGAACAGCTGATCTGAGAGCTGTTTGAATCTTCCCGCGCCGACACTGTGAGGAGATGTCGGCGCGGGAAGATTCAAACAGCTTTCAGATCAGCTGTTCTCCCCGCCGACATCGCTATGAGATTACAGGCGGCGGGGAGAAGGAGGACAGCAGAGGGTCAGCTGATCTCCCGGTGGCCGTCGGTGAGCTCCTGTGACATCACCGGCGGCCACCGGGAGATTTTTCAATGGGTCCGCAGCGTTCTCCTGCTGTGTCATGCAGAGGACACTGCGGACCCATTGAAGACAATGCTTTTTTTGTACGCTTGGGGACGCTTGCAGATTGTCCAAGCTCCCCAAACGCACAAAAAAACCCAACATGCTGCGTCCCGGGTGCGGATGCTGGACACCGGAAGCAGCAGATATCGTCCGCATCCGCACCCGAACGCAGCAAACGCAGGCACCATGCGTTCCTATGTTAAACATAGGAACGCAGTGCGCATGCGTTTAACTGCGTATGGGAACGCAGCAAAACGCTGCCTTCCCATACGCAAATGTGAAGCCAGCCTTACTTTTACTGGCTCATTTCATTCTTCAGCAGACTGGATTGTTTCACTACTTCTACCTTAATCTACCCTTTAATTGCTTCTAACTGCAGGACTATTGGCTAACCTCTTTGTTATATACTACTTTTCTCCACTACTGAAACGGCTGAAGTATATCTTTGTCTGCATTGGTATTGTAATAGATAAGTTATATCTTATTTGTCTACTTCTTGGTCACCTCTCACATAGAAATACGTCTTACTCCAACGAGGGCCCTTCCCCCACAAAGGACAGTGTGCCTCTGTTTCCTTAGGAACATTCTGCCCTCTCACACTTAGTATATGGAGTGCCCACTGTCACACCTTAACCATTCAAATCATTGATTACACCTAGTAACTAGTGAGAAACAGCCTTTATAAGTCTGAAACATACTCACTACTAAGATACCACTATCTACCTCTGGCTGCTGTTACTTGAACCAATCTACAATTTGTAAGCATATAATATGTGACAGCCCTTTCCCCCTGATGAAACTATTGTCTTAACAATTTATTGAAATACTAGCATTACAGAATTTCTCAACCTGATTTTCTGCCGTGTGCACAGCTATAGTGGTGTATAATTAATCATCCGTAATACGTGGGGATAGATTGTGGGCTCCCTATTGCATTTGGGAAAGGTGATATTCCACCTGTTCAATCACCTGGGGAATTTGGATTAATAGTTGAGATTATACCCAGCTAGTGTCCACTGGTCAACCTGCCTTAACCCCAACCTCTACAACACCATCATATAACCTCCATTGTCAGTGAACCTACAAGATTATCAGACCCCCTGACTCAGCCTTACGGCTGACTAGGTAACTCCTGATACTCCCTCTCACTCGAAGTACTCTGACTTCACTCTGAGCACAGGGACACCACTTTGGACAACAGGGGATTAAGGATACACATACAACCCTACTCCCCTAGGCTCGGGATTCTAGCAGTCCAATCACCTGTTCTCACTTGTATCTAGCTTAAACATTCTTACCCAGAACTGAACCACCCCCTTAAACCATTATAACACCTCCATTTTGAACTCTCAACCCCCTGACTGACCTTATATCAGTCAGTAAGCAATCTAGTACACGTGGGTGCCCGCTCCTCCTCTTAAGCTTACCTACTTTAATACGACCACTCCTAAAACAAACATTGGAAAATCCAAACCCATTCTCACAGAATCCAAGGTAATGCGCTCGACGCAGAAACACCGATCAAGGTCCCCCAGGCCACAACAAAAGGACCCTTGGCCCCAGGTACAGGAACAAATGGACGACTGTAAATCCGACGACCCGCAAGCTCTGAAACAAAAAAGGAAGGAAATGGCCACAAAGAAGACCTCCTTGCAGAAACTGGCAGTTCTGGATGGCTCAGATGAGGAGGCTGAGGCTTCTCCCAGCGCAAGTCCCGCTAAGCAGCGTATGAGGAAGGAAGGCCCACTCATATCGGGATCCAATCCGTTGGACACATTCGACTGGACCCAACCCATTGACCAGAATTTCTTCAAAGGTATTTTCTCCGCACTCAGTCAGAAGTTAGACTCCAGATTCGATCAACTCCAGATTTCTCTAGATTCGGTCTCCACAGGACTGACAAAAACGAGTCAGACATCTTTGACTTGACGAATAAACATGAGAAACTGGAAAAAGAGCACCATCTCCTCAAAGAAGAGCTTAGAACGGTGAAAAATAAAATGATGGACCTGGAGGATAGGGACAGGAGGCAGAACCTTAAGTTTAGGGGAATCCCAGAGTCTGTAAAAAGCGATCAACTGGGACCATACATTAAGGATCTCCTAAAACGCACGATCCCTACCCTGACGGACCTCGACACAACGGTGGTCAGGATCCACCGCCTACCCAAGCCTAAATCCCTGAAACCTGAGACCCCCAGGGACGTCATAATGAAATTTCATTTCTTCCATGTCAAAGAACAACTTCTGGACTATCTTCGATTAAAAAAAACTCTCCCTGGACCCTACGACAATATCAAGGTCTTCGCAGACCTGTCCAGAGAAACCATGCTCCAGAGGAGGAGACTTACCCCAATCACTAACCTGCTCCAAAACAACCGTGTCCAATACAGATGGGGATTCAATCCCACCAAAGTTATTCTCCACCACCAGGGGAAATCCACAACTATACTTGAAGTAGAAGAGGGAATGAGGGTTCTTAGGGATCTAGGAATCATCATATCTTAAATGGATCATATCCATAACAGAAAGGCTGAAGAGAATAGCCATAACTTTAGCCACCCAAGGAGGTAGTTCAGCGTAATCTTAATTAGATTCCCTCCGTTATGGGTCAAGTTGTGGTCACAAGTTTACACTTTTCATCTGCCACTAAAATGGATTTAGAGAAAGTTTTCAGTTCTACCACCAATGTATTGTTTGCGCTAAAAATGGAAAGGATCCCCTTATCTAGTTGCTCTCACACTCTGAGCCCTTTCTTCGTCACGTCAATTGTAGGTTATGTCACTTAAATTCTTGTCACAGAACGTTAACGGCCTTAATTCTCCCCAGAGAAGATAAATCGAAAAAACCTCAGTAGACTACTTCAAGGTAAACGATACGGAGGATGTTTCAACCCCTATACTCTGGTCCGCTTTCAAAGCTTTTCTTAGAGGCAAAATGATACAACTGTACACACAGCATTACAGGAAAAACAGAAAAAACACAAACCTTGGTGAACCAGATACACAGTCTGGAACAAAAGCAAACATCTAGTCCTAGTCCCGATCTCTCCTTGGACATTTTGAAACTCAGGTCAGAATTAAAATCCCTCTTATCCTCCGAATATGACAGGATCTCCCAAATTCTCAAAACCAACCATTACTTTTCTGACGATAGACCCTCCAAACTCCTAGCAGCAAAAATTAAACACCAGAAGCTGAAATCCAGAATTAAAGAGATTAGGAACCCACTTGGCCAAACTCTTTAAACACCCGAAAGATATAGCCGATACCTTTGCTCACTTCTACATCTCCCTCTACAATTTGAAAAATAACCCCTCCACTTTGGAACCCTCGGATCAAGATATCACTACCTAACCAACCTTGACCTGCCCTCACTTACAGATTGTGACTTATTGGACCTCAACTTACCGTTCACGACATCTGAGATTTCAGAAGTCATAGGACAATCGAAAGTGGGCAAATCAACTGGCCCTGACGGATTCCAAAATGAGCTCTACAAAACCTTCACAGATTTATTGTCCCCGTATGTTACCAGATTGGCCAATTACTCTGCTACCCACAGACACCTACCACCTGACATGCTCGAAGCTGTTATTACGGTGATACCCAAAGGAAAGGGAGACCCAGCAGATACCAAGAACTATAGGCCGATCTCCCTCCTGAATTCGGACACGAAATTCTTAGCTAAAATAGCAGCTAATAGAATCAAAAGTTACATCACCAAATTAATCCACCCTGATCAGGCAGGCTTCATCCCAGGCCGCAATACGGCTGACGCCACTAGGAGAGCCCTGGATCTAATCACCTCTATAGAGAATTCAAAACAACCCTCAGCCTTCTTGGCCTTAGATGCCGAGAAGGCCTTTGATAGGGTCCAGTGGAACTTCTTATTTCGCACCCTGCGGAGGTTTGGGTTCCAAGGCAATATCCTTCGTTTCATATCATCAATGTATGCACAGCAAGAGTATACTCCAACAATTTCCTGTCTCAAAAATTCCCCTTGACAAATGGCACGAGGCAGGGGTGCCCACTCTCCCCTATCCTCTTTGCCCTATTCATTGAGCCACTTGCATCTAGCATCAGAGACAATGACAATATTAGAGGAATCCTGTTAAATCAACGGCAACACAAAATATCTCTGTTTGCAGATTACATCCTCCTTTCAATTACCAATCCCCTCAAATCCCTCAGGCACCTGTCAAGGGTCATTGAGAGATTCTCCCAGCTCTCCTTCTACAAAATAAACGAAACAAAATCCCAGATCCTGGACTTTAATATAGAGGAAACACTACTCAAGTACCTCAAAGAAGAGTTTAACTATACATGGACGGAAAAGGAGATTTCTTATTTAGGGATTACTTTGACCAAACCCTGTTCAGCCACGGTACAGACGAACCTAACAAACCTATTTAACTTGTTCCATCAGGCCTACTTACGTCTTTCAAAAGTTGAACTGTCCTGGCTAAGCAGGATTGAAGCTTTCAAAATGACACTGCTCCCGAAATTCTTGTACATAATTAGATCCATCCCTTTGTTCATCCCGAAGAGATGGTTCATTAAACTCCAATCACAACTCCGTGCTTTCATTTGGCTCAATAAGCGCCCAAGAGTGGCCAGACTATCCCTCGAGAAGCATAAGAGAGTAGCAGGCCTAGGAGTTCCCAACTTGCACAACTACTACTTGGCATCCATCGTCAAACTCTCACAAAAATGGCTTATAGGCCCGAACGATTTGCCCTGGATCTCTATAGAAGAAACGATCAATAACAATAATCTAAAAGCTCTAATCATGGCTTACCTAGTAAATCCCTCCAAACCTCCTCCTACTCACCCAATTACTAGAGCAACTATTCTAGCCTGGAGAGACCTTGTCAAAAAGGCAGCCAAATACTACACTTCTTCCACTCTCAACAAAATCCCTGAAACTCTTGAAATTTTGATGCCGAACCTGGACCTCTCTCTCTGGAGAGATAAGGAGATTCTTTATATTAATGATCTGCTTTCATGAAACTCTATCCTCCCCTTCCACATCCTCCAAGACAAATTCCCCCTCACCAGGGATGACCGAACTAACTGGAGAGTCATAGCCAACCACCTCAGCACTCACAAACTCAAACTCACAGTTCCGCAAGTAATTGACGAACTTATAAACACCCCGCGGAAAGCCTCTCTTTGGGGAACGAGCTCTCTCTACAGAATCTTCAACGAAGAAGTCGAGTTACTAAACCTCTCATTCTTTGGAGCTTGGGAGGAGGAGTTGGGTATCCATGTGGACCTTGGGAAAATAGCTAAAACTATTAAGACCGTGTATTCCAGCTCATCTTGTGCCACCCTCCACGAGTCTTACTATAAGGTCCTCTCACGATGGTACTATACCCCTATCAAACTATATCATATGAACCCCAATCACGACCCATCTTGCTGGAGAGGCTGTGGAAACCTGGGAACCCTCTCACATATTTTCTGGCACTGTCCCGTCCTGACCAATTACTGAAGAGATGTCAAATCTCTAATTACAAATGTCACTGGGATTCAAATAAAATTCACCCCTGAATTAATATTACTACTGACTGGCACAGAGGACCTCCCTCACCATATACGCTTTTTAACATCCCACATTATTTTGACTGCTAGAGTCCTGATAGCCTCGAGGTGGAACAAACCAGAACCCCCCACAGTGGATGACATGATTGAAAGAGTGTCGACTCACTGTACTTTCGAGTACAACTTCGCTATACGCGCAAACAGGTTCCCAAAATTCCTAGGGCGTTGGGAGGCATGGTTGACAACCTTTTCCCCATCCCTCCTGCAATAGGCCGCTAACGTAAAAATTTGATGATTTGACTATCTTCCCCACAATGCTTTCAAGCTTGCATTACGATTTGCGACAAAATGCACAGAGTGTGTTCGGACTATTCAGTATTCGGATATTCATTTGTACCTTTCCAATTTTCTCTCTTTTTGTACGAGCGCTGTATTTGAATTTGCATATGCACTTACGACTTGTACCGTTCATGTTGTTTGTTGGTTTGTTTACTTGTAATGTTTATTACCCTTCCCCTCCCCCTCACCCCCTCCATCTTTATTTATGTATCTAATTCCCTTCCCTCCCCTTGAAATTTCAATAAAGATATTTGGACAACTAAGCAGAAAGAGTTAAAGTGGTTCCTCCTCTGCAGTATACACCCCTGGGGCAGGCACTGCCTCACCAGTTTTGTGCTAAAGCTGTAGGAACAAGTAACAGAATAACGAAATAACAAGGCCTGTAAAAACAGGCAACTATGGAACAAGTAACAGAATAATAACCAGGTCTGTAAAAAAACAGGCACTTATGTAATAGCTCAGAAGTAACCTGGGAAACCAGTAACCTGAGAAGCCAGTAAGAAGGCCAAACGGGCAACAGGGTGGGTGCTGTGTCCCCCAATTAGAGGCTAAGAGAAAAGGATTTTACGGTGAGAACACAAAAATCTCCTTTGCCTCATTGAGGGACACAGGACCGTGGGACGTCCTAAAGCAGTCCCTGGGTGGGAAAAGAAATACCTAAGGGTACCCTTACACGTCACAACTTTTGGTGGCGATAGGAGGCAATGTAGAGTGCGCATGCATGTTTTTCATGGCTGCCTCAGATCGCAGATGGCAGATGGCATTTTTACACGCCGCAATTTCGCCCTCAACCCAAGGTGATGTGTCGCCCCGGAAATCGACTACCCCACAGTGGAACAAATCCAGTCGAGTTCCCTCACCGCTTCACACGCCGCAATCCGCAAAGGAATGTGGGCGTACATGTTCAGCGCCGTGAGAACATAGGCGTGGCAGACTGGTGTATACCGCGCCCCAAACACGCTGATTAGACAACGCAATAGTGTTATGATTGGTCAGCCTGCACTGAAAGGCTGGCTAATACAGGACACCATTGCCATTGTGTGGTGGTGAATGGACAGCTGTTCAAATATAGCGCAGTGTCAAGTGACAGCCAATGGAGACACAGTAGCCACCACCAATCATCGCAGACGGGGCGCGGACACCAGCACGCTGTGGCACGCCTACAGGAAATCAATAGGCGATGCAGATTCCATCACTATCGCCCGTTCACACGCCAAAAGCCGGGAATGTCGCCTTCATGATTGCCTCTGATTTTGGAGCAGTGCTCTGTAATTGGAACGAGGAGACAACTTTTTTTTATCGCCGCCAAATTCCCAAACATATCGCCGGACATATTCCTCGCTACGGTTGCGGCGTGTAAAGGTACCCTTAGAGACATTAGAGACTCTTATACAACCTGCACCCTACAGGTGAGCTGCTGCCACCTGGAAGACGCATCAAACTACATTTGCATCTGATAAGGAAAGAGTATGAACACTGTGATGTTCCACAACAGCGTAAAAACTGAACCAGGTGACAGCCTTGGACACCTATAGCGGAGAGGCCTGGGGCCGAAGGAGGTAGAATGCCCCCAGTCGTACGCGTGTATGCGCGTCCTTATGCCTGATGTAAACAGTAATGTCCGCAACTGCTAAACCTCCTGAATAGGGAGCCTGGTTCGTGTAACCGGATTGGTTGAGGATGTCAGCATGTGCTTTCGGCAACCGACCGAGAGGATGAAGAACAATCTGTCGGTGTTCCTTCGAAGGATGGAAGGAACTCCTGGAGACTGCCGTCCTAGACTCATAGACACGTAGAGTTCTAGCGAATCCAATGTGTGCTGAGCCATCTTGATACGGTGCATCAGTGCCGAGCAACAGAAGGGGAGCCAATGCAGTGGGGTCTTCGTTTAGATGGAATGACCTCACCATCTTCTGAAGAAATGACGGCACAGGTCGCAGCCCAGCCCATCCTGACAACCACCGAAAAGGTGCTCCGAGGAGAACACTGGGGTCAGAGACTCAACGGATAGAGGTAATTTTTCCTAAAATACCACTTCTGGCAACAAAGGTGAAAGAAAATTTCTGTGAAGGACTTAAGGAATGGATCCTGCAGCACATCGTAGACCAGCGTGAAGTCCTATGTTACCATGAGTTGTTGTAAGGGACAAGGGGACAATGCATGAAAATGTCCTGGATAGAAAGTGCTAACCTGAGCCTTCAGCCACGCAATGGAGGCAGAACATAGTAGGTAGCATGGGGATGTGCCCTTTGAGGGAATCGAGAGAGAAAGAGAGAGAGTGAGAGTGAGGGTGAGAGAGAGAGACCTGCATCCAATAAGGAAGGCTTCCATGTGTAGAAATCGATGTGAATGGAAACAGGTGTTTCCCCTATAGTCAAGGTTGTAGCGCCCGTTCGCGAGAGGAGAACCAGGTGTCAGGGCTACACTATGAAGTTTAGTTTCCGAATTCTGTGAAAAAGACCCTGGAAAAGAGGGTCTGTACGGTCTGGAGGATGCAAGGGAAGGGCAGTGGTGAGAGAAAATAGGCCGGCATACTAAGTGCGCCTGAGCCAAATCGGGGTCCTCTGGAGGACTAACGCCGTTGGATCTGAACCTTGCCAGGGTCATTTGGATGACTGTAAGGCCGTCAGATTCAATCCTTGCCTCAGACTGAGAATGAGAGGCAGTGGGGTATCAGCTTTCATAAGTTGTGAATTGTGAGCTGTAGCCCCGAACACAGGTACCTTGCTGCATGTTAGTAACGGTGCTGAAGACGAAGAAAACCAGAGTGATCTGACTATATACTGGGTCCTAACTTGGAAATCACATGTCTGATGTGGGTTCCACCTTGGTAATGGCATATGCTCCGCAGTGGCGATAAGTATTTGTATCCGGGAGAACACCTGCGAGGCACACCAATGACAAGACGCAAATCCCTAAGTGAAAGATAGGCAGGGACGACCCGAGGGTTGCCAGCTGCCCCGAGCCGTGTGATGACAGAGCGCCACTCTCCAGTCCGATAGGTGTGCGTCAGTACGGCTTGTGAGAGGGAGGGCAGGTGCAGTCACCAGTAAGGGAGAAATGGTTGATTGTCTGCATCAGACTGAATAACCTGACTGGAAAAGGAAATCCTGTCCCCAGGGCGTGAGGACAATCGTGTGGAGAGTCCAGAGGAATGGTTGGGCAAAGGTAACCAAACAGCATGCCCTAACTCCTTGGAGAGAGTGAGGTAATGGACTGATGAGGGCCTGCGTCTGTGACGTTGGCATTTGGATCGGGACTGGAGAAACTTTTTCGGCCTTTGAATACCTAGGTTAGATGAGTCAGGAGGTTCACTGTAGTGTGAACACCTCTGCACAGTGCCAAAGGAAGGAGCCTTGATAAGTAGATCCTTATTGAGTAGCCAGGTTAGATGAGCTGGGAGGTCCACTGTAGTGTGAAACACATCTGCGCAGCCTCCAAATGAAAGCCTTGATAAGGAGACCTTCTAGGTAAGGGAGGACGAATTGTCTTCGTGATTGAGAAATGGACATGACCGCCGGTATGACGTGGTGGCCACATAAGCGCTAGAGAGCGATCCGTGTGGATCGCGAGGTAGAGAAAACTATGGAGCACCCGGGAATATGTAGACAAACGTGTTGATCATTTATGAGGGTCAGGAACCATTGTACTTCCATGGATGAATGATGAAGTTCAGGGAGGTCGAGCAACGTTTCCCTGTTCGGGAACTACAAGAGAACTTGAGTAGTAATTTGACGATCAGTGGAGATGTTCATCCGCTTTAGCTGCAACCCAAGTGCCATGAAAAAGCAGATGGGAAGCCTGAGGATTACCAAGTAGAGGAGTTGTCTGCTGCAACCCATGCACCCAGCTGTAGGAGCTGAGGAAGACGATTATCCGAAGTTGCTTCCAAAGCGGTCCCATATTGGAGACGGTACTGCGCATGTGCTGCAACCCAAGTGTCCTGACGAGACAGATGGGGAGACTGAGGAGTACCAAATAGTGGTGGCATCCATTGCAAACCAGACACCCAGCTGTGGGCGCTGGAGAGGATGAATATCCAGATCCGCGTGCTATGAAGTTCCATATTGAAGACGGGTTGAAGCACATGTATATTGCCAAGTGCCGTAAGAAAGGCTAATGGGGAGACTGAGGGCTACTAAATAATAGCGCCATGTACTGCAAACCAGGCACCCACAGTGGGAACTGGGGAGGGTGATTGTCCAGATCTGCGTGCCAAGCAGTCCTGTATTGGAGATCGGAACGCTGAGAAACCGTCGTCATAAATGATGTTCCCGCCAGTTGTAGGTTTTGTGATATCGGTACACACAGGTACTGTCGCCTCCATCTTCCCTGAGGAGTACTGAAAACAGCATCTGCCATTCCTCGTGTGGCTAGATTGCTTGTCTAGTCTTAATGGCGATTGAGGCCACTAAGGCTGCGCCATCGGTTGTCATCTGCATTGTATGCTTATCTGACGGTCTGATGCGCCCTTGCGAAGACTCTATCCTGGAGAGGAAGGAGAGTATCAGATGATTGTCTCAATCAGCTTGCTAAACAGTACTGAATTGGAGATCGGAACGCTGAGAAACCGTCCTCATAAATGATGTGCCTCGGAGGAGGGGGTACGTGGAGGTAACACCCCGCGTTCCCGCCTTTTGTAGGTTTTGGGAAATCGGCACGCATGGGTACTGTCGCCCTTCATCTCCCGTGGGTGGTGGAGGTGGACTCCAGTCGTTACTGAGAGGATATTCAGTGTGAATGTGACATGTATATCTGAAGGACCGCCTGGATTGCGGGATGAAGCGTTAAACATTTGTGTGGCCGTTTTCTTCCTGTGAATGAGTCCGTGAGACATGGGGATGCACAAGGAGGATCAGGTAAAACTAGTGTTTGTTAACGGCCTAAGTAGGGTAACAACCCCCGCCAAATGTGGGACACGTCCAGCAGGGCGGGCGTGGATAAATCAGGGCCCTAGTTTAGAGAGTAGATGTGACGGGCAATGGCTAAACCAGTCGGCTTTTCCTGCCTCCTTAGTCCTATTATTGCATTCCGCTGCAGGCATCGATAGTAGAGACGCCTGAGGTGGTGTGTTCTCTGTTCCGTGGTTTCACATGTTGCAATTCGGACCAGTGTGAGTTGCATGTTGGGCGACCTTGTAGGACCTGAGGTCTTGTCCATGGACTGTGATGTAGAATGGACGCAACCTGCCCAGTTTTGTAGGGAGGATAAATGGTAATCCTGTACCATGGTAGGAGTACGATCCTGGCCGTGAGCGTAGCACCTGTCATAGGCAGAAAAAAGGTCTACACATAATGAAGGTCCTGCATTGCCTCTACTTTTGTGAAGTACAGAGGAAAAGGGGATAGCAAGGGAGAGAGCTATAGCAAAGAGGAAAACAGCAGCTCCCTAATACAATTGGCTTTTGGACCTCTGGGCAGTATCACCTGTGAGCGTAAATGTGAAGGCTTGATAGCCTTATAGACATTGTGGCCCTTGGAGAAGGTCTCCGATCACCCGGCTGTGACAGCCAGCCTGGCACTGTCCCTGGTGTGGAGGGTCGGAGTAAGACTTAGGGTTAATGCCATTAGGGTATTATCCACTGGTGTTGAGCCACAGCTGCCCCCTAAGCTACATCTGCCCCCATCTCGGGCTACTACAGACATGGCAAACAGGGCTGTGTCCTGTAAGCGGAAGAGCACTTACCCTGCTCGCCACAAGTTGTTGCACCTCCGGAGTCTAGGTATGCAGCGGCGCATATATTCTATTCGGGCGGACGTGGCGACCGCTGACATGGAGGGAAGGGGCAGGCCAGATGAAAGGGCTCGCTGAAAAATCTCGCAATGCACGAGAGAAAGCCGTTCTGCCCTCCTCATGACGCGGCCTGGGCGGTCTTCGCCCCCCCATCGCGCGTCACGTGAGGGGTGTGAGAGGCGGGGACTATCGGGGCTAGGCTGAAGCCAGGGCCTGGAGTAGTACGCGGCTCCGGAAAAGAGGGGAGACAGACGTGGAGGTCCCGCCAGACCCGGAGAAGTAATGGGCAGATTGCTGCTGCACCGCGGGGGGAAGTCCCCGGGTGCAGAGACTGTCGGCGTCCGGGTCTTGTTGGTGTGGAGGCTGAAGACATGTGGCCGCTGGTAGGGGCAATGTGGGGGGACAGAGTACCTGTGGTTGGCTCCTCTACCCGGAGTCCCCGTAAGGGGAGGATGGGGAGGGCAAGTGTTCGTCCTGTGTGCAGGGCAAGTGTTCGGCCTGCGTGCTGCCATCCAGAAAACCTGTGAAGTGGATGGATCCCACGGTGATGATAGTATCCTGGAGGATGGAGACTGAGACGAGACCTCCGTCCTTCAACCCAGGGCTCAGCTGCCAGGCCTGGGGAGGGCTGTAGATAAAGGAGTCTGTCTGAACCTCGGCCTGGGTCCTAAGAGAGGAAGCTGGGGAAGGAGAAGGTTAGGTTCCTTAAACTCAGAACCCATGTGGGGAGCTGAGAAAGACTTCTTTTTTCTAGGAGTTGTAGAAAAAAAAGAGGGAGAAAAAAACTCTAAAAAAAGGAAAACAATAAAAGAGGTCTGCCTCCTAGGCGACACTAAGCAAAAACTGGTAAGGCAGTGCCTGCTCCAGGGGTGTAGCCTGCAAAGGAGGAGCCACTTTAACTCTTTTGCAGATTCTGCTTAGTGTCACCTCCTAGTGGACAGCAGCATAACACCCACGGGTCCCGTGTCCCCCAATGAGGCGAAGGAGAAAGGAGCAGGGGGATGCAGCTGCAGTTATTGTGTGTCTGTAGTACTGCCTGCAGTCAGAATGGAGGGACACAGACGTGGGGATACAGCCAGGGTACTGAGTAAGTATGTCAGAAAAGCACAGCCGCTAATGGAGAGCGAAACAAGCAATGCAGGCTGATGAAATGAAGACCTAAAATCACTGTTTATAGCGTACTTATTATCATAACTTAGGCAGCTGTGAAAAGTCACCATTTCTTACCTCTGGCGTGTCAAAGATCTGTTTAACATGTAAAATGTTAGTGATGTGCCACGTGTACTTGGAGAAAGTTCCCAAAGGAAGCGCGTCTTTTCGTACAAAGGCTGAAACAAAATACAAACAAGAAAAAAATATGGCATTCCATCATACAATGTATATTGGTGCAACTCTGAACACGACACATTGCAACGAAAAGACAGCAGCACTCAGACACCAATACATACTATCATGAATATAGAACAGCATTACAACTAATGAAATATGAAAAAATTAGACACTTGGCTTATAATTATGGCCATATCGATAACCGCCCAGTAGCCATGAGCCATGTCTCTTAGGCTGGTTTCACATAACGTTTTTGTGCCTGTCCGTGGGATCCGACTTTGAAGGGGGATCCCACGGACAGGCACGGATCCATACAGATCCCTGCAATCGGATGGCAAATAGCCATCCGATCTGCAGGATCCGTGTGGATCCTGCGGTCCCCTGCCTCTCCCTACTCCTGCCTCCTCCATCTTCTTCCCTCTCCTACTCTATATGATGTGCCCCCGCTATTCTATCTGTGTCCCCCGCTCTTCTATCCTCATCTATCCCTATCCTGTCCCCTGTCCTCTCCCTGGGTGTAAAAAAATTTAAAAAAACTCCTCCGGGAGTATACATTACCTGTCACCGCTGCCGCACGATCAGGGCTAAAGGACCTGTGATGATGTCAGAGTCATATGACCCGGTCAGCTGACCGGGTCATGTGACCGGGCTCTTACATCATCACAGGTCCTTTAGCCCTGATCGTGCGGCAGCGTGGGAGCGGTGACAGGTAATGTATACTCCCGGAGTTTTTTTTATTTTTTTACACCCAGGGAGAGGACAGGGGACAGGATAGGGATAGATGAGGATAGAAGAGCGGGGGACACAGATAGAATAGCGGGGGCACATCATATAGAGTAGGAGAGGGAAGAAGATGGAGGAGGCAGGAGTAGGGAAAGACAGGGAGATACGGAGCCGACATCGGATCTGAGGTGAACTCAGATCCGATGTCCATAGGCTCCTATGCTGTGGGCACATCGGACAGCCTGTCCGATGTGAGTCACGGACACAAAATCGTAGCAGGCTACGATTTTGTGCCCGTGATTACATCGGATGGGATCGGATGGTGCCAAAATCGGATGCCAATAGTGGCACATCCGTTCCCATCCGATTCCCATAGGGGAACATGGTCCGATTTCGGATCCGATTGTATCAGTTTTGAAACGGATACAATCGGATGACCGAAAATCGTTATGTGAAAGCAGCCTTACTAGGTCTCAATCTACCTTTGTACCTGCAGGTGCTATTGTCTGTTAGGAGGTTTCTACTCACCTATTCAAAGAGAGGTGTTTTAATCCAGAGAGAGACTGTGACGGTGCAAAAGAAGATTAGGACTCAGTGAAAGAGACACGCCTCAATGTGGCTACTGGGCAGTTATCGATATGGCCATATTTATAAGCCAAGTTTCCTTAGCTATAATTCTGTTCTTTAATCAAGATAGCATGTCTTGTTTTGAGTGCCGCTGTTGTACTGCAAATTTCTTCTTTATTAAACCATTTTACATCTGGTTTTGCATTCACAAATAAGGCTTAAAGCGTAAAAGTCATTTTAATTTTTATTTCACAAATCAATAGTAGATATGAAAATAAGCAACTTTGTAATACTTTTATCAGACAAATTTGCTTTTTTCTCTGCCAGGATTGATCAGTTATCGAAATTTTCAATTCTAAGGTAAAATCTGTATTGTGAAGACTTTCACATCACTGGAATAGAAGAGGCAGGCGCGCCAGAGGCAGGCGCGCCAGAGGCAGAGGCAGGCGCGCCAGAGGCAGAGGCAGGCGCGCCAGAGGCAGAGGGAGGCGCGCCAGAGGCAGGGGGAGGCGCGCCAGAGGCAGGGGGAGGCGCGCCAGAGGCAGGGGGAGGCGCGCCAGAGGCAGGGGGAGGCGCGCCAGAGGCAGGGGGAGGCGCGCCAGAGGCAGGGGGAGGCGCGCCAGGGGGAGGCGCGCCAGAGGCAGGGGGAGGCGCGCCAGAGGCAGGGGGAGGCGCGCCAGTGGCAGGGGGAGGCGCGCCAGAGGCAGGGGGAGGCGCGCCAGAGGCAGGGGGAGGCGCGCCAGAGGCAGGGGGAGGCGCGCCAGAGGCAGGGGGAGGCGCGCCAGAGGCAGAGGCGCCAAAGGCAGAGGGAGGCGCGCCAGAGGGAGGCGAGCTAGAGGCAGAAAGAGGCGTAATATGCAGAGCTCCACCTCTCCTCACTCTTCTCTCTGCATAGAATCTTATCAGTACCATCTGTCATCTATCTCAGTGATGGGAACGTCTTCACTGAATACAGATTTTACCTCAGAATTGAGAATTTTGATTTTAACTCTTTTACAACATCCACTGTACATATAAGGCAAGTGTGTTCCTGCAAACTGCCATAAAAACCATCGCAGATATTGGGTATATGTCGTAGCTGACACCTTGCATTAAAGCCAACAATCAGTGCAAGCATCGATCACAGGCGCGTAAACTCTCTTATGCCGCTGACATGCATGTAGAGGGGGCTTGCAGAGAATTACACCAGCAATCAGGGCATGGAAAGTTGATGCCATCTTACGCCCAAGTAAAAAAGGGGAAAAAATGTTTTGTTTTTTTAAATTGTAAAAAATATTTCGAAAAAAAACAAAACAAAAAAACTGAACCAGGTCTTAAAGCATCTAAACAGCCCTAGACCATCACACTACCACCACCATATTTTACTGTTGATATGATGTTGCTTTTTTGACATGCGGAGTTACTTCCACACCGGATGTAATAGGACATACACTTTTGTCTCGTCAGTCCAGAGAGACTGTGTGTTCTTTCCCTTCCGTGTGCACACTCAGTAGTTTTCCACCACATGAAGTATCAGTGCACTCAGCACAAATTGCAGAACAACCTGTACAATGCATTTTCTCCTGTTACCCTTGTGAAAATAACAAATTTGGGGACAAAGCATTTTTGTGAGAAAAGTTTTATGTTCATGGCTCAAGATTATAAAATTCTGTGAATCCCTTGAGGGTTCAACTTTTTTGGCTAACAATTTGACCTGAGCATGTAGAGCCCATACATATATGTGTAGATACAGTATATGTCTACACGTCTTCACAAAGTCATCTCCGCTAAAAGTGCAGACATTTGTGGTCTAGATGATGGGAAACATTGGCATCAATGGTCGGATAAATGGCCTGGAAAGGCACAAGGAGTGATTAGATGCAACTGCTCAGTGTTGCACTTTAATATAAAAAATAAGACCTGTTAAATGTGGAAATCACTTAGTACATATCATCTCTGACTGGTAAGAGGTGATAACCACCTGAAGGAAAGTTCCTGTAACACACCTGAGGTTAGTAGAGGCTGTACAGTGGGAGACGTGACCGATCTTTATTCATGATCTCAACTGATAATTATTGTCAAAAAGGTGCAATTCACATGAATCTGCAATGTTACTCTGAAATACAAGACTCTATACAAATGAAAGCTTAGCGCAGCTGCTGTGTGCCGGATTCACATACATGACAGTACCTGTAGTGCAGTTGGGAAGGCGCATCCTTGTACTCCCCATAGAGAATCTCTGTGAGAGGGCATCAAAGAAAGATTGGGGAATGTGGAACACCAATGGCTCCGGTTTACCTAGGAGAATAAATAAATGAGGAGATCAGTATGAGCATAGCTGGAAATCTTCACAATACACATCTACAACTTGATTAACATCAGCTTATAATGAACGCCAGGTCACTGTGACCAGTGTAGACTTTTACTAATGGAACTAAAATGATTTACAAAAGTGGTTTGTACAACTGCTGTCATTTCAATGACGAGAACAAAGTAATGGAAACCTCAATGAGACCTATCACTGGGGCCTGCGATCCACATGTGCATATAGCCTTACAGTATTTTACAGTTTTCATATTAAATACATAGAAGTAGTGACCTTGGTGATACATATAGTAGATAGAAAAAGTCTTCACAGCCATGTTAAAATGCCATTGAACGTCACCATATTCTGTAGAAATCCACTGAGAAAACAGCTGAAATCATTTTGAAAGGGAAAATAAAATTAAAATAATGTGGTTGCATAAGTGTGAACTCCCGATTATAAATGGAGATGTGGGTGTTTCAAAATTAACTCTTAAACCCATGTTAATCTACTTACACAATCTCCAGTTTCCTGTATCCGGCCACTGTGCCGCTATGCCGGATATGGCGCGGTGGCCACCGGGAGCGAAGGCCCGACCGCCTCCTAGCAACCCCCCGCGTATGCGCCGTAGCTACCGCCATCACGCCGGAAGCCTCCTCCCACCACGGCCGCTTTCCACATCCCTCACAACATCTCTGCAGCCTCTCGCCGCCTACCGACCGCCCCGCCTGTGACGTATTTCTGCACACCTCTGTTCGGCAGCCTTGCCACGCCTACGGCTCGGCGCCACCTACGTACCGCCCCACCGGTGACATAACTTCCTTCCATCTCTTCGGCAAACTCACCACGCCTACGGCCCGCCTCACCAAGGTCATTCCTCTGCCCACATTCTCAGAAAGCCGCCCACCTGCTTCTTTGCCATCCTCTCACAGCTGCCACTGCCTCCTATCTTCCTCCAGGCAACCACACTGTCACCCTGTGTTCTGCCATTAAGTCAGTGTGCTTCCTATGTGACTCCTGCCAGCTGTTTCTACAAGTCAAACACTATCTAATAAATTTCCCTACTAACACCTTCAGACATTGTGGAATTTTGGATAGTAGGGAGGTGATGTCAGGCCCAGACAGAATCTGGGTGTCGTCGGTGTAGAGATGATACTGAAGGCAGTGGGACTCAATGAGTTGTCCTAGGCCAAGGGTGTAGATGGAGAAGAGTAAGGGTCCAAGAACCAAGCCTTGGGGGACACCGACAGATAGGGGTTAGGGCGAAGAGGTGGTGTGGGAGTGGGCGACGCTGAAAGTCCGGTCCGTTAGATATGTGGAGATCCAGGAGAGGGCTAGGTCAGCGATACCAAGAGATTGCAGGATCTGCAGCAGGAGGAAATGGTCAACGGTATCAAAGGCGGCAGATAGGTCAAGAAGGAGGAGGACGGAGTAGTGTTGCTTGCTCTTGGTGGTCAGTAAGTCGTTGCTGACTTTGGTTAGGGCTGTTTCAATGGCGTGGTGGGGTCAGAAGCCGGATTGTAGGCGATGAAAGAGGGAGCAGGAGAAGAGGTGGGAGGACAATTCAAGGTGGACGTGTTGTTCTAGTAGTTTTGAGGCGAAGGGGAGAAGAGATATGAGGCGATAGTTAGAAACAGATCATGGGTCGAGGGAAGGCTATTTGAGGATGGGTGTGATCAAGGTAGGTTTAAAGGAGGAGGGGAAAATGCCAGTAGTGAGTTATAGGTTGAAGAGATGGGTTAGGGCAGGGATGAGAACTGTGGCGAGGTTTAGGATGAGGTGGGAGAGGAGTGAATTGAGAGCGCAGGTGGTGAGGTGTGATCTTGACATAAGGGAGGAGAGTGGTGGAGAAAGCTTCCTTTGGACGAAGAGGGCTGGGCGGCAACGGGAGGGGGCCGAGGGGACAGTGGGTCAAAGCTTTCTCTGAGGTCTATCTTCCGTTTGAAGAAGGAGGCAAAGTCGTCAGCACAGAAGATAGGGGAGGGAGGAGGAGCAGTGCGGCGGAGTAGAGAGTTGAAAGTTTTGAATAGTTGTTTGGTATTGTGGGACAGGGCGGTTATTAGAGATGAGAAGTAGGCTTGTTTTGTGGTGGTGAGTGTGACCTTGAAGTTAGTGATGGACTGTTCGTACATGGCAAAGTGCACCGCAGAATGGGATTTCTTCCATCTCCTAGACGCCCGACGCAGTTCTTTAGTGAGGCCGGTGAGCTAGGGTTGACCATGCCTGTGGGTTTTGGTGTATGTGCGGGGGGTGGCCTGATCAAGGGCTGTGGTTATTATGGTGTTATAAAGTGTGGCAGCAGTGGCAGGGTTGTGCGAGTTTAAGTCTGCAAGAGGGAGAAGGGACTCAGAGTGAGTGGAAATTAAGTTTGAGGTTACTGCGGGTATGAGTGAGTTTCCGAAGGGGGGGGTGGGTATGGGAAGCGTGGTAGGAGGGGAGAGGGAGGAGAAGGTTAGCAGTTTATGGTCGGATAGAGGGAGGGGCGAGTTTGAGAGGCCAGTGAGGGAACATAGGTGGGTGAAGACAAGGACCAGCATGTGACCATCCTTGTGAGTGGCTGTGGAGGACCATTGGGAAAGCTCAAAGGAGATGGTCAGTGATAGGAGTCTAGAGGCAGCAGAGTGGGGGATGTCAATGGGGATGTTGAAATCGCCCATGATGATAGTGGGGATGTCGGAAGAAAGGAAGTGGAGAAGCCAAGTGGTGAAGTGGTTGAGAAAGGTGTAGGTAGATCCTGGGGGGTGGTAGATAACGGCCAGATGGAGGTTGCAGGGTGAGAAGATGCGGACGGAGTGCACCTCGAAAGAAGGAAGGGAGGGTGGCAGTGTAATTGGGGTGAAGGAGCAGCTGCCGGACAGGAGCAAGCCGACTCCTCCGCCGTGCTTGTTGTTGGGGCGGGGGTGTGAGGGAGAGGGTGAGTCTGCCGTAGGAGAGTGCAGCAAGGGTGGCTATGTGAGAGGGGGTGAGTCAGGTATCGGTGATGCCAAGGAATGAGAGTTTGTTGGTGGTGAAGAGGTCGTGGATAAGAGTTTGTTGCATACTGAACGAGTGTTCAACAGTGCTCCAGGTAGTGGGACTGGGTTAGGGGGGACTGGATAAATGGGAATGAGGTTATGGAGGTTGCGAGAGTTTGTGTTGGGAAGTGGTTATGGGCTAGAGGTGACTGAGCAGATGTGGGAATATGTCACCAGCAAGTAGGAGGAGTAGTGAGAGGGTGGGCGTGCGTGTCTGGAGACAAGGGGCTGTGTGTAAAGGAACAGCTCAGAGGAGGGGGTGAGGTGAGGTGAGTGGCTAGGATGGAAGGAGAAATCATTATTTCCTTACTGGGTGGAGGGATAAGCGAGGCTAATAGGAAGTGAAGTAGTATGGGGAAGGGTGAAAAGAAGGGGAAACATTGTAGGTAGTAGCTATGGAGGCAGCATATCAAGATAAGATACTTCAGGGGCGAGATGCAGACAGGGGCGAGATGCAGACAGGCGCGACCAATCAGAATAGCGGCATTCAAACCGCGCGCCAAGCCGCGCCACTTCTCTGGTCGCCGCGACTGCGGCGATCAATCAGAAGAGTGCTGCAGCTTGGTGCGCGGTTTGAATGCCGCGAAGTGCACCACCGCTGCGAACAGCCTGGAGATGACCGGCTGACGACAGTCATCTCCCCGCTGACCGGACCTCAGCGGCTCGCCAGTCGGTCATCTCCCGGCTGGTTCGCCGCGGACCTCTGTGCCACAGGTAGCCGCAGCTGAGCTCCGGTTAGCGGCTCGCTAGCCAGGAAACGACCGGCGTTAGCCGGTCGTCTCCCGGCTGGCTAACGCGCGCTGGGTCCACTGTTTGCTGGACCGTGCCGCCGGGCTGCAAATTGGCATGAAAAATGGAATGTTCAGCACGCGCTAATTGCATACTCTGAGCTCATTGGCCGCCGCCGAATGAGCTGCCTCTGTGTGGAGCACGATTTTGGTTACAGACAGACTCAAAAAACCCTTAGACAATTATATAGTAGATATATTAAGTTCTGTATTTTATTTTGTCCACTCAAAACAAATTTCAGTTTATTTTCAATAGAATTGTACAGATTACCAGTGACATTAACGGTGTAAAAACTTCTGAAATTATTATTTTTGGTAGGATTTGTTTACATGACAAAAAAAAAAAAACACATTTTAACAAGGATGAACGATAGACTTCTTATATCCACTGTAGTACTATAATAACAGAGCCCCAGTTACCCAGTGCCATTGATAACGAGGGTGCCTGCTCATATTGCAGAAGCCTTTCACACACAAGTGAATGTGCGCACCTCATACCTCGGCATCTCTTGGCCTAAGCTAGGACCAAAATATCTATATGAGTGTTCTAATGTGGCCGTGTACATTCATGAAGCCAGTTTATTATGCCCACACTGACCAATGAGAAATGGACTTGCCATATTTCTACCCACTTGTATATTGCTACTTACCATCAAATTGGAAATGCATGGTCTGATGGATCCTCTCTGTCACACTGGCCAACCAGTCTACAAAGGTCAGCGACACCTGACTCTCAGTCATCAGCTGATTTGGCACTAAGAAAATGATGTAAGAAAGCATTGGAAATTATCTACCTTGGCCTAGGTTCATATGGGCATATAACAAAAATCATCCTAATTTTACCCAGAAAAAAAAAAAAAAAAAAAAGTGGTAGCCGTATGGTATGCATCCATGGGGGATCTGTATGGTATTCGATCTTCCATGTCAAAAGTTAGTTAAGGTGCCGTCACATGCTTCAATTTCTTGTTAGCGATCTCATGCAAGCGAGATCGCCAACATCGTTCACATCACTGGTGAGCTGTCACACAGGCAGACTCACCATCGATGTGGACCAGCGACATCGTTGGTAACCATGGTAAACATCAGGTTACTAGGTGCCGCACGGCGCTTAGTAACCCGATGTTTACCATGGATATGAGCTCCCAGCATAGGCTGTGCGGCGCTGGGAGCTCGTTTATCGTTGCTCTCCCGGTGTCACACGCAGCGATTTAAAGCTGTGGGCGATTCCATCAATTACTTACACAATAAAACAGACAATATTGAAAACCATCTAAGACGAAACAACGTCCGTATTGTGGGTGTACCGGAGAGGGCAGAGGGTGGAGATGCGGTGGAATTCTTTGAATCCTGGCTGATGAAAACGTTTAGTCTTGAGAAATTTAACAAAATGTTTGCCATACAATGGGCCCACAGGGTCCCTACCAGGCTTCCTCAGCCGGGGGATCAAGCGCGTCCAATCCTCATTAAAATGTTACACTTCAGAGATCGGGACAAAATCCTGCAAATGGAGCGGACTGCCGAGGATCTGCGAATAGAAGGGGCCAGGGTGTCCTTATATCCTGACTTTTCAGTGGAAGTTCGCAGAAAACGTGCCCAATTCCAGGAGGTTAAACGCAGGCTGCGTGCTTTAAAAGTGCCTTATTCCATGGCATTCCCGGCCCGGCTGAGGGTGGAAGTCATTTTTTGGAAATTGCCAAAGAGGCTTCTAAATGGCTGGATTTGAAAGAGAGACAGATCCGTAATGACTGATATATACACCCCTATGGTCGCCAGTGACAGGAACAGTTCTACTTTGCTGCTTTCATTAACAGTTAGATTAACTGAACATTGAAGAGTGCATACTTGATGGTCATATTATCCTATTTATTAATTTTTTAGTTATTTTTCTATAAATACCTCGGGCAAGCCGAAACATTTTTTTGATTGTGAACTTCGTTAAAGGGTTCAGAATGGTCGGACTGTGTAGCTTCATACCCTGACTATGTATGGGACAGTGAAATCTGGGTTTTGTACCTTTCTTTACTCCATTTGGAGCCTTGTTTCTTTTCTATTCTGTACCAGTTCCTAGGTTTGCAGTGCTTTCTCTTACTGATATGTTCTTTATGTGCAGGTTCTCTACGCACACTCATTTTGGTAATGAGGTGTCATATTTGGGAGAAGGGTGCGGATGTTCACATGTGGGTATTGCTAGGTTTTGTATGGGTAGAGGGTGGGGCAGGTGGGCAGGGGGGAGTATGGATCGTCATTATATTGATATTGCAATATGTTTATTTGTTCGTGTAAATCTGGACACCATGAATTTATTTCCTTTTAGGTTACAAGGACACATGTACACTTTGATGAGATATGAGTGTTTAGATTATGGTTAGTCAGCTTAATATTCTTTCTTGGAATATTAGAGGAATGGGAGGCCCTGCTAAACGCTTTGCGGCACTTAAATATCTGAAAAAACATCGTAATCTAATAGCTTGTATTCAGGAGACGCATTGTAATGCAGAGTCGGCAGCCTCTTTGGCTAAATTATGGAGGGGCCTGTGTATCACTCAGTGCATAGTTCATATTCTAGAGGAGTGTGTGTCCTCATACATCTGACCTTGCCATTCTCTATGGAGCGAGTGAGTTTGGATACAGAGGGTAGATATGTATGCTTGGTGTGCAGGGTGGCTGGGATACGAATGTGTTAATTGCTGTGTATGTTCGCCTCCTTTTTGTGTGAGTAAATTACATGATCTGATTCCAGTCGTTGTGGAATATGCCACCATACCTTTATTAGTCATTGGTGATTTTAATATGTATCTCAACGCTGAACTAGATAAATATAGGGGAGGCTTGGGAGGTGGAGTTACTCATGACACGTCACTGGCAAGAGTTTTGCGGGAGATAGAACTAGTGGACATATAGCGCTCTAGGTTCCCCCAAAGTTAAACAATATTTTTGTTATTCGGCGTCCTACTCCTCATTGTCATGGATAGATTTGGCTCTGAGGAATGGGAATCTGGTCCCATTGGTGACCAAAAGTTGAATATCATACTAGGTTGCTTTCGGATCATTCCCCACTTATGATAACTACTACACCAGAACAGTCCATGGCTTGTTGTAGAAGTGTATGGAAATTTAACCCTTTTTGGCTGGCGGTGCTTGGAGAATCTGAGCAATTGTCTTCCATCCTGATGGAGTTTTTTAATAACAATGTGGGATCGGCTTCCATGTCCATAGTGAGGGACACAATGAAGGCGTTTCCGAGGGGCGTATTGATTAAAGAAATATCACTGATCAAATCCAAAAATAGGGCCCGTATGCAGAGTTTGCAAACTGAGGTGGATGTCTTGGAGCATGCCAATGTGGCCTCACGACTACCGACAAAGTAAAGTGGACGGATGCCCAATCTAAACTAAATGACTTTGTGATACAACTGCTGGCGACTGTGGCTAGGGCACAGGCTGGTGCTCCTGCGATTTCAGCTATTAGAAATGTGGAAGGTGACCTGGTTACAGATGCTGGCTCGGTAGCGAGGTTTTTTTTTCCAATTCTATCAACAATTGTATTCGTCTAGACTTAGGAAGACGAGTGCTGAAGTTGAACAGTATGTGCGTACAGTCGATTTACCTAGATTAACGGAGGATCAGAGGGCGCTACTTGAGTCTCCCATTGTTGTCGATGATTTGGTGGCAGCCTTGCGAGACTTTCAAAATAATAAGGCACCGGGGTCTGATGGCCTTCCTATTGAAATATATAAAGAAAATGCGGAGGTTTTGTTTCCACGGCTGAAGGAAGTATTTGATCAGGCATTGAATGAGGGGTACTTCCTAGGTCAATGAGGGAGGCAGTGGTGGTTCTCCTGCCTAAACTGGGTAAGGATAATTTGCTGCCTGAATCACACAGGCCTATATCTTTGTTGTCCACGGACGTTAAGATTCTTTAAGATTCTTGCTAAGGTACTGGCAATGCGGTTGATGGGAGTGATTACCCAGGTGGTGGGGAGGACAAAACTGGGTGTATGCCAAATAGATCCACGGCTAGTAATTTGCGCAGGCTGTTTTTAAATCTACAGGTGGAGTACCTTGGTGGGGGAGGTAGAGTGGTGTTCTCGCTCGACGCGGCGAAAGCTTTTGATAGCGTGGAGTGGGAGTACCTCTGGGTGGTTCTGCGGGAGATGGGTTTCGGTGACAGGTTTTTGGCGTGGGTGAAGTCGTTCTATGCCAGTCAGGCTGCAAAAATTTGTATTAATGGCTTTTTGTCAGATACTTTGTCATTGGAAAGAGGCACTGGGCAGGGCTGCCGGTTGTCTCCCCTTCTATTCGCTTTGGCCATTGAGCCTTTAGCTGTTAAACTAAGAACTAGCCCGACATTAGGGGATTCTTGCATGACTTGGTGGAGGATCAGGTGACATTATACGCGGATGATCTTCTACTGTTTTTGGGAAACTTAGAGCAGTCCTAGTCTACGGCTATGGGTCAAATAGGTGATTTTGGGGAATATTCGGGTCTAAAAATTAACTGGGACAAGTCTGTGCTTATGCCGGTGGATGCTCTCTCAGTGGATAAGAGGGTGGGGGAGACAAGCCTGAAAATTTTAAGGGAATTTAAATATTTGGGTATTGATTTCTCCATTGGTCTCTGAATTTGTTTCCTTGAATTTAATGGGCATGATAGGCAAATTTCAACAAAAAATTAATACATGGTGTAAACTTCCCCTTTCGGTGGTTGGTCGGGCCAACTTGGTGAAAATGATTTTGATGCCCCAGCTATTATACATATTGCACAACTCTCCAGTGTGGATACCTGTGAGGATTTTCTATAAAGCGCATGCGCTCTTCAGGGAATTAATATGGAAAAAAGGGGTGGCCAGAATTCGTCTTGATACGTTGCAGAGACCTGAGAATCAGGGGGACTTGGCTGTTCCCAATCGTGGGTGTACTTTTTGGCATCCCAACTCCAACAGCTAGCAATTATCCATGGGAGTTTGGATAAATTAATGCGTGAGATTGTTGGTGATATTTCAATTATCTCTTTTTTTGGAGATTGGGATTTTGGATGGGGATTGCCGAATAAGGGTACCTATACTCTTGCTCTTCTTAGAAAGGTTTGGCAGAAGGTTAAAAAACATTTTAGAAATATCGGGTCATACGCCGTTTACTCCTCTTTGGGATAATCCCGCATTGTCAGAAATATATAAACTGAATGGCTATGGTATATGGAAGGGAAAAGGAGTTTCATTTGTAGCACAAATACTGACTGGGGAAGTACTTAAGTCCTTTTAGCAACTATGTGATGAGTTCTTTATTCCACGAAACACATTCTTTTTCTATCTTCAATTCCGTCATGCATGGATGAGTCAGCCACACCACTTACAGGGTAAAATACTGTATCACCTTCTGTTCAACACTTTATTGAGTCATGGTGGGGGGTAAGAGTCTGATATCCAGGATCTACAATAATGCAACAATTCCATTGGGACAAACAGTTACTAATTAAGGAAAAATGGGAGAGAGATGTGGGGGAGATAGACACAGTGAATCTTGGGAAGATACATTGGACAGTGTTCCCCTATTATCTATGTGTGAGGCACAACGATGTTCTATAAACTCTATGCAGTAGACAAACAGATTTCTTGCATTGGATAGGAATTAGAGTAGATGCTTGGTGTCCAAAATGTGGGGAGGATGATGCTGATTTGTTACATATGTTTTGGAATTGTAGGCATATTAATACAGAAATTCCCAAATAAAACAGAACACCCATTGGGAAATGGGTCTCCTGCCAGCTACTCAAAAAACATTAACAAAAAAGGAAAAGAGTATTGCTTGAATCATAACACGTGTTTTTATTAATAAACTGATTTGGAGGGCGGATGAGGACAGCGGACAGTAGCCCTTACACCACAGCAACTAGGCAAAAAGTTATTATATGACCATATGGGTTCATATACGCATATCTGGCACACACTGATTTATTTTTACAATGGTTACAAAAATAGCGGCTCCACATGAGCCCAACAAGGGGTCAACAGTATTCATGTGTTTACAAAAAACTCTTTCTCTCATATATATATATATATATATATATATATATATATATATATATATATATATATTTTAATTATACATACATACATACACACATACACATACATACATACACCATGAGCTTGTCATCTCTTAGTAAGGTTCATGTGTTTTACCATTATACATTCATAAACAAAAATCACAAATCACCCACATGGACTACAAAGTCAAAGAGTTTAAATAGCACAGTGAGACAATTGTTTAGCCAGTAAAACTACCATAAAACCATTAGAAGTTCTGTGATACCATATATATAGAGGGCACCTGGGGCAGGGGAGAGTCAGGGCAGTGGACCTCTACAATGATTCGCAGCCCAGGTGGATCCCTATGGCCGCTTCATCAGGGGGAGGTGTGTCAGGGCTGTCAGGAGCTCCCCTCTTATAGCGCTGTTAATCAGCGCCACCGTGACCGGAAGTGACGCAAGCCTAACAATCATGTGACCAGAAGGGGCTCGACTCCAGCACCCGCGTCACCGCAGGGCGGGCCTGCACATCACCACAGCCACGTGACTGTTATAAGGCGTTGTTATGGCGACGATGCTCAAACCTCCGTAGGCATATTGTAAGACTCTGGAGTGAGTGTATTGGGTATGTAAACAATGTGTTTGATTCTGCTTTACCGCTGCATCCATTGGTAGGTTTGTTGGGTTGTGTGGGTTCTGATAGATATGAGGTCAACGAAGAACTGATACTGAAACGCACTTTGCTTGAAATTAGAAAAACGATTGCTGCACATTGGCTTGACCCACAACCTCTTAGGTTGCGAGAATTTGTGGATAGGATGAGGATCCTTATTAAAATGGAGGAAGGGGTGTATAAAATGCGTATTTTATACCATTCACAGCCATTCACAAGTTAGACAAAGTATGGAATAAGTGGTGCACATTCCATGGGTATTACATATCTGTCATTCTAAGTACACTGTAGGAATGATTTTCTCGGGTTTTCCTTAATGGAAGTATATAGTAATATTTGGATGGTTGATATTCCTTCTAATGTATATGATATTACTGATTTTGCCATGGTATAGTGATTGGCTATTGCCATATATAATATAATATGTGCTGACGTCTTTATATTCTTATGTCATGTGTGTCCAAGGTCCTGAGTTAGGGGTTGGTCCATACGGGGATGGGGGAGGAGGAATGTTTGATGGGAAATGTTGCGCTCATGGGATGTTTATGTCGTTGCTGTATTTGCTTTGTTGTGACACTTTTTTTATTTTAAAAAATGATCTGTTTCAAAAAAAAAAAAAAAAAAAAAAAAAAAAAAAAGGAATGTTTTGTTTTCGCTGTTTTTGCTCTATGGCAGGATGCATTATAATCTTGATAAATGATTTCATCATCCCCAAACATCCTTTCAATTGATGGGATAAGAAAAGTGTCCAAAGTATTAATGTAAACTTGGGCATTTATTGAAGATGTAATGGCAGCCATCTCCCCAGTGCCTTTACCCGACATGCAGCCCCATATCATCAATGACTGGGGAAATGTGCATGTTTTCTTCAGGCAGTCATCTTTATAAATCTCACTGGAATGACACCAAAGGTTCCAGCAACATCAACAATGCAGATTCGCGATTTATCACTGAATATGACTTTCATCCAGTCATCCACAGTCCACGATTGCTTTTCCTTAGCCCATTGTAACCTTTTTTTTTCTGTTTAGGTGTTAATGATGGCTTATGTTTAGCTTTTCTGTATGTAAATCCCATTTCCTTTAGGCGGTTTCTTACAGTTCGGTCACAGACATTGACTCCAGTTTTCTCCCATTCGTTCCTCATCTGTTTTGTTGTGCATTTCCTGTTTTGGAGACATATTGCTTTAAGTTTCCGGTCTTGATGCTTTGATGTCTTCCTTGGTCTACCAGTATGTTCCCCTTAAGTTCACCTCCTGATGAAGCCGTCTTGTACGGAGAAATGCGTCGAGGGTTGTGGACCCGTCCTGGGCGTTCCTTTTCACTAGCTGCAGTTACCATGTCCCAAGGTATGTTTGACTATCTGATAGGAGTATATTAATACCTAAATTATATACTTGTGAATGGATAGACTATACATGATAGTTTTGCAGAAATTCGGACTAGTGGGCTTCTATAGAGTGCACTTATAAAAACATTATATTCTGGGGTTTCGTTTATCTTACTGCTATAGGCCAAGGAGTAACTTTTAGAAGCTTGTCGGAGCCTGCACTGTGTTCCACATGATATGATAGTGATTAATGACTGAGTACATCTAAGCTTTTTATAGTGTGGGCACAATTTAATTTAATATTGTCACTATTTTGGGGTCAATCTTTAGAGCATGTATAAATCTGTGACATGCTATATCATGTGATGTAGTGGGTTCACTTAGTTGGCTGGTAGTACTCAGACTATTTGCCCCTTTGCTTTAGAAGATATATAGTGCATCTTGAATCTTAAGGATTTCCCTCGACGGGTCCTATGTGTGTCTCTAGAATACTTTTCCACTGTTGTGTTCTCACAGCTGGTCACCTGTTTGTCACGTAGTGGATTTTATGATGTTATTTATATCCTTTTAGTGAATTTATCAATAAATTATAAGCATTATCATTATAGTCTGAATCTTTTTCTTGGCCTAATCTTCCACGTCTCCGAATTTAGGGAGGGTGGCGGATATTGTTGTAGGCTAAATTTAGGTTAAGTGTTTGTTCATTGATCCAGATGGACTATCAGTCCATATTTTAGGTTAAATTTAGGTTAAATGTTCCCCTTTAACAACCTTCCCATGTCGTTTGTATTTGGTCCAGATTTTAGACACAGCTGACTGTGAACAACCAACATCTTTCGCAACATTGCGTGTTGATTTACCCTCTTTTAAGAGTTTGGTAATCCTCTCCTTTGTTTCACTTGACATCTCTTGTGTTGGAGCCATGATTCATGTCTGTCCACTTGGTGCAACAGCTCTCCAAGGTGTGATCACTCCTTTTTAGATGCAGACTAACGAGCAGATTGTATTTGATGCAGGTGTTAGATTTGGGAATGAAAATTTACAGGGTGATTCCATAATCATTTCCTCAGAATTGAAAAATTCCATAATTTTTTCCCCCTGCTTGGTCTACAAAAGTAACTGTTACTGGCTAGCACATAGGTCAGACAGGGATGTATTAGGAAGCTGCAGGGACAGATGGTGATAGCTTGGGGGGCATAAAGTGGTTGTCGGGTTGGTTCCCTTTAAGTGGTTTTCTGTTTGTTTTTCAGGGGGATTTAAACATACTCTCGCAGTCTCAGTTTACCTGGCCTCTTTGTAGCACAGTTGATTACTGGCTTTTTCGGCGTAGTCTTCTTTACACTGGACAATACAGCATCCTGGACTACACAGTTTGCACCTAACAAAGAAATAATAGAAAGCAGAAACATTATTGCTTTTTACCTAAATGTAAGAGAAAGTGCTATTAGATATTCAAAATAAGCAGAATCACAATTTGGTATTTTGCATCATTTACCTTCTATAGCCGTATAGCTGGCAATTAACAGGCTACAGAGTTAAAGTGAACCTGTCAGCAGTTTTTTTTCTTTTGCTTATAAGCTGCAGCCCCACTATTAAAGGGGAACTCCAGTGAGAGAAAACTTTTAAGTACAGTTCCTGCCCTGCTACATGATGAAGCAGAGCCGTACACTGCAGTTCTAGGATATATAGATAGATATATATATATATAGAGCTCTTATAATTCAATAAAATCATACCTGCTCCTCTGTTCTGGCCCCCCCCTCAGGGAACCGAAATTCTGCACATTCCCTACTGCGCCCCCTCACTAAACATAATTGTGAGGGGGCGTGAATGTAGGCTGATCCTGCAGCTCCAGCATCTATATCCCCAACACACCACCTGCTTTTTGCTCTTACATGAAGCTGCCAGGCTGTAGCTTCTGGGTTCCATGAGGTGGGGGTCAGAGCAGACGAGTAGGTATGATTTTATTGAATTCTAAGAGATCTATACATCCTAGAACTGCAGTGTACAGCTCTGCTTCATCATGTAGCAGGGCAGGAACTGTGCTAAAAAGTTCTTTCTCACTGGAGTTCCCCTTTAAGGCCTTATATATGTTTGGCCCATGAAAGGATCAGAGAAAGCTCTACCGTTACAGCTTAGCTTCGAGTTCCTCCTTAGTGGTTGATGTGTGCCACAGCCAAGGCGATGTTGGATTGGACACGGATCAGATGGCCATGAGAATTGCTCTGAGTTTCAAAACTTTTTTGAAGCGAAGAGATGATTCCCAAGTATTTAATCATTCCCATATTGTACAATTCTGGAAAATTGCTAAACCAGCCAAGGAAGCTTGCGCCTGTCTTTACAATCTGCCAACTCATTGGTCGAAACAATCTACCGTGGGAAACGAGGGGGGGAGAGGGGGAGGGGGGGGGGGGGGAGAGAGTCCTCACCATTCCAGAAACGTCTTGATTCAGGAGGGACGTGTGATTGGTCAATTCAGGGAGTGAGGGGACTTGTCCTATCTGTTAGGAGAAAGAGCTATAGTGGCGTGTGTGAAACAGAGCAAATGGGACTGCTTCCAGTGCAGCTACCATCTTCCCCAGGGCTCTCATGCAGAACCATGCACAGAGCACGGAGAGGGATGTCTATGAGAACTAATCCCTTTAAGTAAGGCAAAGGACTGGTCTTCAAGCAGGAAAACTCTTATTCCTCTAGTGTCCAATAGCTATCCCAGGAAAATAATGCGTTGGGCTGAGATCAGAGATGACTTCGCTGAGTTGATGGTCCAGCCGTAACGAGAAAAGGTGTCCAGAATGATCTGCAGGGTCTCGTGATATGCCGAGAAAAACATGGTTGATGTGGATAGGTCAAAGCAGTGCAGTGAACTGGAAATGTCATATCCTGAACTGCAAAATGCATCTTGGATGTTGACTGAACATATGAACTTCTCAGACTCCATGGAGGCTAACACAGAAAGTGTCTGGGGCGCAAGGAGATGATCTCCCTGTGGATACGTGCAGCCAAAACTTTGAGAACTACAGTAACTGGAAGGCTGGCGTGCAGAAGACAGCGCCGAGGAGGCGGCAGTGTCAGAAAGGGTAGGAACGGGGCTAGGTGCAGCCTTGTGTCTGCCTCCTACTGACACTAAGATAAAACTTCTCTCTGCCAGTTGGAGGGTGTATACTACTGAGGAGGAGCTTTTCCTTACGTTGTGTCAGCCTCCTAGTGGCAGCAGCATAGATCCTGGGTCCAATGACTCATCTGTCCCCCAATATAGCAATAGAGAAATAATTGACATAAACAGAGTAAATGAGTTATTTCATGCTGCTAGATTGGGGTGTTTCAAACAAAACATAGCTTGTTAAACAAGCTGTATACAGGGAGATGACGCCCATCCAGCTTCTTTTTGCTAGGCTTGAATGACAGTGAAAGGGTTGAATGGAGCAGCCCACTTGTCTTTTGTATCGGATTGGTTTTTCAAGCTCTAAACATGGCATTTTTAATGAGGGAGCCAGTTCAGATTTCCTGCTGCCCACTGTCCTGGCAGCATGAAACTGTTGACAGGTTCCTTTTAATTTAATAACATATTGCAGGTAAGTGTATGTGCACATAAAGTCTTTTATTCGCTGAGGTAGATGCTTTAGGACAACACAGTTTTTCTCCTTTGGTGTCTCTTGGGCCTTTTTTATGGTGGCTGTGCACCTGCGTCTTTTAAAGGGAACCTGTCACCAGGTTTTTGCCATCCCATTTGAGAGCAGCATAATGTAGAAATTGAGACCCTGATTCCAGCGATGTGTCATTTACTGAGCTGCTTGCTGTCATGTTCATAAAATTACTGTCTTCGATGTTGCAGATTTAGCAGTCTGTGAATACGCCAGATTACCTGGCAGCAGGCCAAGTAGACTGCTAATGATCATCTCCAGCTGATTAAACAGTGATTTTATCAAAACTACACTGAGCAGCCCAGTAAGTGACACATCGCTGGAATCAGGATCTCGGGTCCTATATTATGCTATTCTCACATTAGGTTGCAAAAACCTGGTGACAGGTTCTCTAAAGTAAATCTGCTAAAAAATCTAGTGAGATCACTTTTTAGAGCGTCACAGATTTTGAAGTCTGAAAAGGTTCAAATACACTCAAAGTCTGAACATAAGCACAGCAGGCCGGTTTTACTTTGCTCTGCATATGTTCATTGTTTTGCCATTTTAATTAGGGCTTTTTCAGACTTGTTGCAGGTGGACTACACATGAAATAGATGTTGGGTGCACATATCCTAATACTGAATCCAGGACTCTAAGAAAAGATGATAGAAATCAAATCTGGACTTATGATTTCAATCATTATTTGTGCTGTTGTCTGCAGATCATCTTGTAAAAACACACTGACATAGAAGTGATGCTAAAAGTGAGAACAAGTGTAGTTGAGTGAAGGCTGGCGACATGGCACTATTATTAGCCTGTACCCAAATGTAACTTACCCCCTTTTATGTAATTTATGCCACCATTTTCTTTTCGCATTGTTAAAGGAATGCACTTACTTACACACATGGAATCCCAAGACACTCCAAAAAATGATCTCTGTGACTGAGGTGCGTGGTATCATCATTACCTGGAGACTCCTCGATTCTTGGTTTCTTGGGCTTGAGCATTGGGGAGGATTCTTCATGTATCTGTACAACGGTCTCTACAGTATCCATCTTATTATCCGTCTCCAACACTGTAATCTCTTTAATTCCTGAAGATTTACAAGGATGAATTGGTTAATAGTACAATTATTGTAGCATGGGCTACACAGATACAGTCTGTAACAGGACTATTGAGTTATAGCTGTAGTCTATAGAGGTGCAATAAGCAGCATGTGACTGAAGTATTCCTCTGGACTGTGGCTGTAGCTCTCAAGGGATACAATCCGCCCCTCCCGTGCATGTATGTGAATGACGTACAATGTCATTAACACATCTCGTGCTTGCGCAGTGGCTTGGGTCACTGTGCTCTATTGATGCCACAGTGCCCGATCTCTCACGAGATTTGTGAAGTCACGCACCAGCACAGTGGAATCTCGTGAGACTTCAGGCACTGCGCAGCTTCAATAGAACACAGTGATCCACGCCACTGCGCAGGCGCGACAACTGTGAAGGATGTTGTACATCATTCACATACAGGGGTTGGACAAAATAATGGAAACACCTGGAAAAAGCAACAAAAGTTAGGTCCATCTTTGGCGACCACAGGGGGAAGGGGGAAGTCAGAGAGGCAGCACAGTGGGGAGCAGAGAGGCAGCACAAGAGGGGGGTGGGGGGGGTGTCAGAAAGTGAAGGTGAAAAAAGCGAGAGAAACAGCTGCCGTCGGGCTCCCATCTAGTACACACATAAAGAAACATAATGGGATCTGGACGGGGAGAATCCACAGAAGATCTGCCTTGGACTATTCATCCGAGACCCATAGTCCTTGACTCACTATTCAGAGTATCGCTACTCCGAAACACCACAGCGTACAGCATAAAACATCCTCAGTTATGGTTGCAAAACCAGTGGTTTGGGCATCAGTAATCTCATGTCCGGTTTCCTTTAGGGTACTGTTACACGGCACGACGTTGATATGATGTCCGCAACGAACTCGTGGGCGCGCAGTAGTTTCTGACATCATTTCAACATTGCTGGTGAGATATCACATGTCTAGATATCATGGACAACTCACCAACGATGTTATGAGCAAGTATCGTTCGCAAACGATCCCTGCTCATTGCTGTGAATGGGCGAAGTCGTTCAAGACATAGTTATCGCGGTGTCACACAGAACGATGCAGCAGAACGCTTGAACGACATCGTAAGGTTTTTGAACATGTTCATAAACCTGTCAAATCCAACTTGACTAATTATCATAGTTGAATCGTTCGGTTACACGAAACGACGCACTAACGATGTCACTTCAACATCGTTGAACATGTCATTTTTGAGCGATGTCGTGCACGATGTCATGCCGTGTAACAGACCTTAGAAGGAAGTGGCTCCTCTCACCCCTGGTGACCAGCTGTCACCACCAGGGGCAGCCACACCTGGCTATATACAGCCCCTGCAGTGGTTGCTCCAGTAGGTATGTGCGTTGCATGGTGACTACTATTATACTGACAACATATATCACCTAGACACAGGGCTAGTGATAAATGTATTATTACTGGGACCTCAGCAATCTTCAAAAACAGAGGTCCCATGGTGTCCAGAGTGACTGGAGCAGTAAGGAGCATATCCAACTACTGCTCTACTCAGTGTATAGGAGAGGTGGTCGCACATGCTCACTACTGCTCCATTCACACAAGAGAATGGGGGCCCCTCATTTTCAGGATCAATGGTTATGGGGTCTCAGTAACTGGATTCCCAGCAAACATAAATCCTTCATCTATCCTGTGGATAAGTGATAAATGTGGTTTATGGGACCACCCTTTAAACTCCTTAAGGACTGACTGATATTTTTTATGCCTCTCTTTTTTCAGCTTTTATTTTTTACTCTGCTTCTTCCAAGAGCCGTAACTTTTTTTTCCATAGATGTTGCTATTGAAGGTTTTCTTTTTGCATGATGGGTAGTGTGTTTTTTTTTATTTGTTTTTTTTTTAATGTTAGCAATTATGCCATACAAAATACTGAAAAAAATGGGAAAAGTTTTTTTCAGTGCGGTGAAAGAAAAAGGCTTTTCCCATCGTTTTTTTTTGTTTAGCGGTGTACACTGTATGACAATCGTGACCTGGCATCATGATTCTTCAGGTCAGTACAATTATGCCAACAGCGAGGGAGGTAATCCCTTGGGATGGTTTAGAGGACGGACTCCTATATTATATGTGGTATTGGACTGTATAATGTTTGAATCTACTGGTCCTGCTCCTATGGCAAGAGAAGTAATACTTGATGTCTGCAATGGGAGGTAACCTTTGATAACATGGTAATTTGAGGGCAATTTTTGTCCACGCTTTGTAACATTCTATTTTTATTGGTTAACAAAAATATCTGATTAAAAAAAAAATTATGCCGATAGCAAACTTACAAGTTTCTTTTTACTATTTTAGTGGTTATAAAAAAAAAAAAAAATCAGAAGTTTGAATAAAAAATGATTTACAAGGGTAGCTGTGTCTGTTTAAGGGTATGTGCTCACAGTCCGGAGGAGCTGCGCGTTGGACGCAGCTCATCCGGACCTGAGTGAAGCCGCGAGTGCCTGCAGGGAGACCACAGCCGCCCTGTACTCACCATGTGCGGTGGGTGCGGGGCGGCTTCTCCCTGCAGTCTCTCTGTGGCAGCTGCTTCCAACTATGCAGCATGAAATGAACATGCGGAGGAGCAGACTGCAAGCAACCAGCGCTGCAGCTCCAAACATGTTGCGAGCGGGCTACGCATAGTGAGGATGGGATTTCTTGAAATCCCATCCACTATGCTTGTACTGTACTACGCAGCGTTTTGGACGCAGCGGCAAGACGCTGCGTCAAAAACGCTGCATATACTGATCATGTGCAACCACCCTTATTTTTTTTTGAGTCAAGCTGTAGTTTTTATGGATTCCATTTTGGGGGACGTTTGTTTTGATTATTTTTTCTTGCATTTTTTGTAAAAAGTGTGAGAATCAAAAATCACCAATTCTGAAAATTCGATTTATGTTCTGTTTCCATGTTGATGCACTTCATGACGCAGGCTCAGCTCCTGAACCGTCCACATATAGTGTTACTGGATATATAATATAGCCTGGATATGCATTTCATGGAGCAGGTTCAGCTCCTGAAGCCGCCCCATATAGTAATATCACCGCTAATAGGTTCAAGGAAGAGGTCACTGATCTCCTGTATTCGGTTCCTTACCTTCAGACATGATGTAGAAATATTCAGTGAATTCCTCAGTAAGGGTATCATCGCTGGCAAATGCCCCCAGGCAGGTGTAGAAGTGCACACACTTCTCCTCGTTTTCACCCCTTGACGATGCGGCTTTGGCTGTTTTCTGAGTTTCACAGGCGCAATGAAAAAGGTGGTTGGCTCCTTTCTGTGTGCCAGTTTTTTGTGTGAAGTACACATGGATGTAGCCCAGGCTGTTCTGTGGGCAAGGTTTACACCGCACTACCAGGACAGATTTGCTCACCCTCTGAACCAATGGCCCCATGCACTCACTTGCAAGTACCCAAATATCCTGCTTGATTTCTGTTGGCATCTGCATAACATTCAACACTGAGCTTTTGAGTGGCAGCGGATCTGCTTCTGTATGGCAGGTTACCGCCTGCTTGATGTGCTGACATTGATTCTCTACCACCCCTCGAATAGCTGCTTTAAGACAAGATGGAGCAAAACAGCGTCCAGAGCTAATCTGAGTGATGATTGTCCCCTCTGCAGTCTGTATAGTGGTCTCAGAAATACCTAGGACCACCAGACATCTGTGATCAGGACCCCTGTCCCTTTGCCTCACTGAGAATATCTGCATATCAGATCCAGTAAGAAGCTTCACGGCATCTCGAGCTGGAGGCTTGTTGTTTCGACAACGGAAGACTGTGCCACAGCTCTTGTTCTTGCAGGTCAGGCCACGGGTCCCATTGTAAGTACCACAGTGCGGGCATTTCCGAACGCCTCGCAAGGTAGGTTTTCCCAGATCACAAAGGAAATCAGGGACTTTTGGTTTCCCAGGATTTGGTTCCATACTGATATATACCCTAAAATGACAAAACAATCACAATTAGATAGTTCATAATTTCCTAGGAAGGAAGAATGGATTCTGCGACTGTAAAGGAAAGATCACATATTATTCGAACCTGTCAGATACTTGAAGTGTGACCGTTGTTTAAATTTGCAATTAATAATAATGTCGAGCAATTGTTTATAATAAACTTTCAAATATATTTCTTAAGTGAAATCTGGAAGAAAACCTTTCAAAATCCTTCCTAAAGATGTCCCCACTAGGCAGTTTCTAAACCTGACATATGCTGGTTGTCAGTGAAATCCGTTTTCAGCTTCACACACTGAATACGGCCTTATAAGGGTGGGGGAGGCGGGGCCTACACAGCTGATCAGAGTCTCAGCTTACCTCAGGCAAAAGAAGCTCCAGGATGTCAGCACACACAGATCACAGCTGAGATCATATCTGACAGTACTGCTCCCGGTTATTATCCGATAAGATCACAGCTGTGATTTGTGTGTGGCTCCTTTAACGGTGAACACTGTGTAGACTCCACCCCCCCCTATACGGCTGAACGTGGGCGGGAGCTGAACTACCGATCAGTGACTTCCATAGATGGTCGGGTCAAGTTCAAGGTCAGGAACAGTGCACCAAAAAGTTCAGATGCTCCCCCGAACTTTAAAAAGGTTCACTCATCTCTTGTACATATATACTGCACTTAGACATTAAGAAGACCGTAAACTTTGAGTTGGTGGCTTCAAATGATTTAATATGCCTGGATAAATAATTCTGTCCTATAGCCCTTTGTGCTGCTTATCATAGGGGTCCATCCTGCATCAATGGTGCAGACAGCTGTGGATGACCCATTAGGTGTATAATACATAGAAGAGTATATGTATTTATTGAAAGCTGGGAGAATCCACCAGCTCCACAATCATTTATCCATCTACCACAGTGACGGTTCATCAGTAGGACTTGTGTGGGCATCTTCCCTCAGGGACCCCTGCAATCCTAAAAATTAAGGGGTCCTAATTGCTGTTTATACCCATTTACCTGCCCAGCATCGCTGCTGCCCACACACCTGTTTTTTAGACTTAAATAGTGGTGAACTGAAGCCCCTTAATTTTCAGAGTTGTGGGGTCCGGGACGTTGGTTCCCCATTAATGGTGATGCCCAAGGGCGTAATGACAACAGGTGCAGGGGCTGCAATAGCACCTGGGTCCTGAAGCCTGGGGATCCTTAAAAGTCCCTTTGGCCTATAGAAAAAGACACTTGCTATTAAAGATTTTTAATAATTGGGGGCCCCATGAGCTTCAAGGATTCAAGTTGATGCCGTATCCCAGTGATATGCCATAGTGGGGCGAGATGGGGACACTGAATACAGACCAGTTCACGAGTCCAATATTCACAGTACAGGTACTACCGTAACTGTGGTTTCGGATCTGGCAGTCAAGACTTCTGGCCCCAATCATTGGCACCATCTGTAGGAGGATAACCCCCAGACAGTCCGTGTGCTGTGGTCCTGACTCGGACAGTGAATGTTGGATGTGCGGCTCCAGCTCCTCATACTTTCTACTTTTCTTTGGCTGTGACCATTAGTTCTGTCTGTGCAGCCAACAACGGTCATAAGCCAACAGACGTCACCCATAGCTACCACTACCACTCCACCTCTGACACCCGGTCACCGTATGGCCCCGAGGTCCGCTCACTGTAGAGGAGACAAGGCCATAATCAGCACATAGGTGTCTACAGCATAGTAGCCTCCTCCTCCATATATCAGTCCCCCCCCCCCAGGACAGAGCAGTCCCCTCCTACTCCATATATCAGCCCCCAGGACAGAGCAGTCCCCTCATGATCCATATATCAGCCCCCCCAGGACAAAGCAGCCCCCTCCCCCTCCTCCATATATCAGCCCCCCCAGGACAAAGCAGCCCCCTCCTCCATATATCAGCCCCCCCCAGGACAAAGCAGCCCCCTCCCCTCCTCCATATATCAGCCCCCGGACAAGCAGCCCCCTCCCCCCCAAACAGCCCCTCCCCCTATATCAGCCCCCCAGGACAAAGCAGCCCCCTCCCCCTCCTCCATATCATCAGCCCCCCCCCCCCAGGACAAAGCAGCCCCCTCCTCCATATATCAGCCCCCCAGGACAGAGCAGCCCCCTCCTCCTCCATATATCAGCCCCCCAGGACAGAGCAGCCCCCTCCTCCATATATCAGCCCCCTCCTCCTCCAATATATCAGCCCCCCAGGACAGAGCAGCCCCCTCCTCCATATATCAGCCCCCTCCTCCTCCATATATCAGCCCCCAGGACAGAGCAGCCCCCTCCTCCTCCTCCTCCATATATCAGCCCCCCAGGACAGAGCAGCCCCCTCCTCCATATATCAGCTCTACAACACTAGCACAGCCGCCTGCCGACGTCACTTCCGGCCACTGTGCCGCCGCCGGTCCCGCAATCCCGTTATATACCACCCGTCATTGCCGCCTCCGTCCCACCAGATACCAGCAGATCCGCCTGACCCCCTCAACCCCTTACCGGCAGCCGGGGCCCCTCTGTGCTCTGCAGGGCCCTAATCTCCCCTCGGACCCTGCGCCGGAGCTCCTTACAAACGGAACGCAGCGAGCTCTGTAACGGAGGAAGTGATTGCACGGCGCTGGTCACGTGTTCAGTAACGTCACCAGGGGACGATGGGAAATGTAGTTCAGCTCTAGTACAACAGCTGCTGAGGCGGAGGCCGTGTGAACTACAACTCCCAGCGAGCCCGGCGGCTGCACCCCGCACGATTGAGGGGGGATTCTCCATCCACAGCCCTCCTGCTCTATTACGCAATGAGGTGCAGGGAGAGCTTGTCTCCTTGTTATATCCATTATTAATTATTATTATCTTAAAAATATTATGAACTTTGTATCAATAAATAATGCTCACTTTATTTTCTATTTTGGGGACGTGCAGAAAACAATGAAAAGCAAACATGTCTGACATTTACATTATTCCCCATTTATGACGTTTATTCTATGGAGATTGTGATAGATCTGACATCATTATCGTGTATACAATACATCTGAAGACGGAGGAGACTTCACCTGAACCCCGATCTCTGCAGTCCTGTAATAACAACCGTTTTCTAATATACTTGGAATAAAGATCTCCTTCCCGGACTGCACCCAGGGCCGGTGTGAAGGCAAAGTGGGGCCTCAATGCTCACATATTGCACCGTCACACTCACACATTTAGGTTACATTTACAAGCGCCAAATTCAGGCTGGTGAATGAGCGCGATCTATAATATTGAAGACATTCAGCGCTTGTTTCCGGCCTTTATACAGAATGATGAAGAATGATGGGAGCAGAGCAATCACTGGTGGAGAAATCTGTCCCTACAGGATCATGTTATCGGCAGCTCTTCTGCAGTTTGCAGCAGGGGATGTGCTGCCGAGAGCAAGGATTATTGTTCCTCCATAAACATCCAATCACCCGATGATGAGACGCATTTTGCTCGTTTGTTGGGCGATTGCCGACCTGTTTACACCTAGGAACTCTCATCTGTGCTGCTGGGATTTATAAATGTGGATGTTACATACACACAACACACGGTATGTGACACAAACACTATATATTACATGTATACACCGAGCACACACACATACATACACATATATATGTATACACCGAGCACACACATAGACACACACATATATGTATACACCGAGCACACAACATAGACACAACATATATGTATACACCGAGCACACACACGTATGTGACACACACTATATATTACACGTATACACCGAGCACACACACATAGACACACACAGTATGTGACACAAACACTATATATTACATGTATACACCGAGCACACACACATAGACACACACGTATGTGACACAAACACTATATATTACATGTATACACCGAGCACACACACATAGACACACACGTATGTGACACAAACACTATATATTACACGTATACACCGAGCACACACACATAGACACACACTGTATGTGACACAAACACTATTATTACACGTATACACCGAAGCACACACACATAGACACACACGTAATGTGACACAAACACATAGTATTAACACGTATACACCGAGCACACACATAGACACACACAGTATGTGACACAAACACTATATATTACAGTATACACCGAGCACACACACATAGACACACACGTATGTGACACAAACACTATATATTACATGTATACACCGAGCACACACACATAGACACACACGGTATGTGACACAAACACTATATATTACATGTATACACCGAGCACACACACATAGACACACACGATATGTGACACAAACACTATATATTACATGTATACACCGAGCACACACATAGACACACACATATATGTATACACCGAGCACACACACATAGACACACACGGTATGTGCAGGGGTGAACCTAGCCTCTCTGCTGCCTGAGGCGAACTGCAAAACGGCGCCCCCCCCCCCCACCCGCTAGAAAAAAATTTTAATTGATAAAAATAAATCTGGTTCCTACAGATTTATATTTATCCTGTAAAAATGAGCAAAATAGTGGACATTTTAGTTTACTGAAACAGAAAAAAAAGATGTCCACACAAAGATGTCTGCACCATCACACGCACATACAAGAACCACACAGAAGAATCCAGAACAAGGATCATTAATGGCAATGGCAGCTTGGCACAAGCATTTAGACACATAATGACAACTGGCAGAGCCGTGGTCCTGCAGGCAGAACTGATTGCCAACCTCTGGCACACGCCTGCAAAACTCTGGACCGCTGCCTGGCACTGAATATTCAGACAAGTCGCCATGCCGCACCGTCCACACAACACAGGTAAAGACCTGCAGTCTGAGCATCAACAAGCCGCCACTGCACTAAGTTGGTAAAATGGCGCTTCTCCTCCATCCAACAGACCACACTTACTCCCGAATTGCTTAGCCAATCACAAACGCCACACACGGGGCTATCTTTATGTAATTAATAACAGGGTCCTTCCTATTGGGTTGAGCAAAGGATATGGGAGCAGGAAGGGGGAAGAGCACCACCGACCAACCGCTGCTCAGGAGAAAGATGGCTGGATGCCTGAATGTACCGAGGGGCAGCACTGGACCTGGTGTGTAAGGGTGGTTTCACATCTGCAATCGGAACGCAAGCGTAACAGAACGCAGCCAAACGCTGCGTTCCTATGTTTAACATGGGAACGATTCCGTTTGGATGCGCATAATTTATACGCCCTCCTCCGCCCTCCAAATGCAACATGTTGCATTTTTTGTGCGTTCACAGGTGCTTGTTTTATCAGCAAGTGCCCGCGAGTGCACAAACAATGCATGGATCTCAATGGATCCGCACTGTCCTCCGCATGGCAGCGCAGGAGAACGCTGCGGATCACATTGAAATTTCGTCGGCGGCGGCTGGGAGGTGGAGGATCTCCGCCACAGATCTCCGCCTCCCGGCCGCCGTCGAGATCACTGATTGGCTGGCCGAGCACCATACTGATGAGAATCTCCTCTGCGTTCACATCAGTATGGCAGCGTTTGCCCTGCGTTTGCATGCCCTGCGCATGCAGACACAAATGCAAATCTGAAACCAGCCTAAGTTATGGCCAATCAGTCCTGCAGCAGAGGGACAATGCATCCTGCATCATAGAAATCATAGGGCCCCATAGCAGAAGTTCTAATTGGGCACCCCCCAACAAAAGCAATATTTGGCTGGGTCACATAGGTACATCTCTCACAATATGTCAGCCTTTACAAAGTAATTTTCCTCCTACTGAAGCCCCTAGATTCCCCTTTCATTGCCCCTCTAAAGTGTGATGCCAACAAAAGTGCCCCACAAACACTGTATGATCCCCCACAGTGCATTCCTCCACATGCACAGTATGATGACCCTACTGCACCTCCTGCAACTACCCCAGTACAGCATGATCCCCAACTATGACCGCCGCCCAGCCCTCCATATAGTATAATGGACCTATGTACAGTATAATGGCCCCCAACATAGCCCTCAAATAGCCCTTCATAAAGTATAAAGGCTCCCTTGTAGCCTCCAAGTATTATCATGCCTCCCACAGAGCCCTCCAAATATTATAATGGCTTCCAAATAGTATAATTTGCTCCATATAATATAATACACCCCCATAGTATTCCACATAGTATACCGCATTCCTCCATATATTATGCACCCCCATAGTCTTCTATAAAATAGAATGCACCCCCCACAGTACTCGATATAGAAAAACGCACCCCCACAGTCCTCCATATAGTATATTGCACCCCGTAGTCCTCCAAATAGCATATTGCACCCCCACAGAACTCCATAGAGAACAATTCACCCCCACAGTACTTGATATAAAATAATGCACCCCCACACTCATCCATGTAGTATAATGCACCCCCCAGTCCTCCATATAGAATAATGCAGCCCCACAGTCCTCCATATAGAATAATCACCCCCACAGTCCACCATATAGATTAATGCACCTCCACAGTCCTCCAAATAGTATAATGCACCCCACAGTCCTCCATATAGCATAATGAACCCCCACAGTCCTCCATATAGCATAATGCACCCCCATATTGCATACTGCACTCCCATAGCTCTCCATACAGCATATTGGACCCCCATAGTCCTCCATATAGTATAATGCACCCTCATAGTCCTCCATATAGTATAATGCATCCCCTATAGCCTTCCTTATAGTATAATGCACCCCCATAGTCTTCCATATAATATAATGGGCCACAATAGTTCTCCATATAGTATATTGCACCCCCATTGTCCTATATTATATTGTACATTACATAGTTTCCCATCAGTGTACTCACTAAAAAAAACTATTAAAAAAATAAAAAGTAAATACCTCTTCTCCTCAGCATCTCCTCTGCCGCTCTGCACGTCTCAGCACAGTGGCGCTAAGTGATGACATCATTGTTCCCCGCCGTGCTGAGCTGCAGAGGGGTGGACAGCAGTGGCAAGGACTTGGGAGAAGAATGCTGCCGGCAGAGGCGGCCGGGACTATAGGAGCGGCATGCTCGGGGGGGCCACCACTGGTACACACATGGCTCCGCTCCGTACACCTAGTACACACTCAGCTCCGTACACCACGTACGCCTCGTACACAAGCGGCTCTGCTCAGTACAACTCGTACACACACGGCTCTGCTCCGTACACCTCGTACACAAGCGGCTCTGCTCCATACACCTCGTACACAAGCGGCTCTGCTCCATACACCTCATACACAAGCGGCTCTGCTCCGTACACCTCGTACACAAGCGGCTCTGCTCCATACACCTCGTACACAAGCGGCTCTGCTCCGTACACGTTGTACACATGTGGCTCTGCTCTGTACACCTCGTACACATATGACTTCGCTCTGTACAAACCGTACACACGTGGCTCCGTTTCGTACACACGTGGCGCCGCTTCGTACACCTCGTACACACTGGGCTCCGCTGCGAAAGCCTCGCACACACGGCTCTGCTCCGTACACCTCATACACACGCGGCTCCGCTCCGTACACCTTGTACACACTCGGCTTCGCTCCGTACGTCTCGTACACACGCAGCTCCGCTCCGTACACCTTGTACACTCTCAGCTCCACAATGTACACACGTGGCTTCACTCTATACACCTCGTACACACACGCCTCTGCTCTGTACACCTCGTACACACGCGGCTCTGCTCCGTACACCTCATACACACTCGGCTCTGCTCCGTACACCTCGTACACACACGCCTCCGCTCTGTACACCTTGTACACACGTGGCTCTGCTCCGTGCACCTCATACACACTCGGCTCTGCTCCGTACACCTCATACACACTCGGCTCTGCTCCGTACATCATTGTTCCCCGCCGTGCTGAGCTGCAGAGGGGTGGACAGCGGCGGCAAGGACTTGGAGAGAAGAATGCTGCCGGCAGAGGCGGCCGGGACTATAGGAGCGGCATGCTCGGGGGGGCCACCACTGGTACACACATGGCTCCGCTCCGTACACCTAGTACACACTCAGCTCCGTACACCACGTACGCCTCGTACACAAGCGGCTCTGCTCGTACAACTCGTACACACACGGCTCTGCTCGTACACTCGTACACAGCGGCTCTGCTCCATACACCTCGTACACAAGCGGCTCTGCTCCATACACCTCGTACACAAGCGGCTTTGCTCTGTACACCTCGTACACAAGCGGCTCTGCTCCGTACACCTCGTACACAAGCGGCTCTGCTCCATACACCTCGTACACAAGCGGCTCTGCTCCGTACACGTTGTACACATGTGGCTCTGCTCTGTACACCTCGTACACATATGACTTCGCTCTGTACACACCGTACACACGTGGCTCCGTTTCGTACACACGTGGCGCCGCTTCGTACACCTCGTACACACTGGGCTCCGCTGCGAAAGCCTCGCACACACGGCTCTGCTCCGTACGCCTCGTACACACGCGGCTCCGCTCCGTACACCTTGTACACACTCGGCTTCGCTCCGTACGTCTCGTACACACGCAGCTCCGCTCCGTACACCTTGTACACTCTCAGCTCCACAATGTACACACGTGGCTTCACTCTATACACCTCGTACACACACGCCTCCGCTCTGCACACCTCATACACACACGGCTCTGCTCCGTACACCTCGTACACAAGCGGCTCTGCTCCATACACCTCGTACACAAGCGGCTCTGCTCCGTACACGTTGTACACATGTGGCCTGCTCTGTACACCTCGTACACATATGACTTCGCTCTGTACACACCGTACACACGTTGCTCCGTTTCGTACACACGTGGCGCCGCTTCGTACACCTCGTACACACTGGGCTCCGCTGTGGAAAGCCTCGCACACACGGCTCTGCTCCGTATGCCTCGTACACACGCGGCTCCGCTCCGTACACCTTGTACACTCTCGGCTCTGCTCCATACACCTTGTACACACTCGGCTTCGCTCCGTACGTCTCGTACACACGCGGCTCTGCTCCGTACACCTCGTACACGCGGCTCTGCTCCGTACACCTCGTACACACTCGGCTCTGCCTCCGTACACCTCGTACACACACGCCTCCGCTCTGTACACCTCGTACACACACGGCTCTGCTCCGTACACCTCGTACACAAGCGGCTCTGCTCCATACACCTCGTACACAAGCGGCTCTGCTCGTACACGTTGTACACATGTGGCTCTGCTCTGTACACCTCGTACACATATGACTTCGCTCTGTACACACCGTACACACGTGGCTCCGTTTCGTACACACGTGGCGCCGCTTCGTACACCTCGTACACACTGGGCTCCGCTGCGAAAGCCTCGCACACACGGCTCTGCTCCGTACACCTCGTACACACTCGGCTCTGCTCCGTACACCTCGTACACACTCGGCTCTGCTCCGTACACCTCGTACACACTCGGCTCTGCTCCGTACACCTCGTACACACGCGGCTCTGCTCCGTACACCTCGTACACACGCGGCTCTGCTCCGTACACCTCGTACACACTCGGCTCTGCTCCGTACACCTCGTACACACACGCCTCCGCTCTGTACACCTCGTACACACGCGGCTCTGCTCTGTACACCTCGTACACACACGGCTCCACTCTGTACACCTCGTACACACACGGCTCCACTCTGTACACCTCATACACACACGGCTCCACTCTGTACACCTCGTACACACGCGGCTCTGCTCTGTACACCTCGTACACACACGGCTCCACTCTGTACACCTCGTACACACACGGCTCCACTCTGTACACCTCGTACACACACGGCTCCACTCTGTACACCTCGTACACACTCGGCTCCCCTCTGTACACCTCGTACACACTCGGCTTCGCTCCGTACACCTCGTACATACACAGCTTCACTCCATACACCTCATACACACGCACCTCCACTCTGTACACCTTGAACACTCAGCTCCACTCCATATACCTCATACATACACAGCTCTGCTACATTAATTTACACTGTGAAGCCTCAGCCCCACACATAAACTTCACCTCATCCAGCACCATGGTGGAGTCCTGGCTGCATACTGAGGAGCTGATCATGTGACCCGCCTGACTCCTCCCCTCCTTTGACATCATCACAGGTCCTGTCAGCGCGAGGCACAGTGAAGCATGAAGCCGGGCCGGCTCACACAGCCGGCTCACACAGCCGGCTCACACAGCCGGCTCACACAGCCGGCTCACACAGCCGGCTCACACAGCCGGCTCACACAGCCGGCTCACACAGCCGGCTCACACAGCCGGCTCACACAGCCGGCTCACACAGCCGCACGGGGGGGGGTTGGTTTGGAGACCGCGGCCGCTAACACAGCTCACACTGCCACACTGGAGGGGGGGGTGTTTGGACACCGCGGCCGCTGCCGCTGCGGCAGGAGATGCCCCGCCAGCAGCCCCAGATACGCCAAGCCTGGTCGCAGCGTCGGCGGACTGTAGGAGCGGCATCTGCAGGGTGCCGCACTACCACCAGCTCCTGAAGACGCCGCCCCATGTCTACCAGCAGAGCTCGCCGCCTGAGGCTGACACTTCATGTCGCCTCATGGATGGTGCGGCCCTGGGTATGTGACACAAACACTATATATTACACGTATACACCGAGCACACACACATAGACACACACATATATGTATACACCGAGCACACACACATAGACACACACATATATGTATACACCGAGCACACACACATAGACACACACGGTGTGTGACACAAACACTATATATTACACGTATACACCGAGCACACACACATAGACACACACAGTATGTGACACAAACACTATATATTACACGTATACACCAAGCACAACACACATAGACACACACGGTATGTGACACAAACACTATATATTACACGTATACACCAAGCACACACACATAGACACACTGTATGTGACACAAACACTATATATTACACATATACACCGAGCACACACACATAGACACACACGATATGTGACACACACTATATATTACAAATATACACCGAGCACACACATAGACACACACGATATGTGACACAAACACTGTATATTACACGTATACACCGAGCACACACACATAGACACACACGATATGTGACACAAACACTGTATATTACACGTATACACCGAGCACACACACATAGACACACACGTTATGTGACACACACTATATATTACACATATACACCGAGCACACACGATATGTGACACAAACACTGTATATTACACGTATACACCGAGCACACACACATAGACACACACGGTATGTGACACAAACACTATATATTACACATATACACCGAGCACACACACATAGACACACACATATATGTATACACCGAGCACACACACATAGACACACACGGTATGTGACACAAACACTATATATTACACGTATACACCGAGCACACACACATAGACACACACAGTATGTGACACAAACACTATATATTACACGTATACACCAAGCACACACACATAGACACACACGGTATGTGACACAAACACTATATATTACACGTATACACCAAGCACACACACATAGACACACTGTATGTGACACAAACACTATATATTACACATATACACCGAGCACACACACATAGACACACACGATATGTGACACACACTATATATTACACATATACACCGAGCACACACATAGACACACACGATATGTGACACAAACACTATATATTACACGTATACACCGAGCACACACACATAGACACACACGGTATGTGACACAAACACTATATATTACACGTATACACCGAGCACACACACATAGACACACACATTATGTGACACAAACACTATATATTACACATATACACCGAGCACACACACATAGACACACACGGTATGTGACACAAACACTATATATTACACATATACACCGAGCACACACATAGACACACACGGTATGTGACACAAACACTATATATTACACGTATACACTGAGCACACACACATAGACACACACGGTATGTGACACAAACACTGTATATTACACGTATACACCGAGCACACACACTAGACACACACAGTATGTGACACAAACACTATATATTACACGTATACACCGAGCACACACACATAGACACACACGGTATGTGACACAAACACTATATATTACACGTATACACCGAGCACACACACATAGACACACACGTATGTGACACAAACACTATATATTACACGTATACACCGAGCACACACACATAGACACACACATTATGTGACACAAACACTATATATTACACATATACACCGAGCACACACACATAGACACACACGGTATGTGACACAAACATTATATATTACACATATACACCGAGCACACACATAGACACACACGGTATGTGACACAAACACTATATATTACACGTATACACTGAGCACACACACATAGACACACACGGTATGTGACACAAACACTGTATATTACACGTATACACCGAGCACACACAACATTACACACACAGTATGTGACACAAACACTATATATTACACATATACACCGAGCACACACACATAGACACACACGGTATGTGACACAAACACTATATATTACACATATACACCGAGCACACACATAGACAACACACGTTATGTGACACACACTAGATATTACACGTATACACCGAGCACAACACACATAGACACACACGGTATGTGACACAAACACTATATATTGCACGTATACACCGAGCACACACACATAGACACACACAGTATGTGACACAAACACTATATATTACACGTATACACCGAGCACACACACATAGACACACACGGTATGTGACACAAAACTATATATATTACACATATACACCGAGCACACACATAGACACACACGTTATGTGACACACACTAGATATTACACGTATACACCGAGCACACACACATAGACACACACGGTATGTGACACAAACACTATATATTACACGTATACACCGAGCACACACACATAGACACACACAGTATGTGACACAAACACAATATATATCACATATATATCAGGGAGAGGCGCTCTTTCTAACCTCTTATCCTCTGACCAAGAAATGGGGATTGTGTACACAGGACTTCTTATATTGATTAAAAATTACCTACAAATGTTTAATAAAATAAGATTTACAAACTGGAGATTCAGTAAGAGGAATGTTTCCATAGGATCATCTACTTAAATGTCATCTTTAACAAAGATCTGCTATATTCTTCATATTATAAAAAATATATTTGAATTGAGCCCCATCCTGGTGTCTTGTTCTGGGGTCACTAATGGAAATAAGGAGTTGTCCAGAATTCTATAAACATGACTGATTTCTTTTAAAAACAGCGCCTCCCCTGTCTACAGGTTGTGGGTGATATTGTAGCTCAGCTTAATTGAAGGGAATGGGCCTATGCTGTAATACCACATGTCACCTGTACACAGGGGCGGCGCTGTTTTTGAGTGAATGTAGTAAAGTTTTATTAATCCTGGACATCCCCTTTAATGCCTTGTATCTTCTGCTTGATAACTGTCTACAAATGTAGGAATTAAGGAGGTCCCCTAACAATAATTACAGGCATCATGTACATGTGAAGTCTGAAGCCTGCGGGGGGCGCTCCTGCTGCTATTACAAGGATTTTATAACTTTCACCACTCAGCAGTTTTTCGTTTTTGTTTTTTCCTCACCTCTTCCAAGAGCCAGAACTTTTGTATATTTCCTTCCACATAGCCATACGAGGGCTTGTTTTTTGCAGGATAAGTTGTACTATTGAATGACTTCATTCATTCTACAACAAAATGTACTGGAGAATGAGAAAAACATTCCAAGTGCTTTGAAATTACAAAAAAAAAGTGCAATTCCACAATGTTTTTTGAGTTTTTTATTTATCATGGTAGTTATATGGTAAAAGTGACTTTATAAGTTGATTATCTGGGTCAGAATAAGAAGATACTAAACATTGTTTTTATTTCAATCATAAAAAGAAAAACAGAAATTTGTAATCTGCCTTTGATATCGTGAACTATTCCCTCTTGCAACTCATTCTTTCTCCATTCGCCTTCCACGACAGCATTGGAGGATGTCGTCCACGCCCTATTGGGGGACAGGAACACAGAGAGGTTAAAAGCCCCTCCCCATCCTCAGTACTCCAGTGTCTTCCTGTCCCCCTTGGGGCATGGAGAGGTTCCAGTGCTGTCAGGCCGGCAGAGGCAGCATTGGGGTGTACTTACAGCCGGGCCAGGGATGGACGTCGGGGGTGGCCTCCTCCTCCTTCTCGGGGCTCCTGTGGTGGGACCATCCGGCCTTCCTGTGTCCTACGGGGCAAAGCAGGCCGTGTATTGCAACGCCGGAGGCCTGTACAGCTCTCCGGCGTCTCCCTCCTCCAGCTGTGGTCCCTGGGGATGCATCAGAGGTGCCGTGGAGGCACTTCCGGTTTGGGGGTCGGGCGCACTTCCGGTTCGGATGGCACTTCCGGTTTCGGGCGGCGGCTCCTTTACGGGCTGTGGCAGGCTGGGCGCGGCTCAAGGGAACCCAGCAGGACTTTTGCGCGCTACTGCCCGCGGCCGGTGACCAGGAGGAGGGAGGGAACAGGTGTTCCTCGTTGGGGGCACGGTACTTCTGGATAAGTACCCGCCAGAAGTTACACCCAGGTAAGGCTGATCCCTGAAACATGGAGGGTGATAGGCTTCCACCTCTGCTTCTGCAGAGCCCAACGTTCCCCCAGCTCATGTAAGTGTTTCTGGGGGTGGTCACAAGGGGTAGAGTTATTTAGGCCCTGCACTCACACTGGGACCCCCTTCTCTTCCCTTTTTGTCTATAGGGAGACGAGGGCCGTCTGTGAAAGGGAGCAATAATGTGGCTGCGGCACAAAATTTCCCTCTTCCTACAATAAGGTGGCCATGACTGACAGGGTTGTCAGGATGGACTCCCCATCCTTGCTTGAGGAGCTCCAATCCATTAGGGAAGAGGTGCAGGCTTCTATCTTGGCACTGCGGGGTTTTGCTGCAGCTTCCGGGCCTTCCCCTCCGTAAGAGAGGAAGCTCCAGGATTGTGACTCTGTGGATCTCATGGAGGCTGGCCAGAGCTCAGCGTTAGAGGACGGCGAGGATATTGCTGCTGTTGCCTCTGTCCAGACACGAGAATCTGGGCACTACTATTTTTCCACGGAGTCCATGGGTGCATTGGTGGACACTGTCCATTGTACCATGGGAGTAGAGATGGTGGAATCCCCTTCTTCTGTGCAGGACTAAATGTTCAGAGGCCTGAAGGCTAAGCGCTCACCCCATCCGAGTGGATTGGAGGGTGATGACTTTGTCTGGGAGGTCCCGAAGGTGGACATCCAGGTGGCCAGGGTAGCAATCAGCTGCCATTGTAAACCCATTGTGCATGCCCTTGACACACTGTTGAAGCTAAGCAGCAGGAGCCTCAGTCACGGGCTGGATGGGAAACCTCATGAGAGACCCAATGGGAATCTCTATGGAAGTCTCTATAAAATCAATGGGACTTCTAACATGAAGGTCTATGGCAGTATTCCATTTGGGAAGCCTAGCATATAAGACCGCGTTGCCTTTTGAAGATTCCTCCCGGTTGAAGGACCCCCTCGTTCGTAAAATGGAGAGTGTCCTCAAAAAATCCTGGGAGGCGGTAGCTATGTCTTTAAATGTGATCATTTCCTCTACATGTGAGCAGGTCTCTCTTTAAGTGGCTCACCCAGCTGGGAGAATTCATCCTGCAGGGTACTCCCAGGGAGGAGCTTTGGACTCCATTCCACTTCTAAGACGTGCTACGGGATTCCTGGCCGATGCCTCTGCTGAGTCGTTCCGCGTTGGCGCCAGGTGCGCAGTGTTGGCTAACACAGCTCGCAGGGCAGTGTGGCTTACAATGTGGAATGGGGAGGTCACGTCTAAGCTCCAGCTGTGTGGCCTCCCCTTTCAAAGGGCATTGGATGACATCCTGGAAAAGGTGTCAGACCGGAAAATGTGTCTCCCGGAACAGGAGCTCTTTCGGAGGCAGTCCTTTTGGCCTGAGCGCAGCCAACCCTCCCAGTCTAAAGGGAAGGGTAAGTCTGGTGCTGGGCATTCCAGTACGGGGACAAGACCCGTAATATCTTGCTCCCCCAGCAGCGGCACCACCAGCCCCCCTAAACAAGGCCGCCTTCCCCATTGCGGGGCGGCTCCTGCGGTTTCTGCCACAGTGGCAAGCAATCTCCTCGTGCCCTTGGATCCCCTCGACCATTTGGGAGGGTCTGCGCTTGGAATTCGAGAGCCAGCCCCTCCGTGTCTTCAAGTCCTCTCCCTTCCTCAGGGGGACTCTCGCACGGTTTTTCTTGTCGGGTCTGCGACACCTGTTGGATTCGGGTGTGGGGTCCCCGGTTCCTCCTGGAGAGGAGGGCCAGGGCGCTACTCCAGGTTGTTGTGGACCTCCAGAACGCGTATTCTCATGTCCCCATTCACCCGTCCCACAAGCGCTTTCTGCAAATCACGATCTCCAGGGCAGGCGGGACGGTCCGTTCTCGGCTTAATGTGCTGCCCTTATTCGTCGGCCCCAGAGGTTACCAAACTCATGGGGAAGCGATCACATTCATCCAGACCCAGGGGATATGTATGCTTCCCTATTTAGATGACATGTTGTGGTGGCTCCTTCGGCAGTGCTTCTGCGCACAAAGGTCTCCAACACATTGGAGATTCTTCAGTCCTGGGATGGGTACCCAATTTCGGGAATGGGTAACCGGTGCCTGCAACCCGACGTCAATTTTTGGGAGTCTTGCTGGCCTCCTCCAGACAGACCTTGTTCCTTCCTGCGGCACATCAGTTTTTGCGCCGCGTGAATCTGACCCGCTTCTGGGCAAGGGGTCGCCCTCCTTGCGGGAAGCAATGTCCCTGTTAGGGGCCATGACGGCCTGCATTCAGTCAGTAACATGGGCTCAGGCTCCTTCCTGACTGCTCCAGGAACACATCCCTTTCCTGGGACAGACGTCAGGATTCCTTAAACTCGCGGGTCCGGACCCGGGGCGGGTGGTAACCTCACTTTCCTGGGGATGAATCCCAGACACCTTCCTGTGACCTCCGTTCCCACTGATGCCAGCGGTTCCGGTTGGGGCACGATGGTAGTTCGCACACCGTTCCAGGGGATTTGGAGTTGCTCGGTCAGTCGCCAGTCTTCAAACTTCTGGCAGTGGAGGAAGCGCTTCTTGCTGCAGCTCACGTTCTCCGGGGTCATCATGTCAAGGTCCTGTCAGACAACGTGACTACGGTTGCTTTCTTGCGGTACCAAGGCGGTACTCGTGGCTTACATTTGCAGGGGCTGGCAAGGCTGTTCTTTTTGTGGGCAGTACGCCATCTTTCCTCCTCGGCAGTACATCTGAAGGGAATGGCCAATGTACAGGCAGATTTCTTGAGCTGCACGGAGGTCCACCCAGGAGAATGGTGCCTCCATCCGGAAGTATTTCGCTCTCTTACGGACAGGTGGGGTGTCCTTTCGATCGACCTGTTCACTTCAGGCTCGAATACAAAGGTGCCAACCTTTTTCTCCCTGACGCGGTCGGACCATCCTCGGGGGCTGGATGCTTTTGCCCATCCTGGGACTTCCGGTTGGTGTATGCATTTCCTCAAATCCCGACTTCCCAAGACGTTGCAACGGATTCGGCGGATGGGGTGACACTATCCTGGTGGCTCCCCTGGGGCCCAAACTGGCGTGGTATGACGCCATCCGAGACCTGGGCCTGGAGGGACTGATTATGTTAGCCCACAGTCTCAACCTACTGTCCCAGGGTCCTCTGTTTCACCCGGGCCCTCAGTGGCTCATTCGGGCGGCCTGGCTGTTGCAGGCAGGATCCTGAGGACCAAGGTCTCTCCCAGGCAGTGATCCGCACGCTTCAGCAGAGCAGGAAGCCTGTGACAAACGCTATTTACGGGAGGGCTGGAATCGGTTCCTGTCCTGGGTGCTCCTTCCATCCCGACCATGCATCATCCTAATGTGGCCCACTCTTGGATTTTTGCAGCGTAGCTTGGATTTGGGGCTTCGCTGAGCACTCTTTTAAGTCTAGAGGTCGGCACTTGGGGCGGTTTTTGCCCAGGATCTTGCTTCCCATCCATGGCTCAAGCAGTTTTTTACTTCTGCTTGGGGGTGGCGTCCACGGATTCGGCCTTCTGTCCCTCCCTGGGATTTGATGCTTGTTTTCCAAGGGCTTGCTCGAAGTCCCTTTGCACCCTTGTCTGCTGCATCCCTTACGTCTCTCTCTCACAAGGTGGCATTTTTGGTGGCCATCACTTCTGCTCCCAGAGTTGGAGAACTGCAGGCACTCTCTGTCCGGGCTCCGTGCCTCGTGGTGTCCGCACTTCTGTCCGTTGTTCGCATTACGCTTCGGTTGCATTCATCTTTTCTTCTGAAAGTTGTCGGCTTTCCATCGGTCCCAGGATGTGGTTCTGCCTTCAATTTGTCAATCTCCTGCTAATGCGGCTGAGGCCGTGTTTCACTCCTTCGATGTTCGTCGGACTGTCCTCCACTACCTCCGAGAGTCCGCTTCCTGGAGGTTAGGTCAGAACCTGTTTTGTTCAGCATTTTGGGAAAAATACAGGGAAGAAGACTTCCTAGGCTACCATTGCTTCCTGGATCACGAAGGTGATCTGTGAGGAATACGTCGCTGCGGTCCTTGCTCCTCCGGTGGGGTTGAAGGCTCCTTCAACTCGGGCTGCTGCTACTTCCTGGATGGAGCAGGCTGGAGCTTCATCGGAGCTGATTTGCAGAGCGGCTACGTGGGTAGCCTCTCCTCACTTTTTCTCGCCTCTATAAGTTAGATCTGTCCTTCAGTCGGGATCTGTCCTTTGGTAGGAGAATCCTACAGGCAATAGTCCCACCCTGAGGAGTATCGGTGGTATTCCTCCAATGCTGTCGTGGAAGGCGAATGTAGAAAACTGAATTAGTCCTTATTGGTAATTCCTTTTCTTGGAGCCTTCCACAACAGCATCAGTTCCCTCCCTTGTTGGTGTTTGGTTCCGGTTTGTATCAGATAATCCATGGCTAAGGGTGATCTTGGTAAACACTGGAGTACTGAGGAAGAGGAGGGGCTTTTAACCTCTCTGTGTTCCTGTCCCCCAATAGGGCGTGGACGACATCCTCCAATGCTGTCGTGGAAGGCTCCAAGAAAAGGAATTACGGTAAGGACTAATTCAGTTTTCATCTTGGTATCACAGACTAGGCCCTATCCTGGATCTCTTCATATCTAACAGACCGGACAATCAGTGTCTCCCTCTCCCATACACCTCCTCACCTCGCCCCCTATCTGTCAGTGTTCCTCAAAGTTCAGTTCTAGGACCCCTACTCTTCTCCATCTATACCTTCAGCCTGGGACAGCTCATAGAATCCCACGGTCTTCAGTATCATCTCTATGCTGATGACACACAGATCTGTATCTCTGGACATGATATTGCCTCCTTACTAACCAAAATCCCACAATGTCTGTCCACTATTTCATCTTTCTTGTCTGCTCGATTTTTAAAACTGAACATGGACAAAACAGAATTCATCATATTTTCCCCAACTCACTCTACCCCTCCACCAGACCTATCCATCAAAGTTAATGGCTTCTCACTTTCCCCAATCCCGCATGCTCACTGCCTCGTGGTAACCCTCAACTCTGCCCTCTTCTTGAAGCATATCCAAGCCCTTTCTACCTCTTGCTGACTTCAACTCAAAAATATTTCCAGCATCCGTACATTCCTTGACCAAGAAACTGCAAAAACACTGGTGCATGCCCTAATCATCTCCCGCCTTAACTAGTGCAACCTCTTACCTCCCCTCTAGCACCAATTCAGTCTATCCTAAACTATGCTGCCCCACTAATTCACCTGTCTCCACGTTATTCCCCAGCCTCTTCTCTCTGCCAAGCCCTTCACTGGCTTTCTATTTCTCAGAGGCCCCAGTTCAAACCCCAAACCATGACATACAAAGCCATCCGAAACCTGTCTCTTCCATACATCTGTGACCATGGACTCCTGGTACTTACCTGCACGGTAACCTCCAATCCTCACAAGATCTTCTTCTCTATTGCCCTCTTATCTCTTCAATTGCATACATTTCTCCTGTGCATCCCCCATACTCTAGAACTCTCTGCCCCAACACATCAGACTCTCGCCTACCATAGAAACCATCAAAAGGAACCTTAAGACCCATCTCTTCTGACAAGCCTACAACTTGCAGTGAGCTTCAGTCCACCAAACTGCTGCACGACCAGCTCTACCCTGTCCTAGTGTATCCTCACCATCCCTTATAGACTGTGAGCCTTCTTGGGCAGGGTCACATCCTCTCCCCTATTATATCCTCACCCATCCCTTGTAAACTAAGCCCTCGAGGGCAAGGTCCTCTCTCCTCACCTGCTGTGTCCTCACCCATCCCTTGTTGACTGTGAGCCCTTTCAGGCAGGGTCTTCTCACCTACTGTATCCTTACCCATCCCTTGTAGATCAAGCCCTCGCGGGCAGGGTCCTCTCTCCTCACCTACTGTAGCCTCACCTATCCCTTGTAGATTAAGCCCTCGCGGGCAGGGTCCTCTCTCCTCACCTACTGTAGCCTCACCTATCCCTTGTAGATTAAGCCCTCGCGGGCAGGGTCCTCTCTCCTCACCTACTGTAGCCTCACCTATCCCTTGTAGATTAAGCCCTCGCGGGCAGGGTCCTCTCTCCTCCTGTACCAGTCTGTGCCTTGTATTGTTGAATGCTTATTGTACTTGTCTATGTATGCCCTTTTTACACTTTTTACATGTAAGTAGCCATGGAATAAATGGCGCTATAATAATAAATAATAATAATTTGGTGACTAGAAGTGTTTCTGAAATTTGTTTGGTTTGCGGTCATGTGACGTTTTCTTAGATCTATTTACATTGCAGCTTATGGAACAGTGACCTGCGATCATCTTCTCTGACAATCATTACATGGGAGGCTGCAATGTGTCATGTCGCAATTTAACCCCAAACTTTGGATCAGAAAACACCATCAAAATCTTGGGATTTTGGCTTGTGCAAAAAATTAATAAAAAGAAGGCTTACATTTCATCAAATTTCTTTTTTGGCCCACCGCTAATCCAGGATTAATAAAACTCAGAAAAGTGAATATTAATACAACTGCTCCCAGATAGTATCTGCACCTCCACAGCCATAGCTGGGATTACAGGGTTCAGTGTATTTCTAGATATCCAATACTGTGTCTGGGCATTGGAGGGGTTGGCCTAGGACCAGCCCTATTTATGAGTCCCATTACAGCAGCAGCACATCTTGTAGACTTGGCATGTCTATGTATCGCACAATATATTGATTACCAAGTATCGCAATGGGAAATTAACATCTAGATTTGGCTAACTCATGAAGCCAAATCGAAACCTTGTGCTATCTTAAAGGCTATGAATTGATGTATTTTATATTATTTTCCCTAAAATGCATTTTTGAAATAGGTTTTCATAGAAAAATATGGTCTTCTAAAGCCTGTATGTATCACCTCTACAGAATGAGAGCCTCGGAGTAATGCTTATATCCTTCAAACCACACATTCAAGCTCTCGCACCTCCTACTCAAAAATATTTCCATAATCTGTCCCTTCCTCAACCCTCAATCTACTAAACTACTAGTGCATGCCCTTATCGTCTCCCGTCTTGTCTATCGCAACCTCCCTCTCTGCGGCCTCACTGCTAACACTCTTCCACCTCTCTAATCTGTCCTTATCTCTGCTGCCCGACTAATCCACCTCTCTCCTCCCTGCAATTTCCACCTCTGCCCTCTGCAAATCCCTCCACTGGCTCCCAATTCCCCATGTATCCAATTCAAACTACTAACATTGACTTACAAATCCATCCACAATCTATCCTCACCATATATCTCTGAACTAATCTCCCGATATCATCGAACTCGTAATCTTCGATCCTCCCAAGACCTCCTCCTTTCCTCCACACTTGTACGTTCCTCATCTAACTGACTGCAAGACTTCGCCCGAGCATCCCCCATCCTCTGGAAGTCTTGCACCTCAAAACATCCGTCTATCCCCTACACTCAGAACCTTCAAGCGGAACCTGAAAACCCATCTCTTCAGAACAGCCTACAATGACCACAGTGCCGCCTCACCACCACTGGACCTTGCGCTCCATCACCACCCGAGCAGACCCAACCTACTGTCTCCCTCCCCACTGCCCTGTAGAATGTAAGCCCACAAAGGGCTGGGTCCTCTCTCCCCTCTGTACCAGTCTGTCACTGTTAGTTTGTTCATTGTATTTTTAACTTGTTTGTATGTATCCCTTTCTCATGTACAGCACCATGGAATGAATGGTGCTCTATAAATAGTAATAATGAGTTATCAGTGGAATTGTTCAGCGAGCGTCTGACGACACAGTACCCTTTATATTTCATGTGAACCATCTTCAAAAGCTAATTTCAAAATCAAAGTTGCAATTGGCACCTGTAAGAGGAGGGTTGTATTCGCCAAGTGACTAGTCAGTTCTTGAAGCTCATGTGTTGGGAGATGTAGAAATGGACAAGTTGAAGGATGTGAGCGACTTTGAAAAAGACCAAATTGTGGTGGCCAGATGGGCAGTGACTGTGACGGGGCACCCCGCACTCACTGACGTGTATGGGTCACAAAGTCCAGCCCATCTTATCTAATCAAACAGAAGAGTTACTGTGCATTCGTAGAGTGGCCACTATGGCAATGTCAATCACCTACAATGGCCACTTGAGCATCACATCTGGAGCAATGGAAGCTGGTGGCTGTAGAGTTCATCATCAATCCTCAGAACCTCACTGTAATGGCACAACTTGGAAGTCAACTCTTGGATCCTCAGTTTCTGTTATAAAAAATCAATTGTTGCACAGAATGATTGTCCAAACAAGTGCAGGCGCTCGTACATCATGGCGGGGCTCATCATTTTAATACGCCTTCACACCTTCTTGTTTTCCATCTATATCCACTTCCCTTCTTTGATCAACAGCTTTGGGGTTATAGAGCCACAGCGAGGTGGAGATATGTGGAAAGTAGTGATGAGCGAGCACTACCATGATCAAGTGCTCAAAACAAAGAGTTGAACACTAATATGGGTGCAACTCTAGTACCTGAGTATAATGGAAGTAACTTATCACTATTGAAAAACAATCAGGTGGGAAAGTTTATTTACATTATTAGCCCCGTCATGATGTACAAGTGCCTGTACTTGGTTTGAACACTCATTCTGTGCTGAAAGTCTGTGAGTCACTTTATCTATATTAACTCTAGCTCAAGGAGTCGTGTTCATCTCAACATCTCGAAGAAACTCAGGGTACCATTACACGTCGCAATATCGCAATGCAACATTGACAAAAAGTCACGTGGTACGGTCTTTGCAGTTGATATCGTACGTGCGTTGTGTCGTGTAACAGGGCAATGCGACTGAAAAAAATCGCAGGTACGATATTGCAAGAAGATTGTGCAAGCCCTTCAACCGTACAATGTTGTATATGTGATGTGGCAGGATCGTGCTGTGTGACGGCGCAACTACGATCTTGTTTGCAATTTCACAGGTTGCACAAGCAAGCCCGTAGGCGTGCCTGTGGGTTGTGTTTTCCGCGCCCCATTTATGTCGATTGGTGGCTAGTATTGTATGCCGATTGGATGGCCCTGGCAAAGGAGCCATATTGGATTATCTGTGCGTACGCCACTTTATTCATTGACTTCTGCATCTCCTCAATGTTGCGAAAATGCATGTATACAAGGCCAATCATTGTCAAACACCTCCTTTACTATTCATGATGACGTTTAAGGCGCCTATTGACGACGCCACAAACATAGCGTCACCAAAAACATAAAGTAATGGCCAAAAGTGCCATGTCAGTATGTGAAGGCCTCATTGATGCTACCTACAATCTCCCATCCCACATGTCACACATACTTTAAAATGTTAACAAGTCTAGCCACTTCTTGCAATAATAGGCAAGATATGTGGCCATGTGGGACGCCTGAGCGTTGCGGTTTACATATTATGTGATGCCGTGGCGTTCACTGTGGTCATCCACTATGTGTGGGCGACTCCTTTGCGGAGAGAGAAGTGTACACAGCGTCTATACTGTGCGCCATGACGTCATTACATCGTTTTGCGGCCGGCCCAGCCTTCTAGGTGCTTTACAGTCCCCTGCATAAAGATGGCTGCCGCACAGCGCTCTGCAGCATGGGGAGAGCCCGAGCTCCTCCTGCTTTTTAATTATTTGGACAGGCTGGACTACTGGTGCGAGTTCCCGCATCAGAACCCATGCCTGCATAAGATGCGCATTGTGCGCAATGTACAGCGGGCCCTGGTCAGGAGACTGCAAGTGGTGCGGACGCCGAAGCAGATAATAAAAAAGGTGGCAGACATGAAATGCAAGGCGAGGGACCACCTGGCCGCCATCCGCGCCCACATCCAGACTCTGCATGGTATGATGTCATAACACATACACATGTTTATTCACACCACAACATACATGATTTTGGCTACATGGAAGTGCACCCTGTCACTGTGCCAGAACTCTCGATGCTGATGCCTGATGGGTGTTCATGTGTTGGCCCTGCAGATACATGCACAAGGGCCATCACACAGTAATGTGTGTAGCATGCCATACACTCAAGATTGTAGTGGTCAATTCACTAAAAACACACTAACAACACACATAGTTGTGACTCAAACCTTGAAGTCAGCATGTGCACATTGTCAGTGATGTCATGGAACACAGCACACAAAAGTTCACAGTGTCCCACAATGCATACATCTCGCAGCACATACCCTTCTGGTTATTGGACACATAAATCTGCGCCCCATAACTCCCCGGTTGTGTGCCTTTGTGCCAACCAAACACACACTCACTGTAACGTCATGTTGTTAATATGTTGTGGTCCAATACGAAATAATGGATTCCTATGTTGCCAAACATCCTGTCAGTGTGGGGCTGTGCTTGTCGACCCATGTGTATGGTAAAGGGAATGTCCAAAAGTGCTGTGGACAAAGCTTCTTGACCCAATTGTGTCTCAGAACAACGTAGTTTGCCAACATTCAAAACCTGTGTGTGCTGCATGCCAAGGACACCTTAATTCTTTCAACAGATACATATATGACGTTGCTACCATTGTGCAGAAGATCTTGCAGTCCCCTTGTACCCCAGCTTATAATGTCAGGCACATGATGTCATAAGTACACAAAGGCCATTTAGCCAGACATCAGTTTAGGTGCATATCACTTCATACATGCAACAATAATGCTCCCTTGTAACCAACAGATGCTGAGGAAGCAAGCTGAGGCGTCCCCACCGGCTTCTCCTGCTGCATCAGCCTCTCCACCGGCATCCCCTGCAGCATCCCAAGCAGGGTCACCAGCAGCCTCCACACCAGCTTCCCCTGCTGCAAGACAACTAGCCGCAACACTGGCCTCACCCTCTGGCATCGACTCTGTGATGGGTCGCCACATTGACCAGTGTGGCTTGGATCTGTCTGGTAAGTGTCCGAGGCCAAACAAAATTGCTTGGCCTTTTTTGTTTTGTGCTCACAAATGTGTCAAATAATACATACATTACATCTATGTTGTCCTATTCTGTATGTGTAGGCACAACAGCTCGAGGGCTCGGTTGGTCCCTAAGCCACTCCCCCTCCCTGGAGAATGGTGGCTCGGATGTACTTGGTAAGTAATGCTTTGTGGCACAAACAAATTCGGCAACACACGTGGTTGGTTGTGGCAATGATGCATGTCTTTCATCACTATAGGTGCTTCATCATTGAGTGACCTGATGCAGGCCCACCAAGAGGCCCACCGACAGCTGCATCAGGCCACGGCACAGTACAGGTGCTTGGGGCCATGATCCAGAGGTCCTTGAGCACCAGCAAGGCCATGTCCCTGGGGGCCAACATTAATGATTAGCCAGGACTTGTAAAGTGTGATGTTGCCTAGCAACAATATGTTTTTGTCATGTTGACAAGTTACTTGTTGCTGTACTGTTTCACAGCCTTGTTTCATATTAGGGACACAATGTGTCCACGTTAAAGTGGCTTAAAGCCCTGTTTTAGGCTCCGGCCTTATACCTTTTTTCCCCAAAAAAAGTGAAAAAAAAAGTGAAAGAAAAAAGCCTTTAGGCACACTCAAAAACAAAAAAAAGGGATTTTGCAAAATAAAAGTTGCAATAATCCCACAATATGGTGTGGTTGTGTTATTTTACATAATGACACTACTTCATTGTAGCAAAGTATATGTAAACACCATGTAGCACCCAAAAAGTAGTAAACTGTCTGTCTTGGGTCCCCAAAACTGACATGTGTGTTGGGCATCCCTCAAAAGACACACCGGACAAAGACAACACACTGGCTGGCTGCAGTCACACATACTCAATGGTCATTTTGGCTTCATGGCTCCTGATGACAAAACCTATGTTTACACAACAGTTGATCAATGCACAAGCCCAAAATAATCGACTTTGCCCCGTATTTGGCTTTCCAATTGGTTGACCATTGTATTTTGCACGGAACATCTCCCCTAACCTGAGAATGCCACGCATGAATTACTAATGTAACATCATTCATATACCTCACCATGTAGTAATGTGTATGTGCAGGGCAAACAAGACACATCTGTCTCTTCCATTGAAAACACTGTTAAATTGTGGATAACAATAACCCACTAGTAGGTGGCCAATAACACGGAGTACTTTTTGTGGCAAAAATTTTTTATTTACAAAACAAAACTAACATTTGTGCAAAAAAAGGCCCTCTCCCCAAACAAAAGACGGGGCCACAAAAACTTGCACATCACAATTGTTGGTAGCGTCCCCAATACTGTTGGTATGCAGCTGCAGGATCTGACGTGGCTGCTTCACCCACATCCCTTGCGGGAAGTGGGTGTGGTCGATGCCGAGGGAAAGGTCTTCCAGGATTCCTCGGCACCTCAGGATTAAGTCCAGGCACAAACATAGCCAGAAGCGGCGCCTGTTGGGACACTGAGGGCTGCTGGGGAGGGGCTGAGCCAAGATGGTCTGCGAGTTCAGTGTCCCATTCTCTGATGCCTCCAGGGCTAGGTAGATTACCGCTTTTCAGGTCCATATGTTGTTGATGGCCCAGCCGGGACACCCGCTCACTAACTAGCTGCCCAATCCCAGTGCAAGGTATCTGCTCCATGTTAAGCAGCACCCTCTTAGCCCAATCGTCCCAGCTGGGTAGGGGGTGGCAAAGGTCTTCTACTCCTCACCCCCTCACTGGGCCGAGGGTGTGCAGTGCACTGGGATCAGGCTCCACAATCCAGTTGTTGGGGGACGGTCGCCAACGGGTGCCCCCAGGCTGGACCCAACCTCTTGGTGGCCCTATGAAAAAATACTAAAAAAAAATGACTACATAATTAAAACATTGACATATCATCAATGCATCACTACCAAGCAGCTATTTGTAGTGTTTGTGTGTGAAATGATGAGTTAAAGGTGCCGCCATTACACTGTCCTAAAGATATGCCTATGTGTAACATGACACAGTGATTACTGTACTCACCTAAGTAACCACCATGGACATGCATATGTGTTCACACAAGCACACAATCTTTCTGATGTCACAAATGGGTGCTACAACTCCTAAACATACTGTGCACTGTTCCAAACAGCACACGCTGATGTTTGTCAAGTTTAACACAACACAAGTGTATCCAACCACCATTGAAGACTGTGATGACACAAAAACATTAGGAAGTACCTCTTGTGGCGGAGCTGGGTCTTGGAGAGTGGCGGAGGAGGAGTGTGCTAGGTCCCTGCTGAACAGTGTAGTCGGAGGGAGATGCTGGTCCCAGAGGAAATGGAGGAGGTTAAAGTACCACAAGCATGGCACATACACCTCCCCTGTTCCACTCCCGGACCGCATTGATTTTTCGACTTCATTAAGCTCCCTCTTATATACTGTGCGCAGGTTCCTGATCTTCTTCAGCACAAACTCCTTATCCACCCTCTCCCCAGGATGGTGCTGCTGAGAGAGGGTGATGAGCTGGTCATACGCCACTCTCTTCACCTAATGGTTTTGTAATCAGGTGATGTGGTCCGCTACAAGCACTCTAGCTCCTGGTACTTGGCAATGAAGGCCCTGACAAAATCCCGGTTCTCTGCCATATACAAAATAAAAAGTAGGACATAAACACACACACGTTTGTATGATGTTGTTTAATGTGTGAAAACGGGGGTACATGTGGTCCTGTCCACACATCAATTGGCTACCACAAATATCTTTTACACATTAAACACCGTACCCAGGGTACCAAACACACATTAAACTAAATGCCACTACAGTCCCTACATAGGCCTGTATGGTAATGGAGGAGGATAATGTGAACTTCAGTTTACTTTAGCAAAGGCTCACAGGCCAAGGACATTCTTGTAGGTATGATGCATAATTTAAAACAAACTAAACCATGATTGGGGTTGATATACTTTACAAGCACATGCCCTTTATACGTATATGCATCAATAGTGTGGGCCGCAACATATATGAAGTTTACTCTGGTAATGTACATTCTGATGAATAAGCCATTAAGGGGATGCTCATAGCACCTAAGAGCGCTATATGGCCCATTAGGACACATACAGTTGTGTCCAAAAGTATTGACACCCCTGCAATTCTGTCAGATAATACTCAGTTTCTTCCTGAAAATGATTGCAATCACAAATTCTTTGGTATTATTATTTTCATTTAATTTGTCTTCAATGAAAAAACACAAAAAGAATTGTCCTAAAGCCAAATTGGATATAATTCCACACCAAACATAAAAAAGGGGGTGGACAAAAGTATTGATATTGTCAGAAAAATCATGTGATACTTCTCTAATTTGTGTAATTAACAGCACCTGTAACTTACCTGTGGCACCTAACAGGTGCTGGCAATAACTAAATCACACTTGCAGTCTGTTGACATGGATTAAAGTGGACTCAACCTCTGTCCTGTGTCCTTGTGTGTACCACATTGAGCATGGAGAAAAGAAAGAAGACCAAAGGACTGTCTGAGGACTTGAGAAACCAAATTGTGAGGAAGCATGAGCAATCTCAAGGCTACAAGTCCATCTCCAAAGACCTGAATGTTCCTGTGTCTACCGTGCGCAGTGTCATCAAGAAGTTTAAAGCCCATGGCACTGTGGCTAACCTCCCTAGATGTGGACGGAAAAGAAAAATTGACGAGAGATTTCAACGCAAGATTGTGCGGATGGTGGATGAAGAACCTCGACTAATATCCAAACAAGTTCAAGCTGTTTGGATACGGCAGTGTCAAACCGTATGTTTTGGAAGAATTTTCTCTGGTCAGATGAGACAAAAGTAGAGCTTTTTGGGCAAAGGCATCAACATAGAGTTTACAGGAGAAAAAAGAGGCATTCAAACAAAAGAACACGGTCCCTACAGTCAAACATGGCGGAGGTTCCCTGATGTTTTGGGGTTGCTTTGCTGCCTCTGGCACTGGACTGCTTGACCGTGTGCATGGCATTATGAAGTCTGAAGACTACCAATAAATTTTGCAGCATAATGTAGGGCCCAGTGTGAGAAAGCTGGGTCTCCCTCAGAGGTCATGGGTCTTCCAGCAGGACAATGACTCAAAACACACTTCAAAAAGCAATAGAAAATGGGAGAAAGCACTGGAGACTTCTAAGGTGGCCAGCAATGAGTCCAGACCTGAATCCCATAGAACACCTGTGGAGAGATCTAAAAATGGCAATTTGGAGAAGGCACCCTTCAAATATCAGGGACCTGGAGCATTTTGCCAAGGAAGAATGGTCTAAAATTCCAGCAGAGCATTGTAAGAAACTCATGATGGTTACTGGAAGCGGTTGATCGCAGTTATTTTGGTTAAAGGTTGTGCAACCAAGTATTAGTCTGAGGGTGCCAATACTTTTGTCTGGCCCATTTTTGAGTTTTGTGTGAAATGATCAATGTTTTGCTTCATTCTCTTTTGTGTTTTTTCATTGAAGACAAAATAAATGAAGATAATAATACCAAAGAATTTGTGATTGCAATCATTTTCAGGAAGAAACTGAGTATTATCTGACAGAATTGCAGGGGTGCCAATACTTTTGGCCACAACTGTATGTAGTATAAGCTAACAACAACATTACCACATGGTAGAAGAGTGTGGGGAATTCGCAGCCCAGACAGAAAGAAGAGATGAAGACGAGGCAGAGTCATCAATGCATACTGTCAGTCCTGCAGTGCCAGAAGAGGAGACGCTACCACGTTGTGTTTCCATGTGCAACAGGCTGGATGTCCCACATCCATCTTTTAAAGGGCGCTCAACCAATGACATCACAGCAGAGTCGTCCAATCGGCGACGTCGGGCGTGGTAACAGCAAGGCAAGATACAATTGGATGACGCAAGCGGGTTGTGATTGGTGGCTTGACACATAAAAATGGGGAACGGCTGAACAATGTTGTGTTTGCTGCCCAGAGCCATTGAGTAAGTAGTCATGTGCACAACTGTTTGGGGATATTTTGGCATCTCAACTGCGTGTTGACAAGATTCCTGCATGGATAGTTTGTGCTAATGACCACCAGGAGCTCCTGGTCCATTCGCCCACTCTTACCACTTTGTTTTAGCCTATAGGCTACATATTCGGTACTGTGTGGGTGGTTGTCACATGCTGTTTTGTGTGTAGTCAGTGATCATCCATTTTGTGTGGGTAACATGGTCTTGACAAGACGATTGTTGGTAAGGTAATATATGAACTATATCCAATTGGCAGGAAATGTCGGAGCACCAGTTGGCCACACACATTGCATGCTAACTGATTCCAGGACATGCTGCCTTGTGCATTGTACATCTGTCAGTTAGATGAAGACACAATGCATCTGCAAGCATTACCCTCTTGCAATGTGTAATGTAGTTGACCCAATTCAGTGTCTTTGTGGAGTGCAAAATACTTTTAATTTACATACATACTGATTGTTGGCAGCCATGGGACACATCTTGGTCTTGTACTGCCTTTGTGGATGCACATAATGTCAGGGCTGTACATGACGACTAGTATGGGTTCACATATGTGTATTATGTGTTATGTAACATGTCATACTGTAGTGTTTACAATAAGCAAGGTCAACAAGCATTAGATGGTGTTATATAACAGGCCAAACATGTAATTGTGTATTGGAGGGGTATGACACGACTATGTACATGTGCTAGTTGATGAATGTTGTTTTTGTTAGGCCTCCATGTGCTTATACTTTTTTCCTTTTTCATTCCCAGACCCTGGCTAACAGAGATTGGACGTCATGCATCGTTACGCTGTTGGGGACGCTTTTCCACTGACTTATATTTTCTATATATACTTTTATATTATATATTTTTATTAATGCTCTAGGTGAGAAACAATAAGTTTTTCCCTTAACCTAGTATCCAATAGATATATCTGTCTGCTGAAAAGAAGATACTGTTGTGTTGGGATGGATGAGAACGGAGAAGATAAGATATTCTTTGGATGCCTGTGTCAAGGAGTACCAGGAGAAACCTGAGATGTCCCACATACCAGGAGCCCAGAGATGGCACCGTGTCAAGAAGAAGGATGGACTAAGCAGGAGGAAGGATGAATTTAACAGAAGAACGAAGATCTAATCACTAACACTAGATTTAGATATATTAGCCTAACCCTACCTAACCCCCATCTAATCCCACCTTGTCCTGGCCAATTCACACCTATTCCCTAGAGTATAAAATGCTGTGTAACCGGAACTAAAAGTTAGTTGCTGTGACCGTGGCTGAGCATGCACTGAGATTGAACCAGAATACCTTGTCTGACTCATTCTTACTTGGGTACCCCATGCTCTTAGTTTAATTTGGAGTGACTGGTGAAGGAGTGTATTGTCGCAACGACCCCGACAACGCAATGGCAGTAGTGGCTGTGTCCATGGTTGAGGATGCCTTGTTGACAGATGAGAGGACCGAGAGCCAGCAGAGGCGTAGACGATGGCGTGTGTGGTCTTGGGATTGGCTCCTGCAAAGGAGCCACCTGAGTCACATGGCCTTGTCCGTCAGCTGGAGGACAGGAATCCACAGGACTTCAGGAACTATCTCAGGATATCCGAGGACTCTTTCAAATTTCTCTTGGACTTGGTTACACCACATATTGCCCGTGAGGACACTGTAATGCGTCGAGCTGTTCCAGCCAAGGAGCGGTTGGCTGTGACTTCGTGTTTATTGGCAACAGGGCGCTCGATGACTGACCTGCAGTATTCTGCTGCTGTCTCACGCCCACTGCTGAGCCGCCTAATCCCTGAGACGTGTGAGACCATTGTGAGGTGTCTCTTGCCAACCTATGTGCGGTTTCCAACATCCCCTGCGGAATGGTAGAAGTTGCCACTGGCTTCCAGGAGGTGGAAATTCCCAAACTGCGGGGGGGTGGGGGTGGAATAGAGGGCATTGGATGGTAAGCATGTGAGGATCACACAACCCCACAACAGCGGGTCGTATTATTTTAACTACAAAGGTTATTTCAGTGTGGTCCTCATGGCCCTCGTCAATGCCAACTATGAGTTCCTCCTTGTGGATGTGGTGATAAACGGGTGTGTGTCTGATGGTGGGGGTGGGGGGGTGGAATTTGGCCCAGACCTCCTTTGGTCGAGACCTTGTGAGTGGGCGGCTGAACTTACTCCCAAATGATGACACCACTGAACATCTCAACTTTGCCTTTGTGGGGGATGAGGCCTTCACACTTCACGCAAACCTGCTGCGGCCATATCTGCAGAGGACTCTGACTCAAGCAACGCCTTTTCAATTACCGGCTATCCCGGGCACGTCGTATGGTTGAAAATGCGTTCAGGATCATAACCAATAGATTCCGCATGTTTCATGGTGCTTTAAATACGGAACTGAAATCTATCCAAATGGTAGTGATGGCGCGTTGTGTGCTGCATAACTTTCTGCATCGTAGGGATACTCAATCATACACGCCAGCAAGTTATGTGGATAGTGTGGACCCCACAACTGGGGAACTCATGCCAGGTGAGTGGCGTGCCAACGACCCTGGCATAGTGCGACTCCAGCCGTTGGGCCAGGGCCGACAGCAGGATGCCAGGAGCAGCAGAGACAGCTACTGCTCATATTTCAATGGTCCTGGGGCGGTGGCCTGGCAGGACCACCAGATGTAAGGGGTGTGTGATGGGTCCACTGTCCAATGTATGGTTATTTTTATGTTTTGGATGCACATACATTCATTTGTAAGTTATGGCAGAATTATGCAGTATTTCATTTATGTAATATGTTACTTGTGTGATGATACCACTTTTTTTTTTGTTGTGTGTGTTGTTGTTTTTATTTGTGTGGCCACATTCCAAATATATTTGTTTCTGATCAGATAAACGTGTGAGATTCTTTTCTTTGTAGCGGACCACCATATATCACATAGCATTTGGGGGTGTGCTCAGAGGTGTGAGACTACAATGTTAGTTGAGAGTCCCTGCACCATTGTGTGCACAGGTACACTACATGTGTGGCAGTTTCCAACACACTGTATGGTGTTTGTCTGTCCGGCGCCGCAGTGTGTTGCAGGAGCTGACACTCATCACATATGACATCAGTTTCCACATGATATAATGGGCAATCGCATCCATATCACCTCCATGTTATCTGAGATGGCTGACCAATGGTAACACTCTTTCACCGTCCAATCAGAGTGTTCTGGGCAAGGTTAAAAGTTAACTCAGGTACGCCTATGTCCTAAGCTGAGTGAAAAGTATGCCCACATTGCTGATGTGGTTGTGCTGTGTGACGGAGCAACTACAATCTGGAAAAAAGGCTGCCCGATTCGGGCACCAACGTCCGGGACGCCGGATCGTTGGAGGTGTGATTGCTATTGTGATTACTATGTGTAAAACATCTACTATGCGATCTTGGACAAGTGCCAAAACCATGCGCGTTCCCGTGAAATTGTATGAGATATTGTAACGATATTGCGACGTGTAACAGTACCCTCAGTCTTTGAGACAGGCATTTAACAGGTTTTGCTGCTGGTTTCACATCCACATTTGCAAATCTTTATTACGATTTAAAGTAGACCTTGGATGAAGGGAAATATTTCCAAAATTTCATGGGAAAGAAGAAAAAAAAAAATAGCATTATGCTTAGTGAAAGGTGTCAGGGCCACTGTGAAAAATGTAACATACTGTGAACAAACCGTGGCTAGAAGAGATTTCCAAATCATTGCATTCTTTTCTTTAGATATTACAGATATCTCAGCTATTTGGGGATACACATGTTGATTGTTTAATGGAAAAGGCAGAAGAGAAAACTGGAATCAGTTTTTACCATGAAAGAATGCTAAAATTTGGCATATTGAAATCACACAAAGCTCTATCACCCCCTCCTCTGTCATTGGGGAGACAGACCAAACACTAACCAATACAACAGTACTATTCCATAAGGGGCAGGGGACACCAATACACACACTTATCTTTCCCAAGGTCCATTTGGAGCTTCTGGGTATCACACAGTGACAGATCACCTGAGTCACATGGACGGGTCCTGTTACCTGGTAGGAAAAAATCATCGAGCACACCACAGAAGCGCCGGGGAGGGTAATCAGATGACCGAACGTTTGTGGTGTGGAAAGAGTGAAAAAGTATCAGCGTGTGTGAACACCAATCCATTATTTATGCATTTTTCTTTTGGAGTCAATAGAAAAGGTGCAGCAGGAAAACAGAGCAATTATTGACACTCAATATTTTCTGGATCTGCTTTCTGCACCCCATTCAAAACCCCATTCACTTTGCTGCAGACGCAGTGACTGATCCGGTTTTGGTGCAGTTTAAAACCAAAACAACACAAGTACCAAAAACGCATTGCCAAAGATGGAACACTTACGCAGCAAAAAGGCCCAATGGGCACATAGCCTGAAGTGACATGATAAAACAGATTTAATGTAATATAAAGGCAATCTGACAATAACCTAGAGTGTGTTCATCTGAATATCGTCAGCAGAGAAATCAGCACAACTCAGCAAAAAATCCTAATAACTAAAGTTTATACATATGTTTTATGAGTTTTCCCTAATCCGTACACTTTCGCCCAAAATTAGAGTGAACAAAAGTGCGTTTTATAATCTGATAAATACAGTTATTTCCCCAAGGTCTGCAGTGTCCAGCAACAGATTACTTCCAGGTATCATGCTGTAATAGGACCTGTGAGAAGTCAAAAGGGCCTGGCCATATGACTCAGGCCGAGAAACATGGCCAGGTCCTCTTCAATTCTCGCAGGTCCCGTTACTCCTGTTGCCCGGAAGGAACACATCGCTGTAGCTCACCGGGGAGGGTAAGATATTGGAGCATTTTTGATGTGGAACAGAAAAAGTACAGAAAAAAAGCATCACAAATAGACTATGTGAATACCAATCCATTTGTGATTATACATATACATAAAATTATTATTTTTTTAATAGAATGGGGTCAATGGAAAAAGTGCAGCAGAAAAACAAGGCAATAATTGACGCTCATCATTTTCTGCACAACACAGCAGTAAAAACTGCCGCCATCTGCGCCACAACTAGACAATCCCATTCACTTTGCCACAGATGCAGTGACTGAACTGGTTTTGGTGCTGTATTTAGAAGAAGAAAAAAAAAAAAAAACAGATCAAAAACACCCAGCTGGCACATGGCCTAGGAGAGATCTCACATCATTCACTGCAAAGCAATAGTCTGGCTTCATAGTAGACTGATCACTATTTACTGCAATACTGAAGCATTACAATATATAGTGCAGACGATCAACAGATCACAAGGTCAAGTCCTCTATGTGGAATGAAAAAAAATATGAAGTGAAAAGAATTATTGGTATTATCTCATCTGTAAAAGTCTGACCTATCAAGCTTACCCATGAAAGGCTTTTTTAATCAAACCGTTCCCTGTACCCCAAATTGGTTCTTAAAGGCTTAAGTTTGGCACACAAAAATACAAGGCTCCTCACAGCGTATTAACAAAAAAATAAAGGGTTTCAAAAAATGGAAGTAAAAATAAAGTATAAGCCTTTAAACTATCATCATGGAGAAAGGTGTTTTTTTTTATTGAATAATATACCTTTTAAAAATAAAACAAATGGCAGAACCTGTTTTGTCTTTTCACCTCGCTCGACATTTTGTTTCCTGCTATTCAGTGATAAGAGAAAGAGGTCATTGAAGACTACAACTCATCCTGCAAAAACAAGCCCTGACATGGCCATCTTAATGAAAAAAACAACGCTATACCACTTGGAAAAAGGAAGAGAGGAGGGGGGAACCACCTACATTCCAATGGGGGAAAAACCTTTGTATGAGCAGATTTTAAATGCGTTGTCCACTACTTAGACAACCTCTTCTTCCATGCTGTAGGGCAGTTTCTTCACAAACCCCCCTCCCCACCACCTCAATACTTCTGTTGCAGTGATGTATGTGCCTAGTCCCCAGGCACATGGAAGACATTGTGTCACGTGAGCGCTGCAACCAATGGGCAGAGGTGTGAAGCCTGCAGGAGACGCTATTTGGAACCACAAGCCAGGGTCACTGTGCAGAGTATAAGATTTTTCCTTTTCGTATAGTTATGGTTGGATTATAACTACTAAGAAGTGAATGTCCAAGAATTGGCCCACCCCCTTAAAGGCCTCACACAGCTTCTTACAATGGAGGCGCGTGCTTGTATACATTAATATATAAAGATATGCATGTGTAGAGATGAAAACCAGATCTATAATCACACCATGTGCTTAAGGGTTAGTCCAAGACCAGCAACATTTCTTGTAACTTCCTAATTTATCCCTATAATCTAAGCTATTTTTTTCTAATATACTTCCTTTAATAATTCCCTACAGCTCCCCCTCTACACTGCCAGTTACTTATTTTTTAATTTCTTGCCTAATGACATTTCATGTAAGTGCCTCAGTGCATGCTGGGATACTGACGCAGAACATCCTCAAGCAGGTTGAGAAGCCGCAAGTACTTCCTCAGCCTGTCCCTGAAGCAAAGTGTCAAGATGATGCCGATTTCAGGGACAGGGCTGTCAATTTTGTATTCACAAGGGTCTCCAGACCTTCCTCTCCCCCTCCCCTCCTCAGAGTGCGATGTCTCAGACGCCCACTTCTTTCCCCTCACCGAAATGTGTTTTTAACTTCCCCTGTGCCATGTCTCAAGCCATGTGCGATTGCACTGAAGAGAGACCGGCCATGCAGGATGCCAGAAGCGCTACCCACAAGTGACGTCAGTGGTGTACACTCCTGCACAGGGGGAGAGACAAGGCATGGGAGGAATATGAGATAGCGCACTGAAGTGTCAGTACTCCAGGCACAATGGGTGGGGGAGAAGGTGGAGGGGGAAAGAATGCGATAGGAAGACAGACACCTCACTTCAAGGAATGGGGTGAGGAGGGGCTGAGGGACCTTTTGTGATTTCAAAATTGACAACCCCGTACCCTGAAGCCAGCACCTCTAATATGACAGTTTGTTTCAGGGAGGGCTAAGAAAGTGACTGCGACCTCTCCTCCTGCTTAAGGACGTTCTGTGTGAACATCACAGCATGCATTGTGGCACTCACATGATACATCATTCGACAGGAAACAGAGAAAAACAAACCATAGCTGTTGGATAGAGGGGGAACTGTATGGAATTATTGAAGGAAGTATATTAGAAAACATGTACGGTAGTACTTCCACAAAAGAGAAATAAGTGGTGTGGCGCCCCTGCATCCAGGAGGCCACAAAGGGAACTGCAGCCAGGCAGGTAGGACGACAGTTGCAAAACAACACCCTCACAGCCCACACAACCCACGTGCAGTAGATGGCAGCATCCAGCCCTGAATTGGAGACTCTAGGAAAGCGAGGGGTGGTGGATTTAGAGGAGTGGGTTGGGCACACACGTAGTCAGGTGACTTGACAGTAGAAATAGTGGGGGGAGGAGGAAGGAGTTCAGTAGGCCAGAGGGTGCCGAACAGCAAAGACCAAGAACAGCCGAAAGACAGCAGGAGGCTGAGCTAAGCTGAGCAGGAAGAAAGACACACACGTCCTGGCAAAGTGGGGTGTAAGGAGCGCAGAATCTGTACCGAGCCAGTGTGAGCCGGAGGAGAGAGAAAGCCTATCCGGAGCCAGTACCCCCAGGAGTGTGCAAGGAAGAGAGGGACGGTGATACCTGGGCCCTAGACTTACAGCTGAAGCGACCGAAATGCAGGCGGAGTAGCCCTCCTATGATACTGAAAGACGCAGAGAGAAAGAGCCTGGTAGAGCCTCACATCTTGAGGACTGCTGGAGGCTGGGCTGAGTAGAGTGTCGGCTCTAGAGGGGACCGTAGTGTTACCCGGATCCCCAAACAACACGACAAGGGACCACAGCTACACGTTGGGGTCCCTACCCCAAAGGACAGGCAGCTCAGTGACAACCATGAGGACCCACAGGGGCCTGAGTCACCGCCATACTGTCCGGCGTTACACAACACACCAAGTGAACCCAGAGAACGTAAACAGCCCGGAAAGGACACAGACAGGGTGAGGGGTCACAGAGAGAGACCTGGCGGCAGAGGTTAAGGGAACCCCGGAGGGGAGAGTGAGCCCGTGTACTAAGAACTGAGATTGTAAAGAACTGTAACCAACTGTGAGCTGTATTGCAAAGCTTTGAGAGTAAAACACAGAAAACCCTGAATCTGCTTCCCTTGTGTCTCTGCGAGAATGCTATTCCCTCATACAGGATTACAACGACCCTGCAACTGAAGAGCCACAGCCTGTCAGCTCCAGCACTGAGGGAGGATTTCTGCAGCATCTGGCTAGTAAGTGAATTGCACCAAGCCTGCACACTACACCATAGACTTAACCCTTACTGCCCCAGGGAACACAGTTCTACCCACTGGAACTATCCCATCTACGCTGCTATTCCATCATCCCCGGAGGTTCTGCAGCAGCGGCGGCCCCATCACTGGCCGCATATAGTTGGTGGCGTCACGACTGACAATCCCCTGTAAATATTCCCCCTTTTATTGTCGAGCCAGGGACACAGTCCGGACCAGGACCACCCGTGACTTCCCCAGCAGTAACCCGGTCCGGTACAGAGTACCCCCGTCCCAGTGGGCCCGACAGTGGCACGCACCCAAATTGCAAAAAAACAAGTCCTTTAAAAGGGAATTCATAAAATTCAGGCAGATACAGAAGGATACTAACAGCTCTTAAGGATAACAGCTGTTTTGTGCAGATACTAGGATCTGTTGAAGTGCTGGACAAGCACGAAACAGCTGTTATTCCCAAGAGCTGTTAGCGTCCTTCTATACCTGCCTGAATTTTATGAATTCCCGATAAAGGACTCGTTTTAGGCAACTTAGGTGAGGGCCGCTTATTTTTCTTGTGTGGAACTATTGAAGTGTACGAATCAATGAATTATGACGTTATGCTAAGTTTTTCCTCCAGAGTTTTCAGATATCGTTGCATTTTAGATGGCTGGCAGTTAGTAGGTGGACTGGTAGGCATGGTTTGGTGTTGAAGGATTTGATTTAGTGTCGGTGGCCGTTGATTAGTATTTTTTTAGCGAAAGGAATACCGTATTTTTCGCTTTATAAGACGCACCCCAAGTTTGGAGAAGGAAGAGAAAACAAATAATTTTTAAATGTTAAAGGGGGTCAGTCTTATAATGCCAGTGTCTGCCTTACAAATCATATAGGGTGTATATCCCTCATCCTGAAATATAGCACCCCCCCCTCCTCGATATGGCCCCTTCATGCTGCTGCCCATACTAAAATGAAAACACTTTACTTACCCTTTCTAGCGCTGTGCTCCTTGTCTCCCTGCTTGCCGTTGCACTTCCTGATTTTCTGTAAAGCCAGTCATGCAATCGTCACAACAGAGTGACATCATCTCTACGCATGACCAGCTGTACAGAGAATCATGAAGTGCAGCACAACAGGAAGCAGGGAGACACGGAGGACAGAGCTGGAGAGGGTAAAGAGTTTTTATTTTAGTATGCGCAGCAGCATGGGGGAGCCATATCCAGCACAGCAGGGGGGGGGGGGGGGGTTGGGGGAAAGAAGTCCATGTGCCATCACAAGCGAGGTGCAGGCACATGTAATATGCGCTGCTCCCCCAGCCCATCAACTTGGCGCGGTTTCTGCACCAAGGTGATGGGACAGTGGGTGCAGTGCATATTATGTGAGGCTAAAGAGCAGGAGCACATGACTTCCCACTGCCTCCTGCAGCTTGCACCAGGCCCCGGACACACTCCAGAGCTGCCCCCACCCACACCTGCAGTATATAATCCGTACATTCGGATTATAAAACGCACCCCCACTTTCCCCCACAAAAGTTCATCTTATAGCCCGAAAAATACGGTAAACGTTAAATATTTAAGTCTGGGCGGTCGTGGAATTATCATACGAGTGTGGGTCTGGCGGTAACACTACCCAACAGTGACGCAACAAGTCCGCCGCACTTACTATTCTCGCTTGCAGAGCCGCCGACAGCAGGAGGAGAGGAGAGAGGAGGGGCGGGTGGGCACAGCTACAGGAAGTGCCGCATCTCACTTCCTCCCAATCCTCCCTCCTTGCCTCGGATACCCGCGGTCACTGCGGGCGGCTGGAGGCACAGGATCCCCCGCAGGGAGGCGCGGGCCCGATCCCAACCGTGACTGCGGTAGGTACGCCACTGCTACACAACTATGTGGATTTAAAAATTAGTGTTTATTCCTTCGGTAAAACGCTGAGCCACGCTCACCGACACCAAACCACATCCACTGCCTGAGCCGCTCACGCCCCCTATCTTCTGGTCATGCAAACTGCAAGTATGCCGAGTTTTCCAAAGTAATCTAGAAAAATACAACATAAGCACGGTCACTAAGAATTTCACATTTCAGGGTTTTGGGTTTTTTTTTTCCAATTTTTTAAATCTTTTAATTACACAGGAATATAATACTTCCCGTCCTTTCCCAAATAAGTCTTGTTTAATCACCGAAGATAAAAATCCTTGAGAAATAAATCCAGTGAGGATTGATTTCTAGGCACCTTCTTGACAAAAAACAAAACAAAAACAGAAAAACAGAAAACCCCATGGATTGAGAAATATCAGAGATATTGGTTTTCACATACAGGCTCAGATCATGTCACATTTTTTTTTTTTTTTTTTTTAGTTTTCCTAATGAAAAAGTTTTACACGTTCAATCGGAGAGTGATCGAAGCCCTCAACTCATTCGGCAACTTTATAAGGCAAACAGAAAAAAAAAAAAACTATTAAAAATGGTCAATATTCACATGAATGTAAACAAAAAAGGGGACAAGAATTGCAGACAGTGTATACAATCTGAACAATATGAAAGAATCTTTTTTTCGAAGGCTTCATCTGAAGGGAAAAAGAAAGAAATGTAACCTTCACAAACACAGCGTCACAAATTTTGTACAGTTAGATTTATAATACATCTCAAATCATTCTAGGAATGCACGCTAAAACTGCACTACTTCAGTGAAAGAAAAAGAAAATAGACTTTGTGCAATTTTCTGCCCAAAATGGCAGTGATCCCTGCATTGTATTTTTTTTATTATTTCAAAAAGGATCTTAACCCTTTTTACCGCCAAAAAGGTGTAGGCTAGCAAGGCTTGGCTGTCCTCCTGAAGAGACACCGGGTTAAGTAACAGTTACATATACATATAAAAAAAAAAAAAAATAAAATAATGAAAAAAAGGAAGGCAAAAATTGGCAAAAACATCCAGCATCTCTAGTATTTTTTTTTTTTTTTTTGTAGTTTGTGTTGTAATCGGTGTGGATGATAATGTTATGATTAAAAAAATGTTACTTTCTGTTGTTTTAATAAATATTCTGTTTCTGACATCTGCACTGACATGATTACAGAATGGTATCAAAGTAAACAACTGGGCCAGCAGCGAGCCGCCGGAGTTTGGAGTCCTTCCTCTCATTGCGTTTGGTATCCAGCCATACGGTAGCCTGTTTGGTTTGTAATCAAGGTCCCATTCTGCCCGGGGGTGGGTTGCACACCATAATTTGGTCCCATCCATGCTGTTGCGGATGATGGAGTTTGACTACAAACAAGAAGTGTATGGTTAGAAGACAAGATCTCCTTCAAAGAAAAACCTCACAAGTTAAAATGAAAAAGATATTCCATCTCCAAGATCCTATCAATATGTAGTAGGTATAATTACAACAATATTAATAAACGCCTTCAAATAGAAATATAGCTAATCAGGAGAACTGTACTAGGTCTCTTACCTCATGCGCAGGATATTACAATACCTTAGGTATCCATGGTTACAACCACTAACAGCTGTCATTAAGAATGGTCATAACCATGGATACCTAAGCCGCTGTAATGTCCTGCACATGAGGAAAGACCTAGCTAATCAGGAGAACGGTACTACAATTCTAATAAGACATTCGATAATATTGTTACTACTACAGCTACTATATGCGATATACACACACCCAACCATATTCTGGCTAGGCGTGCACAGTCTCAGTGAATTCACTCACTCATTTGTATTGAACAAGGAGGACCTTACCAAATGTTTCATGTTGCACTGGACACACAAAGTAATAGTGGTTGAGTTTAATTGTGACACCTTACAAACACTTCTGACAGCTCTGTCGGCTCTGCTGTCCGGAGGAGTCACACTCACGTCTGTCGTCTTGTGATTGCTCTGCACCTAGAATAGGGCTGCATGTAATATCTACAGAGGAGTAGCTTGTGCTGCTCTCACTGTACAGTGATTACAAGCTTCCCCTAGCACAACAGACATAGGTGTGATACTGTCACTTTGAGCTTCCATCTCCAGACAGGCAGTGTGGGAGGGACAGCACAGCAGAGCTGACAGTTATCAGTAACACAGCTAAACACAGTTGTACTGCTCCATCCCCCGCAGACACCTTATCTGAAAGGTGTGCGCCATCTGTGCTCTAATCTCCTAGCACTTTCTAAGGCTGGGTTCACATTTGCGGACCCCTCCGCAGCGTTCTGCAGAGGGGATCCGCAATATGACCGCAGCGGCCGCGAGCTCCTATCTTTATAATGGGAGCGCACGGTGCTGCGCTTGACTGCGCATGACCGTGCGCTCCCATTCATTTACACATGCGCATGCTTGCGTACAAATCATACATTGACATGTCGCGTTCCTGGTGTGGACGAGAGAGTGTGATTTGTACGCAAGCCTGCGTACAAATCACACAGGCAAATTAATGGGAGCGCACGGTCATGCGCAGTCAAGCGCAGCACCATGCGTCCCCATTATAAACATAGGGACTTGCGGTGGCTGCGCTCACATGGCGGTTCCCCTCCGCAGAACGATGCGGAGGGGAACGCAAATGTGAAGCCAGCCTAATTATGTAGGTTAGACCAGGAGATCAGACTATCATCCTCTCTCACACTGAGAAACCTAATAGCGCTAAAAATGAAAAAAATATTATATTATTGTAGGGGCATGTCTTTTTCTGCTGTGTTGCCACCTGTTCAGGATTGGTCAGTGTCATACAGGGGAAGGAAGTAAGGATCTGGCAGAGACATAACTAGTCCAGTGCTGCCCCACGGACGGCTTCTTACGATACTGCTCTAGTGGATTGATAAGTCTACCTAGATATACACGGCACCCATCAATCAACTAGGGCAATGCAGAGCATTTCAGAGAAAAACATACCTGGCTTGTAATTCAGGCAGCCAAGCTTTGATTCATGTTCACATTTTGGGCAGTATTAATCAAGTGACAGGTTACCTTTAAACATATGCAAAAATCCTGAACAGAAGAGTACAGACAAGTGTAATTGGGAGGATTTATCCTTGATAAACATAATACCAGTATAAAGGAACAGTTTCGCAGACTAAATCGTCATGATCACATTTAAAGGGGTACTCCCATCTTATTAAATTAAGGCGTAAGACTTATTCTAGTTTACATAAAAAGATTTGATTTGAATTCTACTTAATAAAACAAGAAATTTTGAATATCATGTTATCAAACTTTTTAAAGAAGCCATCTAATTAGAGGTGGCTGAACATGCACAGGGCTTAGCACTTTCCTATTGAGTCAGCGACTACTGTCCAGCTTCAGTGCCACTGCACTCCTGATCCAGAGGCAAAGCTGCCTAATATAGTGGTAAAGGGTAACGCTTCACCTTGTGGAGAGTAACATACTTCACATGCCAGTGTAAGGAGGCTTATAAGGCATGCAACTCTGTGAAATAAAATATGAAAATTGCCTCTTAAGAGAGGACTAAAGGTACCATCACACACGGCAATATTGCTAGGCAATTTCACTGGCAATTTGATGGTTGTAGTGAAATCATGGACACATTGTTCTATTTTGTTGCTGTGTACAAATGGAACAATGTGTCCATGATTTCACTGCAACCAGCAAATTGCCAGTGAAATTGCCTAGCAATATTGCTGTGTGTGACTGTACCTTAAGACTTGTACTCTAGTGCCACCTATTGGAAGTCACTCTCCACAAAGAGAAAGATTACCCTCTAGATCCCAGTCAGCCAAATCAGATGCTTACAATGATGCTGGCCTGATGGGTCATTCTATCTCGATTGACCTACCACCTCACCCATCAACCCAGAAGACTGGAGATTAGGGATTGGTGAGATCCTGAAGAAACAGGACATGGACAATCCTTTAACTTAGATTTTCCCTGTAGTTCTGGGCTCTGGTCATTAGTTAAACCTCATTAAGGAGATGCAGCCTGTAACAGCAGTGTTGCTGCCGTTCATTCTCAGGATAAGTGGGGTCCGAGACATAGCATTAGGCCACTATGTTATATGATGGAAATAGCCCCTTTAGAAACCCTTTAATCCTTTGATGGTCTAGTTTTTCAGCACGAACATCCGTCACACCAAAGACTGAACTCAATTATAAAATCAGCCAAGATGGGCCGGGTCTGTTCCCTACATGACTATGGACATATGCACACAACATCTTTTACACACTGCATTGTGTTATTAAAGTTGGTTGTTTTCCTTAGGTCGATTTTCCGGGAGTTTTTTCAGATGTTTTCAGGGCAGCTTCTGCTGGGGTGGACAGGTCCGTTCTTTTAACAGCTTAAGGGTTTAAAACCATGACACCAGACTGAAGATGTGCATACACATGTAGTTCACATTGCTGTGTATCATGTTCATTTTATGGGACACACTTGCTGTGCTCATTCAGGTGAATCCCAGGAGGAAACTACCCGAGAAAGAAGTCATGTGCAGATAGCCTTAGGTGACCAAATGCTGATTGCATGGAGCTCGATATTCCTGCGGGCAGAGGAAGCGCACAGCAGACATTTACAGATCCTAATACACATTCACTTACCTAAAGCCCTGCTGATTCCACGCTTGGCCATATACTCCATAGGCAGGCACCTGCCAGCCATTGGGCATATATTGGCCTATTTGCTGGGTACCTCCATACCACTGCCCCCACTGTCCATAGGGAGGAGGAAAGCTAATTTGGCTTTGCTGAAAACACAAAAGAAAAGACATTAAATAAAAAAAGACATGCAAATACAGCAAACTAATCTTACACTAAATGATCCAGAAATCTATCATGCAAGAAAACCTGACTGCTGGAAGACATGATGAATGAAAGCAGAAAAAAATCTGAGCCATTCAGAAAAAAATGTTTAAACTGTCTCAGATAAAGGGGTCCTCTAGGATAACTAAAAAATGCATGTTATGATGGTACTCCTGTGATAGCCAGTCTGTAGCCGGTGTTCATAGGTTTGCTATACATAGTAGTGCTGATGCATTGCTGTGTACAGCACAAGCGATCAGATGATCCCAGTTTCAAGTCTGCTAAAGGGACTAAAATCAGTAAATGAAAAGAAAAAAAAAAGTTATAAAACTGTGAAAATAAAATAAAGTTGAAATTATCCCCCTTTTCCCCATTACAAAAAAAAACAAACAACATTTTGTCTTGCCATGACTGTAAAAGTTCGATGTATCAAAATATCAAATAGTTTACCCGATCTGTAAACCGAAGTACTGAGTGGAAAAAAAAGCCAAATACCAAAAAATTTAATTTATTCGCCTGCTGCGACACACTAATAAAATGAAAGGTGATCAAAACACAATCTACACAAAAACATCACCTCAAGGTGCAAATAAGACAAGCCAGTACACAGTCCCCCCAACCAAAAATTTTAATTAATTACTAAACTCGGAAAATGGTGACATGGGGGAAAAAAAAAGTTTTTTCTTACAGAATTTGAAAGTTTTTTTCACCATTTAAATAAGTAAAAGAAAAAGCAAAAAAAAAAAAAAAAAAAGCCTGCATGTTTGGCATCTGTGTTATTCATACAGGTCTGGACAAGGAGGTCATCAGCTCATATTTTTACCATAAAATTAACTCTAAATAAAAAAAACCCTAAACAATTGCCGAATCACAATTGTTACAAACAGAAGGTAGATCAGGGTGATCCCCGAGGTTAGGCTGGAGCGGGAAGTTCTAATCCACATGATACTCAGACCATACTTTTGTCGTCATTCCTATATTTACATTTTAGGATCAACACATATATGGCATACTGTGACCAGCTCCTACGTGCTTTGTGTGTCTGCATACGAACCTCTGATATGTGACGGTGATATAGGACCCAACTCTTAATGGCAACTGAACTGACAGAAAATCTGTGAATGGCGGTTTCTCTAGCTCTTACCTGTTGCACAGTATTCAGCATGTCGGGCGTCTCTTTGCCCCAGTAACATTTTACCACGTGACCTTCAATGGTGGTCCCATTCACACTGACGATGGCGTGAGCTGCACTTTCATGAGCATTAAACCTATGGACACAAGAACGGTTTTATTACACCCTAGATTGAGGGTTAGCACATGACTGACTTTTTTTTTTACTCATTGGGGTTTTGAAAATTACAGGGGTAATTTGGCCCCACTTGTTTCTGCACAAGGTAGAGAGCCAGGCTGGTGCGATCACATCTACAGAAACCTGCGGGTGTGAACAGCGGGTACTGTTCCTGTGTCACATTCTGAGGAATAGGACAGGGGCGAGCTAGCAGAGACCTGCAGATCTGATATCACCAGCCCTGTGCACCACCTGATATGGAAAGAGTTAAATCACCTCTGTAAAGGCTTTTTGTCCTATTAAACATGAAGAAATACTGAATTAAAGGGGTCGTCTGGTTCTTTAAAACAGTTGGTCTATTCTTCAACTAAGCAGACAATATTACATTACTGCGGGGAAAACTTCACAACACCATCATTGATCAACTGTTTGAAGGGCCCCGAAGATTGGGCGAGCACTAAATCACCTTCATTGTTCACCAGACACACCTATATAGATTTATCCGAGAAAGAAAAAGCCAGGCGACCCTCACTGAATTTCTGAGATCCTTTTATTTGTCCAGTCATTCACAAGATAAATCAAGCGGGGAGAGGGAGTGGGGAGCACAGACGAAGGCTGCTGTTTCGCGGAGCAGTGCCGCTTCCAATAAAAGGATCTCAGAAATTCGGTGAGTGCCGCCTGGCTTCTTCTCTCTCGGATATTTGGATTTCTTCCACAATGGCGTGCAACACCGTGCTCCGAGAGGCACCCTGACCCAGGACTGCTTTCCTCAAAGCCAAGGAAGACACATAAGCCTGAATCCGGTAGGTGCCCGGTATTTTCTTCTCTATTGCATTGTGCTAAAACCTATATAGATTTGTTTGAACTGTAATAGTAGGCAAAGCTAATAAAATACATAACTTTGCATTAATCTGATGGAGGAAATATTAATATGCCGGCTGCTGCCAACAGGAACCACAGACCAGAAAATGTATAGACAAAGTCACAACAGTCTGTAGATTACACCTTAACATGATAAACATATTTCCATGTCAAACAGCAACTGAGCTGATGAGTAAATGTACAGTACTTGTTTGCCTTAATTCCAGCTGAAGACTAATTGTCTGAACTTACCGTACAAACGAGTACCCTTTATCTGGGAAGACACGGACTTCCATTATTTGGCCGAAAGGAGAGAAGGTCTGACGCATGAGTTGTTCTAGAACAGGGACACAAGGTTAGATTTGTGATCCTCAAACAGACCACATAAATAAGGAAAAAATAAGAGACACCTACCTGTTAACCCGGATGTAACGCCTCCACAGTACACGGTGCAGTTGCTTGGGCTGGACTGGTTCACAACTTCTTCATAGGACAACTGTTTAGTATTGGCTGTAAGGAAAGCAGACATTTTATTATACAGGATTAAAGGGAATCTGTCAGTCCAGTCCATTCATGTCGCCCAAATCCACAAGCAGCACGAGTCACAGCCCTGTTGCACAACTGAAGTCAAGTATATTAATCTCTGAAATGTTCCAGCGTCACTAAGAAAATGTACTTAGACTATCCAGACAGAGACCAGAAAAGCCCGGCTCCGCTCCCTATGTATACTGCCCAGGGAGGAGCTGGCCAGGGTGAAAACAGACTAGTTTGGTCTCTGGCTGGATCTTCAAAGTTATTTTCTCTCCACATTACCTGGAGGATTAGAGAGAATAATATACCTGACGGCGATCCTGTCACATGAGTTCTGTGTAGTATGAATCGCCTGACAAATTCTTGCTGAATGTAAACTGACCTGGTAGCGCAGGAGCATTACACTAGAGAGCCTGTCATAATCTCTGTGCTACACACAATACAGTGGTGGGCAGGCACAACTCTGACTACAAATATAGTGTGCAAACCGCTGCTGCCAATCACTGAGCTCAGCAGCTAATACAATCTACATGAGTCACTGATTGTTGTGGGAAGTCATGCTGCTGCTGAAGGTCACTGATACAGCCAAAGTACAGAATGGAGCAGTGGTGGGAGCCAGCAGAGGAGCAGGGAAGGGTGAGCACCATCTGGATCTGCCATGTTACATTACAGGAATCCTTTGAATCCACTTGGAAAATCCCTTTAGTCCCAGTACACTCTACATCAGCAGTGCATGTCCATGGCGCGTGCTCAGGACCTGAGCCTGGTCCATTCATGGTGATCAAAAACTAGTTTACTACACACAAAAAAAGGCCCTTACAGAGGTCCCCAGGCAAGAAAGAAAAAGTGAACGCAGAATTAAAACATTATGGGTCTTGGCAAATAAATAAATAAAACCCTGACTTGCTTTGGTACCAAATTTTTTTTATGTCTTTGCGCATTCATTAACATGTCAATATTTTTGTGGTGGAGATTCCCAAGCAAAACTGTGCACATTTTGTTAGGGGAATGCTGTATTTGAACCTTCCACTTTACAGGGCGAAGGAAGAAAATGCTCCAGTACAATCGCCAAGTGCCATAGCTCCCACTAATTCCCTCTGCAACATGTGGATATGAGGTTGTAAAAGCTCATCCAAAGCACTGGTACTATAATACGAACAACCCCCGACTTATGCGGCTGCACCCAATTCTTTAGGTACAGAGAGTTACGTTCACTTACATTCATATGTGCTCTTTGGAGCTGGTGGTTTTCGTGTGGCCCAATTAGTCCTTATCTGTCGGCCTCCGAGCCACTGCCCTCCCATTTGTGCAATGGCATTTTCCGCATCCTGTGGTCATAATATAAAATGGGATGATCACAACTTTGTCTCACAACTCATAGAAAAATATCTAGCTAAAAACAGAAATGAAAACGTACCCATTTATTAAAGAAGGACACAAATCCGTAGCCTTTAGATTTTCCTGTTGTCATGTCCTTTACCACCCGGGCATCTCTGAAATAAAGAGCACCTTCCGTTTACCGAGGAAATCATAACTACAGAAACATATAGAGATAAAGGGAGGCAAAAAAATCACAACAGACCACACAGTGCCCCCAAAATTACTCTTCCATCTTTTATGATGTAGCCAAAGAAGGAAGTGTCAGCAAATGAAAAACTGTAAAGCGGTCCTCAACGCTCTCTGTGGAAGCTGAGACTTCTAATTAAAGCAAGAGGAGGGGGTCAATGACACGTAATCAGGTGTACATGCAGAAGAACCAGGTCTACGGACACACCGACACATACTACAGCTGCTCCCACTCACAACATGGCTACTTCCACATCAAGCATGGCCTAAAGCAAGAGGCTGAAAATCGGCCCTTTAATCCTAAGCCTAGTTGTACACCTCCGGAGTCACATGACTTCTATTTTAACTCTTTCAGTGCAGGAGGGACCTGCAACAATGCTGCTCTGCAGACCACGCCAGCTGTGAAAAAGTTAAACCATGCACTTTTCATCCTGGTCATTGCAAACACATTCTAAAATTACTCAATGGAAATAAAAATATAAAACGGAAAATAGGAAAAATGATATATATATAATATATAAATGTAAAAAAATAGGAATTAAAAAAAAGGGCATACGTGGCCTGTTAACTGAATTCTCAGGTCAATGCGTTAACCCCCTTTTTGGTCTGTGGCCAGCTGTAAATTTTGAGAAATTAAATATTAAAAGCCAGTTAACAGTAAGAAAAGAAAAAAATGCAATAGTGAGAATTATTTATAAAGAGGTTTGGAGAACGCAGTATGTAATGTAAGCTATAGGAGATCAAGATACACAGTAAAGGCAGAAGAGGATGAGGTTGGGATTTTTGTGTTTTTACTTACGATATTCTCCCAAAAGGTCCAAAGGCGGCCTTTATGTCATCAGTTGTTATCTCGGGGCTCAAATCACCAACAAAAACATGGAAATGATCTTTGTTGGGAGGAGGAGATGGGAACAGGGTGAAAGGGGAAAACAACAATTTCACATTTACAAGTCTGACAAATTAACATCTATTCTCTCATTATCTACAGTACAATATGACAGAAGGTGACGCTTTACAGAGCCAGCAGGAAAACTGGCAGAAATCAAGATATTACCCCCAAACTAAATATTAGTATTATCACATCTTACTACCATAGCCCCAATACGAGATGTTAGAAGGAGGACAAGATTAGAGGGTAAGGCTAGCAAGGCCCCGCAGGTACAGGTATATGCTACGCAGTGCAGAGCAATGCTCCAATACAGCAGTCAGCAGATGGTAGACTAAAGGCATGGAAAAGTAATTGTGCTGTAAAGAGCCATCATTAAAGAGGCCAACCGCAATGTTATAATGGCTGCACCTTGGAGCAGAAGGAATGAACATGGTACCAGATGACTACGTCTTAGTATTCTTGGGGCAGCTCAGTATTCCTAAGCACAGTACCGGAATTATGTGAATGAAGTCAGACACTGGGAAGTGTTACAACAGCCCTCTGCTTACTGCATTCAGTAAAAGGGCATTGGGTATTTACTGCTTGTTAAGATTTCCCCATAGCCATCAACCAGCTCTTCACTGGATCAATAATGGGAAGGATTTTCCTCTATTCTTAGGATATGAGTTTTGAGACTTGCCACTATCAGATGTCATAAGCACAGGATGTAAACAGTGTATGGAGCAGATGGTCGCAGCTCGCTCCATCACACAGTTTAGTGGCCGCAGCTGGTACAGCACATCAGCTCCTGTTCTCTTAAAAATGTTAATGTGAGAGTGAGTGGTGGTCTTCAGCTCCTTACACTGGTTATATCTAGCTGCAGCAAGAGAGGCGAGAGACTGATTTGCAGCTGCTGGGTGTCAGATCCCCTATCCCATTAGGTCATCATGACAACTCCTAATTAAGAACACAGAGACATTAAAGGAAGCTTGTCATGTACTCTATGCCTCCCAGAAGCATCATCAGTTGTGGCCACATATGTATAATCCCTGCCTACCAAGTCCCTTCATTTATGATTTGCAAACATGAACAGATCTATAGAAAAAGTATTTTTAAAGATCGTTTATATATTAATTATGGCTTTGACTAATCAAGGGGGAGTTAATTTCTCAACTAGTTAGCTTACTTAGCATGTTATCACGCCCCTGTGGATGTGATCACATACTTTACAAAAGCAGCATCTTTTTATCCCTCAGTATTGAGCTTCTCTTAAGTCATCTGCACTTCCGATCATGTGCAGTGAGCCTCTCTAAAGCTGAAGTATACAATGCTCAATGCTCTGAGTGATACAAAGCCATGTGCACGCACGGCCGTGTTTAGTGCTGGCAAAGAGACTGGCTTTTGTAAAGCATGTTATGACGCCCACAGTGGCAAGAAGTGTTATAGTATATAGTGATAAGTGGGTTCACTAGTTAAGGGGCACTAACGTCCCTCAACTAGTCAAAGCCCTAATTTGCATCTCACAAACGGACTTCAGAAATACTTTTTTGAAAGATCGGTATGTGCGCAACTACAGGAAAGGACTGTTAGGGCCCTTTCACATCTGCGTTTATTTGAAATCGCAGCAGATGCGGTGAAAAAAACGCATCTGCCGCATAACCGATGCACTTGCGGCGCGGTTGCGGTAATCCCCATAGAAAGTATAGGGGGACTTGCGGCAGGTGCGGCAAGTGCGGTTTTGCACTTGCGGCAGCGAAAATGAATATGATATTGAAAGAAGTACTTGCAATAATGGCTTCTTTTCAGCTAAACCTGTAATGCAGTGCGTTAATATAGTCACCGGTCACCATTTTCCTTGATTTCCAGCGCTACTCTGCACTTCTCATTCACTTGACTTCTATTCCAACTCTCTGGATCAAACTGGGTTCTGCATGTGAGATGGAGGTGGCTTTCACAATGACAATCTAAGAAGCCTCGTTATGATACACCATAGACAGTTAAAGCCACTTTTGACTCAGAGACCCCAGTGTGATCCAGAAAATAGAATCCAGGAGAGATGAGGGGAGCAGTGCTGAAAACTGGGGAAGACAGCAATCGGTGACTATATTAATACAGGTTTCGCTGATAATCATTGGGAATGCTTTTTTATGCAGTTTTTTCCTAGATGGTATTTGAGGCACTAGAATCTTCTCATATGTACTGTAAGTATCCTGGAATTTAGGCTGCCTTCACACTTGCAGATGGATCTGCAGCGTTTTGCAGATGCATCTGCAAGTGTGAGCATGCTGACCGCGGCCCCTATGTTTATAATAGGGCGCACGCGGTGTGAAAGCTCTCATTCACTCCTATATGTGTACTGTCAGCAGGCGTATGCCTGCTTACAGATCACACTCTCCCGCCCGCAGCATGGACGCTACATCTCGCGTCCACAGTGCGGACGGGAGTGTGTGATCTGTCAGCAGGCATACGCCTGCTGACAGTACACATACAGGAGTGAATGAGAGCTTTCACACCGCGTGCGCCCTATTATAAACATAGGGGCCGCGGTCAGCATGCTCACACTTGCAGATGCATCTGCAAAACGCTGCAGATCCATCTGCAAGTGTGAAGCCAGCCTAAGGGCACTACTAATTTTTTTTAAAACAATGAAGTGATTAAAGGTACACTAAATTTTGACCCCCAGGACATGCTCATTTCCCTCAGTATTAATGAGTTATTAGGTTAATCTTTTTTCTCTGTTCTTTCTATGCCTTATGTGGGTTGCTTATACACAGCAGCCAATCCATCTCCCCCAAAATATCACTATGAAGTGAAAATCAGCATGAAAATACCTTCTGCTTCAAGAACAGGCTTTTATGAATTACAAATTGCTCCTCTTAGCTACTTACAGCACACCATAGCCCTAATAGAAAAGGTGTTCACATGCACCTCGAACCTATCAGTAGACGCTCCACAACTGCGTTGTAATATGGCTCTATATGGAGATTAATAATCCAGAGGCACCAATGTTATTACAGTATAAGAGATAAACTGGAGTTATAGGACTCACTGGGTCCACTGGAAACTCAATGATCCCGATGCTGCCAAAGTAATTAAAAGAAAGTAAGCAGCTCGGATGGGTGATGGCAGAAGAGAGGAGTGGAAAGGAAGAGCCTGACTTTTGCTGGTCACCCAAAAAAGACTGAATTTTTATCTGTAAGAAGACACAATTACCTTGAGAACGCAGTGTGCTGACAACGGAACTACCTGATGACAAAGATTAGATTTGTTCTTAAATATATTATAGCACAAACACAGCAAAACAAGTAATCTACGGCAGCATTTCTCAACCCTCTTGATTTCTACCAAGTGACTCCATTTCTTTTTTTTTTTTTCTTCCAATGCACGTCAATGAAGCTGGGAGTACCCAGGACTGTTCCTAGATACAGTACTATTATGCATGGGTTGAGAAATGCTAATCTAATCATTATCAAAGTTTTGACTTAATAAATGACAGTTCTTCTACTTTTACGTGCTATGGTAATAATGTATGTCAGATGGAGACGGAGGGACACTTACTGTTTGCGTCTTTCTTCTGACTGCTAGGAGTGGTTGCCCAGTTCACCTTGACTTCCTGTGGGAATGAGAAAAATACAGAAAATATGGATCATCAGACAATAACTGTGCTGTCCTGTAGTAGAAATATTATGGATAAATATATGTAAGCGTACCTTTCCCATTATTTTTCGACCGTTCATAGCGGCTAGAGATGCAGCAGCATGGCGGTGTTCGAAGAACTCCACAAAACAGTAAGGGTCGTTACCAGCAGTCTATAGGTTAAATAAAGAAAATAAACATTAGAAGTAGAAACCACATAGAACTGCAGTGTTCACTGATCGGCATTATACATAAAGGGGTTCACCAGAACTTAGCAATTGATGAGCTGTCACTATTATCAGCCAGCGAAGAGGGGAGTGGGGGGAGGCAGCTCAGCATCCTCCGAGGCCGGATGTACTCTGATACAGCTGAAGCACCCAATCCCCTACATACGGTAGGAAAGCACCTGTTTTCAGTCCTGCAGTTTAGTTTGGTCTACACAGAGGCCTCTCCAGATCGCACAGATGCACTGTGCTCTGCCCTACTGCGGGCAATGCTTAAAATATTTCTGCGTGTGCATGAACCACTAAGGTCCCTGCGCACAGCGCGCCTGCAAGATCCAGAAAAGCCTTAGTGCAACTTAACTATAAATCAAAATCATAGACAACGCTGTTGGACAGTGAGGAGAGGTGGGACAGACAGAGTTCCAATCAAACCCATTGAACAAGACAAAGGTAAGTATAATGCAGGGCAGGAAGTTTTTAAAACTTATCTATTCGGTGTACAGGGAGCAGTCAGGGCAGAATAGCCACCTTCTTACAATGCAGCATAGGCACTGAAATCTGGTTCACTTTAAAGAGAACCTATCACAAACTTACAACATCAGTGTCAAATTCAGTACGATATCCATCTAGTACATATTGTATCAAGCTAAAACAACAACCTTATGTGCCCATAATTCTCAGGAAGCTCCAGGTACATGACATGATCCAGGGAATGATCAGGACTGTGTTGCTTCAGGCAGCTTACTGAAGGGTGTACAGAAGGCTCCCAGATCATAACTACACCCTATAGTGGAGATTCACTGCGGCCGTCTGTGGCCACAGACGGCCGCTAATCTCAGAGCTCAGTGTGTATCAATGAAAATGATGCCAGGTAATGCTGTCACTTGTGAAGCATCGCAATGTAAAGAAAAACAATCTAGTCCCAAAGCCAGTACGTTGATAAGCGGAACATTTGGGCAGTGTTTTCCTATGGTAGAAAACACTGGAAGGAAGGGAATTGGGGGACGGGGATCACCTGAAGCAGTTAGTGCCAGGATAGGGATGTCTGGAATCCATTCAATCCCTGAACCATAAATAAAGAAATCTGGCACTGGACTCTTGCATTTTCTTTTATTAATTATTATTATTATTAAGTATTTATATAGCGCCATTAGTTTACATGGCGCTTTACAAGTGAGTGGGTAGGCAAAGACAAGTAGTAAAAAGACGACAAATCAGTCATACGGTTACAATAGGGCAGAGGATCCTGTCCGCGAGGGCTCAGTCTAGATTGTGCTAAATTAGCATAAAAAGGAGATTGTGTGTCCTCACCATAAAATCCTTTTCTCTGAGCCTCAAATTGGGGGACACAGGACCATGGGTGTTAGTGTCAGCCTCCAGGTGAACGGCAGCATAAGTAGAATCTGAAAAAAACAGTAACTCCTCCCCCTGCAGTATACACCCCCTGGCTGGCAAAAGCCAATCCAGTTTAGTGATCAAAGCAGTAGGAGAAACAAAATATAAGCCTGTAAAAAAGAGAATTTTGTTTACGTACCGTAAATTCTTTTTTCTTTAATCATCAATGGGAGACCCAGACAATGGGTTTAGGGCACTGCCCTCCGGAGGTCACACTAGGCACTACAAGTTTGTAGACACCGCCTCCTCCGCTTATAAACCCCTACCGCAGGGAACATCCTCAGTTTGGTCTACAAGCTGCGAGGAGGAAATAAACCACACCCGAAACATCGGGAAGAATGCCGTACACAAAACGGCTCAACAACCCGGCAAACACTGTCTCAACAGAGAACAGAGCAAATGCAAAACTTGCAAAGGAACAACTGGGTGGGTGCTGGGTCTCCCATTGATGATTAAAGAAAAAAGAATTTACGGTACGTAAACAAAATTCTCTTTTTTCTGGTCATCATAATGGGAGACCCAGACAATGGGGATGTCCTAAAGCAATACCCCAGGGCGGGAAGAGTTCCTCAACAAGACGGATAACACATGGTTCCCTTTTAAAGGTGGGCAACCGCCGCCTGGAGAACCCGCCTGCCCAAACTTGCATCCGCAGAGGCATGGGCATGCACCATATAGTGCTTAGAGAAAGTGTGCAGACTGGACCAAGTGGCCGCCTGACACACCTGTAGAGCAGACGCTCTATGTCGCAAGGCCCAGGAGGCACCTACAGCTCTAGTAGAGTGTGCCTTCAAACCCACCGGGAGAGGCAAACCAGAAGACCGGTAAGCCTCCTGAATGGGAGCCTTGATCCATCTGGCCAAGGTCGACTTCGAAGCCGCGGACCCCTTACAGCGACCCATCGTGAGGACAAATAAGGAATCCGAACTCCTAAAGGAGGCGGTCCTGGACACATAAATGCGTACAGCCCTCACGAGATCCAGAGTATGGAGGTCGCGCTCAACCTGATGAACGGGAGCGGGGCAAAATGATGGGAGAACAATCTCCTGGTTTAGGTGAAACGTTGAAACCACCTTCGGCAAGAATTCTGGCCGTGGGCGCAACACCACCTTGTCTTGGTGAACCACCAGAAAGGGTGACTTGCACGAAAGTGCAGCCAATTCTGAGACCCTTCTCAGGGACGTAATTGCCACCAGAAAGACCACTTTCTGGGACAGACGAGAGAGAGAGATGTCTCTCAGTGGCTCAAACGGCGGTTTCTGCAGAGCCGCCAGGACCATGTTGAGGTCCCAAGGGTCCAGAGGTCGCCTGTAAGGCGGAACCACCCGAGCTACCCCTGCAGAAATTGGCGGACCTTCGGTAGGAGCGCCAAGCGCCTGTCAAACAGCACTGAAAGTGCTGACACTTGGCCTTTCAGAGAGCCAAGGGATAATCCCAACTCCAACCCCGACTGTAGGAAAGCCAACAATGTCGGAATGGACAATGGCCACGGTGAGCGTTCACCAGAGGCACACCAGGAGAAAAAGATTTTCCACGTTCTGTGGTATATCTTCCTGGAGACAGGTCTCCTAGCCCTATTCATAGTGGCAACCACTGTAGGAGAGAATCCTCTGGACGTCAGCAGCCAGGCCTCAAGAGCCATGCAGTCAATCTGAGGGCCCTGGAATTGAGGTGGAAGAATGGGCCTTGCGCGAGTAGATCTGCGCGTTCTGGAAGAGCCCACCGGTGTCCGCCTGACAGTTGCCACAGGTCCGGGTACCAGGACCTCCTGGGCCAATCTGGAGCCACTAGAATGGCTACTCTGCATTCCATCCTGATTTTCCACAGGACCCTGGGAATCAGAGCCAGAGGCGGGAACACATATGGCAGCTGGAAGCTGGACCAACTCAGGATCAGGGCATCCGCCCCCAGAGACTGAGGATCCCACGATCTTGCCATGTATTGGGGCACCTGATGATTCAGCCGTGAGGCCATCAGATCCACGTCCGGAGTGCCCCATCTGCCGCAGATGTCCCGGAAGACGTCTGGATGAAGAGACCACTCTCCGGCGTCCATGCCCTGTCGGCTCAGGTAGTCGGCCTCCCAGTTCTCGACCCCTGGGATGTGAACTGCGGAGATCAGGCAGCCGTTTTCCTCCACCCAGGCTAGAATGCGGTGGACTTCGGCGAGGGCCTGAGCACTTCTGGTCCCTCCCTGATGATTTATGTAGGCGACGGCCGTCGCATTGTCGGACTGCACCCGAATGGGGTGTCCTGACAGGAATTTCTGAAACGCCAGGAGCGCCAGATAGACCGCCTTGATCTCCAGCACATTGATCTGCAATGCCGACTCCGACTGAGTCCAGAGGCCTTGAGCCCTGTGGTGCAAGAACACACGCACCCCAGCCCTTCAGACTGGCGTCTGTGGTCACCACTAACCATGACGGTTTTAGGAAGGACCGGCCTCGTGACAGGTGACGTGGCTGGAGCCACCACTGTAGGGAGTCCTTGGTCGGTTGTGACAGTGTCACCAGCCGATTCAGCGAGATCGTCCTCTTGTCCCATCTGTGAAGAATCTCCAGCTGGAGAGGACGGAGGCGAAACTGTGCGAACGGCACCGCCTCTATCGCCGCTACCATGCGTCCCACTAGTCTCATCAATACCCGTAGGGATGAGTGTGGTGACAGGAGGACTGCTTGTACTCCTGATTGGATCGCCATCTGTTTGACTCGTGGCAGAGACACCAGGGCTGAGGCTGTGTTGAAGTCCATGCCCAGATAAGTCAAAGACTGGGTCGGAACTAGCGTTGACTTCTGAATATTGAGGAGCCAACCGAACTGTTCCAGAGACCGCATGGTCACATCCAGGCTCTCTTGACAGAGGTGTTCTGATGGCGCCCTGACCAGCAGGTCGTCTAAATAGGGAATGACGGCATGTCCCTGCATGTGCAGGAGAGCCATCATGGAAGCCATCACTTTTGTGAACACCCGCGGTGCCGAGGCTAGCCCGAATGGCAGTGCCACAAATTGGAAGTGTTCTTCCCCCACTGCGAATCGCAACCAGCGCTGATGAGCCGGTGCAATGGGTACGTGAAGGTAAGCGTCTCTGATATCTATGGACGCTAGGAAGTCCCCCTGTGACACAGCTGCGATCACGGAGCGCAGTGATTCCATACGGAACTTCCGAACCAACATGTGATGGTTGAACAGCTTCAGGTCCAGTACTGGGCGGAAGGATCCGTCCTTCTTCGGGACGATAAAGAGGTTGGAGTAAAAACCCCTGAACCTCTCTCCGGAAGGTACCGGGACCACCACTCCGTCTCTGCGGAGACCCTCCAACACCTGGTAAAAAGCCTGAGCTTTTTCTGGTGACGGGACCGACCGATGGAATCGGGATATCGGTTTTGACGTCAGCTCTATCCTGTACCCTCGCGAGATCACGTCTCGAACCCACTGATCTTGAACGTGAAGCAGCCACTTGTCCTGAAAGCGAGACAAGCCGCCCCCCACCTGTGGGGAGGCAGGATGAGAGAGCGAGTCATGTAGAGGCGGGTTTGGGGGTGGCAGCTGCCGCCCCCGCCGGCTTCTTTGGACGACTCTTAGAGCGCCACTGGGAAGCGGGCTTTCCCCCTCGGTCCGTGCGAGCGGTCGGTGCTGATGACTGCGAGCTGGAACGAAAGGACCACTGTTTAGGGTTCCTTTTAACGGTATACCGTGGCTTAGGCTTATTCTGCGGTATCTTAGACTCAGCAGAATCCTTAATTAGCTTGTCCAGTTCGGTGCCAAAAAGCCCGTCACCAGCAAACGGAAGATTCTGCAAAATCTTCTTGGATGTGGCATCTGAGTCCCAAAGACGCAGCCACAACAACCTGCGGATCGCTATAGCATTGGCCGAAGCCACAGCTGAGCGAGTGGCAGTTTCCAGAGTCGCCGTCCTGGCGTAGTCCGCATAGGCCCTCGCCCTTTCGGTAAGTGCTAGGACCTCTGGACTGGATCTTGCCATGTCAGAGATACCATCCAAGCAGGTAGTAATCGCTTGTAAGGTCCAGACCGTGGCAAAATTAGGGGCAAATGAAGACCCCACAGCCTCATAGACAGGTCGAGCAGCTCGCCAAGTCTTCCTATCAGTAGCATCCTTCAGTGAGGAGCTATCAGAGGCAGAGAAAAGGGAGCGTGCAGCAATCCTGGTCATGGAAGCGTCCACCTTCGGGGACTGCGACCACTCCTGAAGCACCTCTTGAGGGAAGGGGAAGCGATTGTCCTTGGTTTTACGGACAAAACGCCGCCCAGGATGTAACCTGGGAGCTCTAACCACCCTTCCAAAATTAGTGTGGTCCATGAAGGAGCCACTTGGTCTAGCCTCCGGCCGCAGCCATTGGTAGACCTCCTTCGGGTGCACCGTCACCTCCTCAGGGGGTGTCACGAGACGTAAAGTCTCGTTAATAGAGGACACCAGATCCTCCACCCCGTCTGGCGGTTCAGATACAGACACAGACCCGAAATTTGAACCCCCATCATTTTCCTCACCATCAGAGGAACGCTCCTCCTCAGAGAGAGTATGGAGCTCGGGTGAATCCTCACGACGAGCCCGCTTAAGGGGTCTCGCAGCAGAAGAGGGGGACACCCGGGGGTAACTGGATGGAGTAGCTGGGCTATCCAGTCTCCTATTAAGTGCCTCCAGGGATTGCGACATGGAGGACAGCTGAGACAGCAGAGATTCATTGATCTTATTCTGAGTCTCCCATGGCCCTGAGATCACCTGAACCTCAGGGTATAGCACCGGAGCTGCTGACTCAACAGTGCCAGCCCGGGCCTCTGGGCGTCCGCAGTTATTGCAGGACCCCTCCACCAGTGCACCATTGCATGTAGCACAGGTAATGGTGGTTACTGCCGCCTTAGCAGCACGCTTCCCGGCTGAGGACATCGCCACAGTAGGGGAAGATAAGCCAAAATGCAGACAACAAAACCGGGAGTCCCGGTGGCTTACCGACCGCAGTAAAGCGGTATGAGGAAGCGGTGTGTGTGTGACCTCCGCGACGGTTTCCGGTCTCCCCTCTGGAGTGCAGACGCACGCTGCATAAGAATCCCAACCGGGAAGTGAGGGTAAAGATGGCCGTCGACAGTGAAACTGTGGGCGGCGCCGAGAGACGCGGGAAAACACACACACACGCCCAGTGATGACGTCACCGCACGGGCTGCTTCCCATCCTCCAAGCATCCACAGCATGAGGGAGCCGGAGCCCGCAGCGCGGGAAAGAGTGTAAAAACATTATACACAGACTGCATGTACACCATGAGGGGACAAACATCCGCAGCCTACGGCTTCAGCCCCTGTGACACACAGGGCGGTCAGCCAGGGTGACCCCAGCACAGGGTACACCCGCAGAACCGCGGACCCGAGGGTAACGCGCGGTCTGAGTGTCCTGAAACACATAAAGTGCCAGACACTACCCCCAGGCACGCAGGAGACACAGAGTGCCTCAGTGCCGGTCCGGTCTGTAAGCACCATTTAGGGAGGCCTCGGACGGGGGTGCAGCACCAGTCTGGTCTGTAAGCACCATTTAGGGAGGCCTCAGACTGGGCCGCTCAGCACCAGTCCGGAGTGTAAGCACCATTTAGGGAGGCCTCGGACTGGGCTGGCTCCAGTCCGGTCTGTAAGCACCATTTAGGGAGGCCTCGGACGGAGCGGAGCTGTGCAAGGCTCCCATCTCCCACTCTCCAGAGCCCCCCAGAGAGGGATGGAGAGGAGCGTAACAGCGTACCGGGAGAACACGAAGTGTCCAGGCTCTAGGCCCTCCGGTACCTCCACCAGCGTGTGCCACTAAGGGTGAGCGGGGAGGCTGTCACCGGTCCCGATAGGACCGTATTACCTTGTCTTCAGACGCCATCACGTAAGTTGTGAGAATGCAGTGAAGTGCAAGCAAAGCGTGATCCTCCGAGCACACTAAGTTAAAAACTGAGGATGTTCCCTGCGGTAGGGGTTTATAAGCGGAGGAGGCGGTGTCTACAAACTTGTAGTGCCTAGTGTGACCTCCGGAGGGCAGTGCCCTAAACCCATTGTCTGGGTCTCCCATTATGATGACCAGAAAAAGGCAACTGTAGGAGAACTCAAACCAACTATAAAGAATACGAAACGGCCCAGAACAGGCAACAGGGAGGATGCGGTGTCCCCCAATTTGAGGCTGAGATTAAAGGATTTTACGGTGAGTACACACAAAAATTTCCTTTTCTCAATCGCCTCATTGGGGAACACAGGACCATGAGACGTCCTAAAGCAGTCCCTCGGTGGGTAGAAAGAAAAAAGTACAAACCAAAAAACCAGTAGTCTTTTGCAAGACATGCATATTATAGATGAGATACCGCCGCCTGCAAGATATGCCTACCCAGACTCGCATCTGCCGATAACCGAGTGTGGACATTGTAGTGCTTCGCAATTGTGTGCAAACTAGGCCAGGAGGCCGCTTTGCACACATGCTCTGCAGACGCCTGGTGTCGGATGGCCCAGGATGCCCCTACCGCACGAGTGGAGTGCGCTCTTAAACCAACTGGAACGGCCATGTTTCACAGTAGATATCTTTCCTGAATAGTTTACCTAATCCATCTGGCCAAGGTGGCCTTGGATGCTGCCATGCCCTTTCTGTGACCCTCCATGAGAATGAATAGAAAATCAGACTTCCGGAAGGGTGCCGTCCTAGAGACATAGTACCACAGTGCAGATCCAGTGTGTGCAGAGCCTTCTCGACCCGGTGCATAGGTGCCGGACAAAATGAAGGGAAAGAAATTTCCTCATTCAGGTGGAAGAAAGAAACCTTTGGAAGAAATGATGGCACTGGCTGGAGCACAACCTTACCCAGGTAGAAAACCAGGAAAGGAGTTTTGCAGGAAAGCGCTGCCAATTCAAACACGACGGATAGAGGTTATTGCCACGAGAACAACAAGCTTCCAGGACAGAAGACAGAGGGGGACTTCCCTGAGGGGCTCAAAGGGGGGGGTTTCTGAAGAACACCTAAGACCAGATTGAGATCCCACGCCTCTAGTTGTCTTCTGTAAGGGGAAACCAGACGGGAGACACCTTGAATAAAGGTCCTGACTTGAGGTTTTATTGCAAGGCGGCACTGGAAAAGCACTAACAGTGCAGAAATTTGACCCTCGAGAGAACCGGGAGAAAGATCAGCGTCTAAACCAGACTGAAGGAAACCTAGAATTAAGGGAGAGAAAACACCAGAGGCGAGTGACTCCAAGACTTGCACCAAGCTAAGAAAGTCTTCCAAGTGCGGTAGTAAATGAGAGCCGAGATGGAATTCCTCGCTCTGATCACGTCTGAGGAGAAACCGGCCTGGGTTAAAACCCAGCTCTCTACAGCCACCCCGTCAAATTCAGAGCCGTCGAATGTTGGTGGCATATTGGACCCTGGAGTGAGCAGGTCCGGACGGTCTGGAAGACGCCAGGGTGTGTCGGCGACGAGCTGCACTAGGTCGGCGTACCAGGCGCGCCTGGGCCAATCTGGTGCTACTAGAATGATTGGGACGCCTTCCGTCTTGCTTTTTCATACCACCCTGGGTATTAGAGGTAGAGGGGAAAAGATGTAGAGGAGGCGAAACTGAGTCCACAGCTGGACCAGTGCGTCCGATCCTACCGACTGCAGGTTGTGAGACAGAGACATGAATGTGGGTACTTTGGCATTCAGATGTGAAGCCATGAGATCCATGTCCGGAGTCCCCCAGCGATGACATATCTGCCAGAAAACCTCCAGGTGCAGTGCCCACTCCCCCGAAGCAATGCCCTGATGGCTGAGGAAGTCCGCCGCCCAGTTGTTGACTCCCGGAGTGTGCACTGCTGAGAGCACTGACCAGGTGGATTTGACCCACTGAAGGATGGGTTCCACCTCGCGCATCGCTTTCCAACTGCGGGTTCCTCCCTGGTGATTGACATGTGCCACTGCTGTGGCACTGTCTGACTGGATATGAATATGGCGACCCGCAAGAAGATGATGGAAGGACTGGAGAGCCAAGAATATGGACCGAATCTCCAGAAGGTTGATGGGAAGTGTGGAGTCCAGTGAAGACCATCAGCCTTGTGCTGTATGGAGGCAGTAGATCGCACCCCAACCTATCAGGCTTGCATCGGTGGCGAGTACTGCCCAGTGAGCCGGGAGGAAGGAAGGAAGCCCAGCGAGCGATGTCACCGGCCGCAGCGATGCTGTGTGACAGCTGGCCAGCGATGTCTGAACCGAGCGGGCACCCGCGCATCGCTTCCGACATCGCTGGCCAGGTCGTGCTGTTTGACGGCACCATAAGAAGCAGAATCTGCCTTGCACTCACGGAGCCATAGCGCTCTGCGAATGGTAACAACATTAGAGGCTGCCACGGCTGTGCAATTAGCCGTATTCAAAGATGCTTGGATAAGATGTTCCCCAGCTACTGAGATCTGGGCTGCAAAGTCCGTCAACTCAGGGGAAAGTCCTCGACCATGACCTGCGTGTCAGGAGTATCTAAATCAAAGGATACCTCCGGTTCAAGATCAGAGTCCAGATCGTGAAATGACCCAGACGAGGGTGAGCCTAGTTCTAATTTCCTGGTGGGTGAGGTGTGGGATCCCCGTGAGGATGTGGGTGTAGTGCTCCTATGATGTCTTTTCCGTCTCGCCTCAGCCATGGATAGTTGTGTGTCTCGTGGCGTGCTCTCGGATGTCGAAGCGTCCACCTGTGATTCTGATTGGCCTGGGGTGCCGGTCGTGGGGCAGCTCTGCAGGGCCTGGATCAGGGTAGTAGAGAGCTTATCCATGGATTGCAACATGGATTGTGTGAGGAACAGAGCCCATTCAGGTGGGTTAGGGACGCAGGGAGAAACGTCGTCAGTGGGGGTGGGGGTCTCCTATGCTGTATTGGAGTCACAAGACTGGCAGTGCAGGGTAGTATGTCCGTTAGGCAGTTGAGCCCGGCATATAATGCAAGAGGCATAATAAGTATTGGGGGGTTTCTTAGTGGGCCTTGAGTTCTGCATGATTGTGAGGCAGAGGAATATAATTACTGTATGTCACACTGTGGGGCACAGGGTATACTGCAGGCAGGGAGAGGACAGAACAAACGGGCTGCAGCAGAGGATAATCTGCTGAGCTCATTACCTCAATGTTAGATGCTGTCTCTGGTGTAGCTGCTGCTGTGCCCAGTGTCCCACTTGCTGGTAACTGGATGTTGCCAGAATGTGCTTGCTGTGCAGGAATGGAGGCTGCACGTGGAGGAGGAAGTGCGCGGGCTGCCGAGTAAGGAGCGCACGGAAAACTCACGAGTGGCGCCGAAAAACAGTCGGGCCACGCCTTCTTGGAAGCAGCCAGGGGGCGTGTCTGGCTGCAAGTGATGTCACCTGGAGGCGAGCAGAGGACTGGAGAGGGTGTTACTGTTAGAAAGATAGGCCAGAGTTGGGGAGTAGAGTAGTTTTGCGGCCCCGGGAAGGAGCAGGGGCGTGCGCAGATGAATAATAAACAATGTAATGCCGAACTTAATAGAGCCATCCCCCCACCAATGACATAACACCCCCTGATGCATGGGAGGTTAAATGCAGGCTGCTGCAGGTCGCCCCGCAGGTGTGAACATCGGCATCCCTTGGGGAGAATAGAAGAGGGATTGCCTCATATGAGGCATTACCTGTGCTGGCACCTACAACCCATGGTCCCTGTGAGGGGAGGATGGGGAGGGCATTCGGTCCATTATCACCTACCACCCAGGATCCCTGAGGAGGGAGGATGGGGAGGCCCGGGGATCCCAACATGGTACCAGTCAACTACAACCCAGATTCCCAACAGTGGGAATTGGGGAGGACTGACGGGTGCCTGACACACTTGGATGGATGAGCCGGTGCAGAGGGAATACAGGGAGGTAACACTCCGAGTGCCCTTCTGATGTGTGGAGGAGAGCGGAACACAGAGGAACCATCGCCATATCAAGAGGTAAAAGTAAGAATAAAAATACTGTACCTCATCGCAGAAGGGGGTACATGGAGGTAACACTCCACATTCGAGTCTGCTAGTGTTTGAGGGAGAGTGGTACGCGATGGCACCGTCGCCCGTCTAATCTTCATCCAAAGGGAAAAATTAAAAAGTAAAAGTAATAATGGAAAAAAAATATGAGGGTCTCTAGACCACATCTGTCTCCAATGACACCAAGCTAAAACTGGTTCGGCTTCTGCCAGCCAGGGGAGGAATTACTCTGTTTTTCTCAGATTCTACTTAGTATCAGCCTCCGGTGAACTGCAGCATAACACCCATGGTCCTGTGTCCCCCCAATTAAGCGATTCAGAAAACATTATATACGGGGAACGCAGTCCTACAACGCAGCGTTGTGGGACTGCGTTCCCCATATATGTTTTTATGCTAACTTAGCACAATAAAAATAATCTTAAAAGATACAAGAGTCCAGTGCTGGATTTGTCTACTTGTGGTTCATGTTTTTCCATGCTAACTTGTGCACATTGATATCCATGTGATTGACAGTACAAGGCTTCCAGAAAAGATGTCACCATCATTACCTTACCGGCCCCCAGACCTCAACTTTGGTGTCTGTTAGTAAACTTTTACTACAAGATTGTTAACCCCTAATGTATTGTGTGTTATCAGGAGGGTGCTGTTCTCCAAACCCTGCCGGCCAGGAAGGGGTGGGAGTCGCTGCACTGTTGAATGATTGACAGTCCAAACCTGGGCATGGTGGAGCCACAAGTGAGGGGGACACAAGCAGGCCGGAGCAGAGCAGGACTTGCAACAGGAAAAAAAAAAAAACACTTTGTTTCTAGTCTAGGAAACCTACAACCTCTGAGGACCTGCAGAGGGGCCGGCAACCTAGGTTACAAGCAGTAAACAAAATAAAAATCCTCCTTTTTTGAGAGCACATAGGCTTTCTTTTTAATAACAAGGACACTACAAAAGTTGTCTGTTTGTATGTGCACTTCTCAATTTCACCCATTTATGAAGATGATAAAAATCCACTTTCATATATAATTTCCTCTGCTCCAAAGCTCCTGAGCAGCCTGAGTGATGAGGACAGGCTCTATGGTGGACTAGCGGGGAACATTTCTTCTAGTTTACATTTAGACCCTTGTCCCCAGCATGTATTGTGTTTCTGTCTATGGATCCATGTACATTAAATTGACCAATATTATGGTATTATCACTCTTGTTCAAAGTCAGTTTATGAAAAATGATCCTTGACCAGATATTGTGATGTAACTTGAGTGTACCACACGTTATCTACTTAGTAAAGGTGGAAACTTACATCCATGATCATCTTGCAGCTTTTGCACTGACCAATCTGGCTGAACACTTGAAGAATCAGAGCCTCTGTAACATCCCGAGACAGATTCCCCACGTAGCTAGAATAAAAAAGGAAAATTACCCACAAAGAACAACACATACAATAAACAGTCATGTAACAATACATACAGCAGCTGCTGCATGGAGACAATGATCCCTGTACATGTAGAAGGTATGTAACCATGCATCCACTTTCTGTGGATGCCAGACCTCGCCAGGCATCTGCAGGAAGCGATTTCAGACAGCACCCGGAGTCATCACAAGTCCACAGGCTGTCATGGTAACCATCGGAGGTGCCATGATCCCATCACGGGACCTCAGATGCCGGCAGGGAACAGCGCGATCCCCACCGCTGTGCTTTAAATCACATTGTCCGTGATTCACAGCGTGATCCAAAGGGTTAACAGCACCGATTGTATCGTTGATCCGATCAGTGCTGTTAGCTTCACGTGTCAGCTGATCAGATCAGCTGACGTGTGGGGAATCATGCAAGCTCAGCGTGTGAACTTGCACCAGAGAAAAGGACACTGTCAAAGAGAGATGGATATATCTATATATATATATATGTATCCTTGATGGTGAAGGCGTTACCCAGTCGTTTATATTGATGGCATATCTTTAAGGTAGATCTTGAATAGGAGATGGGTGGGGGGACAACCACCACCCCATCTATCAGCTGTTTCCAGAGATGATCAGTTGCGGTGCAGAAATACACAGCTTCGTCAGATGAATAGTGACCACAGCGGGTACAGCAGATCGACCCATAGGCCGGAGTCACAATGATGTGACTGGCAGGAGTGCAATGCAAGGGAATCTCACATTGTACTTGGTCTAATGTACAGCAACAAACCTTTAAATAAGGGTTTTGTGATAACACAGACTTTTCAACAATTTGCCCCTGTTAAACTGGCCACAATAACAGAATGATTGCACATCACAGGGCTGTATCCCATTAATACCCGGTGCTATCTCCCGCTTTACTGCTTATTCCTATTACTATTAAGCAATCTGTCTGATGAAGACCTTATTGTTAGACATATGTAACTTATGGATTGCTGTCCCAATGATATTCCTGTCATTGCACGCTTGAGGTGCTGGATTTTTCTTCTGTGTGATGTTTAGAGCATTACAGAGTGACTGAACAGCCTTATCCTACAGAATAATGGAACAGTGGCTGCAGAGAGGAGTGAAAGGTTTGTTTAATTTCTCATCACTGTTGCAGAGATACTGGCTTGTAAAGTTTAGGTTATCATTTTCCCTACATCAATATTGTGTTAGCAAATATTACACTCTGTGTGCAACCCCCCCCCCCCTTCCTCAGGATGAGCCTTTTCATTTAGTGCCAACTCTTCTGGTGTTTACCAAGCAGCCGTGTCTTCAGGCGGCTCCGCTGCTTCTGGAACCGGATGGTGGATTATGAAAATCTGAATGCACCAGGGAACAGTGGGAATAGAAGGAGCATAAACTGGACATATTTCACCTATGTACATCCTCTTATTTTTTTCTAATTTTTAGCAATACTTTTAACTTCCATGTCACAATCAGGGCTGTGGAGTCGGTGTCCACTTTGGTGGAGTAGGATTCAGGCAAATTGAGGAGTCTGTGTCGGATGATTGCGACCATGGCTGTTAAGTCGGTAAACCAATCAATGATCAATAGAAATCTTGAAAATTTGATTTTATTTAGGAAATCCATAAATATATATTATCAGCACTGAGCAGAGTCCGACCCTATCTGTTGTATTGGGTAATCCAATAGTCACTTAAAGGGATCCTGTCACCTCCAGAACGCCTCCTAAGCTACCAAAACATGTCCCTGCAGCATCCCATCACTAATCTCACAATCCTTTTGTCTCCTAAAAGCATCCTGTGAAAGTGCAGAAAAAAACGTTTTAATACTTACTCACTAGTGATTATAATTAGCAGGGGCCATATTCTTTAGTCACCAGGGCGTGTTTTGCAGGATCCACCCTCCCTGTCTGTGTGCTCTGCTTGTGCAGGCTTTACATCACAGCTCCACATCACAGCAGCACAGACAGAGGGTGGATCATTCAGGGTGTGAAAATGAGCACCTAGGGAGGGCTTAGTCTCACAGAGGACGCCCTGTGAGACTTATTCAGGGACGAGAAGTCTCAGATTTGTAAGTGTATATTGTTGATTATTCCAATGTTACAGAGCGCTTTTTTTTATAGTAAAGGAGCACTAATACTGATATATTAGGGTGAAGGGACAGGTATTAATAGGGTTGTGGGTGATTTGGAGGGGTCAGGTTTCCTTTAAGAGAGGAGGAGCAGGGGGAGCTGGGACGCCGCCTATTGTGATCGGTAAATCCTGTTACCCCTTGTTGTAACCCTGCCTCTGATAACGAGCCTGAAAACTCTTCCTGAAACTATAGGAATTAATCTAAATTAGTGGCCAGTGTGAAAATTACAAATTTTGTAATTAGAGATCGTGATTTGCACAAAAACACAAAAAATTCATTTAAACAGGTAATTTTCATTTGATAGCTTCCCTCTAAATGATAAGTTAAGTGTACTGTATATAGAGGAAGGTTATGTACAAATATCAAAATTATGCAGTGTGCGCTATCCTGGAATATATCGATTTAGACAATAGTCACATAGGCATTTTTTGTATCCGGTGGAGATCAGGTGAAAACTGCATCTGACCAGATACGATTTTTGCCCTTCAACCAGATGCAGCCAAATAAAACTGTACTGGTATTATACCGGATCCATGTGTCGGTTCTATTATACCGGTACAGTTTCATCCAGCTGCATCCCGTCCAGTTTGCCTGTTTTGGGTCCGTACCAAACACCAGAGTTTTTGGCCTGGCCACCGAACTTCCCTGTCTCACCACTGCGGTCACTTCCAGGTCCACTCTGCACCACCTACTGAACAGCCAATCACAGATATCCAGCGTTTGTGATTGACTATTGTGCCCCACCCATTGCATGTGATTGGTCAGTGGCTGGCACAGCGGTGGAGCACAACAGCCACTAACAGACAATGGGCGCCTGTGATTGGCTGTTCAGCAGGCAATGCAGTGAATATTACATGAGGCTACTGAGCAGGACCTGGGAGTGTCTAGAGCGGTGAGACAGGCGAATATAAAGTTTTAATCATAGACTTTTCAGTGTAGTCCCTGTCCGGGGTCTGTGCCTAAACACGAAGGTGTTCAGTATGGACCCTGAACTTTACATGTGTGACAATACTTCACAAGCTCAGTAGGCATGCCGGATCTAGTTTTACCAGATCAGGAATGATCCACTAAAATCAGATCCACCATTGACACAGATTACAAATCATAGTGCAGCATGGCGGATCAGGTTGGAAGCGTTTATTTTTTATTTTTTTACAGAGCCCAAAAAAAGCGTTTTTTTGGGGGCCAGTAATAAAACTTAAAGCGAACCTGTCACCCCCTCCAGGCATCTAGAAATAACATAGCCACCTTCTGCAGCACTAAGGCTGCATTCTGACAAGGTGTCTATAGCATTTATGCTCCCTTGATTCACTGAAATAAAGACTTTTATAAGATCTGTTTCAAACCAGACCCAAGACTGGGAGGCGGGTTTTCAAGTGTATCTCCTTCCTCTGTGGTGTCAGTCATCCCTCTCTGCTCTCTGTGCACTGCCTCCAGGGCCATCTCCCTGCATTACAGAGCTTTGTCAGCTCTGCTACAACATAGAGCTGCTGTTATAGGAGACCCCACAGTAGTAAATCTAGCAGGAGGACCCTGAGCAGACAAAGCACTGCCTGCTACATAGCAGCCCTTGAGCTGAGCAGTTTTCACTTTCAGTTTCTTGTACCCAGCAGCATTGCTCCGTCCTCAGCCCCTGATCTAAAGCACAAACTCAACTCTGCTGCACTGCTGACAGCTCAGCTCAAGGGCTGCTACCGTGTTTCCCCGAAAGTAAGACAGGGTCTTACATTCTTTTTGTGGCCAAAAGTGGCCCCCTGTCTTACTTTCGGGGGGGAGGGGGGCCTTACATTGGAGGCCCCACCATCCATCCATCCACACACTGCAGCCATCCATCCACACATTCCCACACATGCAGACAGACACATGCATACACATATATACACACCACACACACACATGGCACCGCTTCTTACCGGGTCCGGTGTGGGGTCCCCGATGGTCCTGTGCCATCCTCTGTGCTCCGGTCCAGTCCCCGAGATGATCCGCTGCCGTCCGCCGTGTTCCGGTGCCGTTTTGCACCGGTATTGCCGGTCCTAGGCTCCATGGTCCCTGTTCTTCCGGAGTTCAGGCCGCAGCTCCGCCCAGGTCATAATGTGGGCCAATCAGCATAGCGGCGCTCAAGCAAGCGTCATCGGGCGCTTGCCTCTGACGTCAGCGCCGCTATGCTGATTGGCCCACACTATGACCTGGGCGGAGCTGCGGCCTGAACTCCGGAAGAACAGGGACCATGGAGCCTAGGACCGGCAATACCGGTGCAAAACGGCACCGGAACATGGCGGACGGCAGCGGATCATCTCGGGGACCGGCCTGGAGCACAGAGGACGGCACAGGACCATCGGGGACCTCACACCGGACCCGGTAAGAAGCGGTGCTATGTGTGTGTGTGGTGTGTATATATGTATATATATATGTGTATGCATGTGTCTGTACGTGTGTATGTATGTATGTAAACCCCCCCGTGTTTCCCCGACAGTAAGACCCCCCCTCCCCTGCCTTACATTCGGGAGGGGGGGGTCTTACATTAGCAGACCCCCGCCCCCCCCCCCCCCCATCATACTTTCGGGGGGGGGGGGGGGGTCTTACTATCGGGGAAACACGGTATGTAGCAGGCAGAGCTTTGTCTGCTCAGGATCCTCCTGCAAGATTTACTACTGTGGGGTCTCCTATAACAGCAGCTCTATGTTGTAGCAGAGCTGACAAAGCTCTGTAATGCAGGGAGATGGCCCTGGAGGCGGTGCACAGAGAGCAGAGAGGGATGACTGACACCACAGAAGAGGGAGACAGACACTTGAAAACCCGCCTCCCGGTCTTGGATCAGGTTTGAAACAGATTTTATATAAGTCTTTATTTCAGTGAATCAAGGGAGCATAAATGCTATAGACACCTTGTCAAAATGCAGCCTTAGTGCTGCAGAAGGTGGCTATGTTATTTTTAGATGCCTGGAGGGGGTGACAGGTTCGCTTTAAACAGTTTCGTCTGGATCCGGCAGCAATCAGATGCAAACGAAAGAGCAGGAGTGCCCACTGAAAATCAATGGGCACAAAACGGATGCGTTTTGCATTCCGGTTTTTAAAAAAAGCAACAGATCTGCACCGGATACTAAAAGATACCTATGTAAAGGCACCCTTAGATAAGCAAAGTTGGAGGGGAAGGGGGGGGGGGGGATGGAACAAGGTAGGTAGTGCTTAAGGTGAAGTAAAGTACTTCAAACACCTTTTAAAAAGAAGCTGGCGAGTTGGCGGCTGGACGGGGCAAGTAGTGCACGGACGACGGCAGTTTTGCAAATACAGCACTTTTACGAGTCCACAGCAGTGCTGTATTAAGTGTGAAATGGCCGTCGTCCTTGCATGGCTTGTCTCGTCCAGCCGCCCACTAGCCAGCTCGCTCTTAAGAGGTTGTGAAATAAAGAATAATGACCTTTAGCACAACATTGGCGAGTGCAATTTTCCTTCTACACTGCATTATACACTAAAGTAAATATGACCTCCAAAATGGTACATGTAGAGCATGCAACAAGACTTTCATAAAAAGAAAAAAAAAACCAAGACAACCAAATTCAGCCAAAAAAAATAAAGTGCATTAGGATTTATTCACACACAGCAATTTGCCACTGAACAATATAAAACAAACATCATTTTATAGTACCAGAAAAAGTAAAGATTTCTGGAGTCACACGCTGCTTTTTTTTTTTTCTTGCAGATTTGAACCTTCATAGTGTTTTCCTATCCACATCATGCCACTTATTCCAACATTATTCACCCAGTCGAATGAACGGGAAAAAAAAAGCATCAAATAAAAATGCTGTGATGCTCAATGTCAGTGAAGTGCAAGAAGAAAAAAAAAAAAGGCCATGTATGGGATTTCTGAAATCTCTTCGCTTTTGCTAGTAACGGCTTTTCCACAGGATAAAAAAAAACATGCAGCAAAAACCCCAGCTGTGAACATAGTACAAACATGTGCACATACACAGTACTACCATTGTGAGGTCGAAAAAAATCCAAATGTGTGTGGATCCTGAAAGGGTTAACATCTGGAGTCATCCTGGGTTTGTAAAGTATTTGTATTTAATAGCCCTTTCCATCCAATTATTGTAAAGTGCTAGTCACAATCTTAACCCTTTTATGACTGTGCCATTTTTTATTTTGGCCTTTATTTTTTTCCACCCTTTCTTCCAGAAGCCTCAGACCCTGTTGCCCAAGGTGTGGTGTTTGATGCCTTATTTGACGCACATTTTGAGAATCTGCATGTCAGTCCTGAAGTCAGCATAGTCTGACAGTTCAGAAAAGCTTTGCCCATGAAGATTTTTTTCTTTTTCCTTGTAGATTTAAAGCCGATTTCTTTTTCAGCACCAAATCTGCAAGGGAAAAAAAATCACCATTGGCACAGCAACACTTCTGACCTGTCCTAGACTTTGCATCAAAATCTTCATGTCATTCCTGAAGCCAGCAGATTCTCAATCAAACGTACGGTGGGCACAGGGCTTTAACATCTGCATCCACCATTTCACGTCAATGGTGGGAGGGCTTAATTTCTGCGTAGTAAGGTAACTTTTTTGGCGCCATTTTTGGGTACGTTCATCTTTTTGATTGCTTTTTATTCAATTGTTTGGAGGAAGGTACAGTGGACCAAAATCTAAAATTCTACCAATTTGATTTTTACATTTTTGACATGATTTACAGATACAGTGCTAAATATGGTTACCTCTTTGAATTCGTACTTGGAAGATGGTGGTGGTTTTTCTTAACATGTCATTGACTTCTTAAACCCTCTAGAAGCCGAGGTCACACACAGCGTATTTCAGCTTTTAAGCAGCTCTATTTTGCAGAAGTGCAAATGTAGTGGAACGCAGTGATGTTAGCTGTCCCAGCCAAGTCAATACATTTCACTGTTTGCCATTCACACGCTGCGCTTTTTACACATCCACGTTGGGCTGAAAAGCGGATGCATACAAAGAATGAACTTTTTTTTATTTTGGCACTTTTGCCTGCACTTTTTACTCACCCACGGGGATCTCTCTTCATCCCGACACATTAGGACCTGTGCCGGACCTTTGATAGCACCATATGACTGAGTGACGTCACCCGGTCACATGATGCTGCAAGGTCCTAGAGGCCGCGCTCGCTGTAGCCCGGGGGAAGATGAGAGATCACCGGCGGTCACCGGGGGACCGCGGCGAGGTAAGTAAAAGAGCAGGAAGGAAAGTGCAGCAGCGTTCACACACAGAAGGCTGCCGTCTTTGAGGATCCGTTCATGGTGCCGTTTTTGCACTAAAACGGATCCTCACAAAACACAGCCAAAACGCTGTGTTGGACAAAGCAGAAAGCCTCGCTATCACAGTAACCAGTTGTCACCCCACAAATGAGGCAAGTGACTAAACATGCCCCCCAAGTGAAATCATTAAGCCTGTGTGCCCACTTTGGGTTTTTAGTGCGTTTTTGAGGCTATTTTCGCTGAGTCAAAAATGCAGTGTTTTACAGCTCCAGCAAGCTGGATGTGATTTACAGGACTCTCCCGCCCACTGTGCTTATTTACCCAGTGTAAACTGACCTGCTACCTGCGGTCCATGTTTCAAATCCTCAACATAATCTCACTTGAGGCTAAACTGAGTTTTCTGTGCAGATTTTACCCATAGACTTGCATGAGATGTGGAAAATCCTGAAGTAAAAACCACATTTGCTTTTAGTGTGTTTTTGCTGAGAAAATGGATCAAAAGCGCATGTAATCTACACATAAGTTATCGAAATTTTGTCAAACCCAAATATCAGAAAGCATCAAAAACAAAGCAGCTTTATATAAAACCTGACACATCAACAAAAAACTAAAAACGCAGCATTACAATGGACCTGTCACCTCTCTGGTGCATGGCAATCTATGGCATGGCACAGCGAAGCCATGACGGCAGCCGTCTGCTCCCCTCCTCGCTGTGCGCCTGTGAGCCATGGGGGACCCCTTCCCTGAATGCATAAGGCATGCTGCATTCAGTGGTGCATTTATATTGCCATGTACCAGGGTGTGACAGGTCCTCTTTAAAACCGTGATGAAAATATATGTAAAAAAAAGTAAGAAAGCTAAACCACAATCGGTGCAGAAAGCCTGCAATGTCAGAAATTCACCAAAAGCTCATGGTGAGAACCAGGGCTGTGGAGTCGGTGTCCATTTTGGGTGGAGTCAGAGTCAGGGAAATTAAGAAATCGGAGTTGAATGTTAAGGCCCTGTTACATGCTGCGATGTCCCAGCGATCCGACCAACGATGGGGGTTGCTGGGACATCATTATCTGATCGCTGGTGAGCTGTCACACAGGCAGACTCACCAGCGACCACACTGGTAACCAAGGTACACATTGGGTAACTAAGCAGAGCGCAGCGTTTAGTTACCCGCTGTTTACCAGCTCCTAGAGTGTACTGTGCGGCGCTGGGATGTCATTGATCTCCCGCTGTCACACATGCCCCAGCAGGAGACAAACGCTAAAAAAAAAAAAAAGGTCCTGGCCGTTCTTCCACGATCAAATCGTTGGTTGTTGATACATGTCAGATCAACGATGTAGTCTCGATGTCTCAGCAACGTCACAAAACCAGTGACGTTACAACGATATTGTTAACGATATCGTAGTGTGTAATGGAGCCTTTAGGCTTACTGACTTAACAGCCCTGGTGGGAAAGTGGTCTTACATACCCTAAAGGTAGTGTCACACTAGGCGATCTGGCCTGCGATGTCAGAAGCGATGTGCAGGTGCACGCTCGCTTCCGACATCGCAGGCCAGCTGTCACACGGCACGACGTTGCCGGTCGACGCGGCGGCGATGTGGGCGGAGCCATCGCTCGCTGGGCTCAGCCCAGCGAGCGATGGCTCAGGAACGCTGCGATATAGGCTGGATCACGCCGCCAACAGTGTCAGACGGCGCGATCCAGCCTAATCGCTGGTCGCAGGTTGACAGGTTTATGAACATGTTCATAAACCTGTCAACCTGCGACCAGCGATAATTTGCAGTTGCGTCGCGCTGTCACACAGCGCGACGCACTTGCAATATCGCCCGCGACATCGCTGTTACGTCACTTTTCGGCGATGTCGCGGGCAACATCGCCTGGTGTGACACTACCTTAACAGACAGCAGCATCAAGTAGTTTCAGCAGCAGTGATCACTCAGATGTCACCTACTATTTAGTTTGGAAAATTGCAGCGGAAAAAAAAAAAAAAAAAGATTTTATGAACATGGCCTGATTTAGAAGCCCCATTCATGCACTGAGGATTTTCATCACAGATTTGATGCCAAAATTCACAATCTAGATCTCTTGTGGGTGTAGATGATGGCTCAGATACAATTAGGGCACACTCAATATTTCCTTTAACCTCTGTTACTAACAGGCCCTGATGGCGTTTTGCCCCATTTAAAGGGTATACTGTCCCCTATATAAATTTCCCAATCACAGGGGTTTGACCTCTGGGAGTCCATGGATCCTGAGAACAGGGCTCCCCTCTGAATAAAGTACACGGGGCCATGCGCACCTCCCAACAGAGCACTGGGCTGGTCTTCAGCACTGCCAATAAAAATGAATAGGGCAGAGGTGTAAATGCTCAACCACTGCCCCATTCAGATGGGAGATCCTCTGAGCCCAACTATCAGGATTGGTTGGTCTCAAAAAGCTGGACCCCCAGCGATCAGGACTTTATCCTATATCCCGAGGATTGGGGATAACTTCCACACTAGGCACAACCCCTATAATTGGGATGATCCTTGTGTCAATACTTGCTGCATTTCCAGGCAGAATAAAAATGTCTCCGATTGAAGATGTTTGTGTGTTGGAAAAAAATGTGACTGCACAAACTACAATGGGGTTTCCCTGCTAAAGACCAAGGGCCTGATTTATTATTGCATTTAATCCTGTTTGTAGTTTGTCTTTTGCACCATTCTTCTTTCCATGAGCACATTTTTTTTTTTTTTTGTTAAGTCCCCATTTTGTGTGCTGATCTGTGTGTTGTTTTTTAAGTTGCAGTTTGGGCGGAGTTTAGAGTTTCCAGATGTTTTTAGCTGATACATAATTTGCAACTTTCTCTAAAAGTTGCAAACTTAGGCACAAATATACCAGAGTCACCTCTCCCCTCACACCCGGGGTGATGTTATGTGCACCAGAAACCTTGTTTCAATTTAGAGGAACGAGTGACTTTTTGGCACTAAAATTTAGGCCCCCTTCACACTACGTTTTTGGGGATTCAGTGTATCCGTTTTGAAACGGATAGCCAGGGATCCTTTTTTGCCTTCCATGTATCCCTATGGGCATGGGGATTGGTCCATTTGTGTCATTTTTGTCAGGGATTCGTTTCTGTACGCTTTTTTGCTGTAACCAGAATCAGACTGCTCCAATTTTGGGCTGCCTTCAAAAAAGCGGACAGAAACAGATCCATCACAGTCTGCGTCAAATAACATGGGAGTCTATGGAGACGAATCAGTTAAAAAAAATGGCTCCGTCAAACGAGTCCGTTGTGCTGTAGTAAGCATTCTCTCTCTCAACCGCTGTATGTAATGCTCACCTATGCGACCGGCCTACCTGATGACAAATCATTTGAAAAAAATGCTCCATTGACATCGGTCGCCATCCGTTGCCACACATCAGTGCCTGTCCGTGTGATCCTTGAAATTCAAGGAACCACAAAGATGTGCAAAAAACAATGTGTGAAGGAAGCTTACGCAAAACAGGTTAATTACAAAAAAAAAAAAAAGCATATTTTTATTTTATTGCAAAAAGTAATAAATCATATGCGCCATTTTGCTGAATTTGGTGCAAAAATCAGTCATTACCACAAGAGAGGGGGGTAAAAAAGAATGTGACTGCAAATGATAAATCAGGTTAATGATTTACGTTTTGTAGGGTTTTTCACACATAAAACTTCATTTGTAGATATAACCTAAAAATAATTTAAATTAAAAAGAAACCGGTCACCAGGTTTTTCCCACATAAGCTGCAGCCACTTCCTTTAAGGACATATATTTGGCATTCTAGAATACTGTATATGTCCCCAGGACGATCTGTATTATATACTCACCTATAGCACACTCCGATGGGTCTCAATCAGGTGCCATCCCCTTCTCTGCTTTATGTAGATGATGTGTCCAATGTCATGCACGCAGTGTCCTCCACTGCACGCCTGTGTACTTCTCTTTGCTCTACTGAGGGCTGAGCAAAGTACTGTGATGTGCAGGTAAAGGTCAATGAATGTCTGCACATGCTTTCTACAATACTTTGCTCTGCCCTCGGCAGAGTAGAGAAGTGTGCTGGAGCACAATGGAGGGCACAATGGATGATGTAAGACAAGACATCCACATAAAGCAAGAAGAGAGGCAGTGCCCATCGGACTGGACCTCTATGCAGGACAGTATAAGAAAAGCTCTTTTTTATGTTATAAAGGTTTTGCATGGGGACTTATATACAATATTCTATAATGTGTATAGAAAGCTTTACTGGTAGTGGCTGCCGATTATATGGGGAAAAACTTGGTAACACGCTCCCTTTATGGTTCCTGGAAAAGCAGATATTCTGTGACTACATTTGACAAAAACACAGTCATATCGTAGAAAATTATGTGTTTCGGCAAGTTTCCACCAGGCGGATATAAGGCTGAGAAGTGTCCTGAGCTTCCTCCATTAAACCCTTCCCCTCTGGACTGGATCAATGGCTTTGGTGTTGCCCTGCACCTATCAAAGTGGGGGTGGATGGCTCTGCTGTACCTGTCACTCAAGACCAGAGGGGGAAGGGTTAGGCTATGTGCACACTGAGTATTTGGTGAGTTTTTTAACCAGGAGTGGGTGATAAATACAGAAGTTGTGACATGTTTCTATTATACTTTTCCTCTGATTGTTCCACTCCTGATTTTGGCTACAAATCCTGAGGTAAAAATATTCCTCGATAATTTAACATGTGCTCAAGGCCTTAATTTGCATAGACAACATTAGCAAAGGCTGAAAAGAGCTTCATATACAGCATTATGGCGACACAAACATGGGAAGGTTCAGAGTAAGTGTATGAGCACACAGTATTTTTTTGCAGAAATTTCCATATCTAATTGCAGAAAATGCACCCAAAAAACAATGCGTTTGTTGTTTTTCGTGGGCACTACCAAGTGTATTTCGGGTCATTTTATTACGTGTCCTGAAAATGAAGAATCCATGGTCAGGAGGAGAGAGACTGACTTTGAAATTTATTTTTGGTAGCTAGAAAGGATTTCAGAACATTCCAGTAACCATGCACCAAATTTGCCCAAAAAACAACAAAAAAAAAAAACAAAATAAATACAAAAACAAAAAACACATTGCACTTTGTGAACACCCCTGAATATGTGCAGCCAGCGGTCTTTCATGGTCTCATAAGCTTTGTTGGCTTCAGGAAACACATGGGGATTTTTTTTGTCACATATGCACCTTTTCTGTAGCAAAAAAAATGCATAAAACAAATGCACGATAGAAGGATCCAGTTCACCAGTCCTTACTTGGAGCACAGAGTCGTCTTTGCTCCGATGGGATAAATCCAAAGAAAAAAAAAAAGTAATCTAGTTCCACAAGTGAAATGTTCTTTTCTTGAAGACAAATTTCCAAAGTCCAGGAAGGATCAAAAAGGTTAAAAATCAATCAATATCCATGACAAAATTACATATTAAAAACAGAACTTTCGATGCATTTGTGGTTAACCATGGATAAGGTTGTTCACACACCAGAATTGCTGTTTAATGTGGAATTTTGTCATGGATATTGATTGAATTTAACCTTTTTGATCCTTCCTTGACTTTGGAAATTTGGCTTCAATAAAAGAATGCAAATTGTCACTTCAGTGAGGAAGTGGAAAACTCTAAAGCCACCCAATTAAGATAGCAATCAACTCTTTAAGGCTGCTTTCAGATCAGCGTTTTTTTTCGCGGCCGCACCTACCGCAAGTGCCAAAACCGCACTTGCCGCAAGCCAGCCTACAGTGCCTACAAGTAGTATTCAACCCCCGTAGATTTAGGTGGTTTGATAAGATGCAAATAAGTTCGAGCCTTCAAACTGCAAACGAGAGTAGGATTTATTAACAGAAGCATAAATCTAACAAACCAAAAAGTTATGTTGCTCAGTTGAATTTTAATAAATTTTAAACATAAAAGTGTGGGTCAATTATTATTCAACCCCTAGGTTTAATATTTTGTGAAATAACCCTTGTTTGCAATTACAGCTAATAATCGTCTTTTATAAGACCTGATCAGGCCGCACAGGTCTCTGGAGTTATCTTGGCCCACTCCTCCATGCAGATCTTCTCCAAGTTATCTAGGTTCTTTGGGTGTCTCGTGGACTTTAATCTTGAGCTCCTTCCACAAGTTTTCAATTGGGTTAAGGTCAGGAGACTGACTAGGCCACTCCATCACCTTGATTTTGTCCCTCTTGAACCAGGCCTTGGTTTTCTTGGCTGTGTGCTTTGGGTCGTTGTCTTGTTGGAAGATGAAATTACGACCCATCTTAAGATCCTTGATGGAGGAGCAGAGGTTCTTGGCCAAAATCTCCAGGTAGGCCTTGCTATCCATCTTCCCATGGATGCGGACCAGATGGCCAGGCTCCTTGGCTGAGAAACAGCCCCACAGCATGATGCTGCCACCACCATGCTTGACTGTAGGGATGGTATTCTTGGGGTCGTATGCAGTGCCAACCAGTCTCCAAACGTCATGTGTGTGGTTGGCACCAAAGATCTCGATCTTGGTCTCATTAGACCATAGAACCTTGAACCAGTCTGTCTCAGAGTCCTCCAAGTGATCATGAGCAAACTGTAGACGAGCCTTGACATGACGCTTTGAAAGTAAAGGTACCTTACGGGCTCGTCTGGAACGGAGACCATTGCGGTGGAGTACGTTACTTATGGTATTGACTGAAACCAATGTCCCCACTGCCATGAGATCTTCCCGGAGCTCCTTCCTTGTTGTTCTTGGGTTAGCCTTGACTCTTCGGACAAGCCTGGCCTCGGCACGGGAGGAAACTTTCAAAGGCTGTCCAGGCCGTGGAAGGCTAACAGTAGTTCCATAAGCCTTCCACTTCCGGATGATGCTCCCAACAGTGGAGACAGGTAGGCCCAACTCCTTGGAAAGGGTTTTGTTCCCCTTGCCAGCCTTGTGACCCTCCACGATCTTGTCTCTGATGGCCTTGGAATGCTCCTTTGTCTTTCCCATGTTGACCATGTATGATTGCTGTTCACAAGTTTGGGGAGGGTCTTAAATAGTCAGAAAAGGCTGGCAAAAGAGATAATTAATCCACACATGTGAAGCTCATTGTTCTTTGTGCCTGAACTACTTCTTAATACTTTAGGGGGACCAAACAGAATGCTGGTGGTTTGAGGGGTTGAATAATAAATGACCCTCTGAATTACCGTATATACTCGCGTATAAGCCGAGTTTTTCAGCCCAAAATTTGGGCTGAAAAGTCCCCCCTCGGCTTATACGCGAGTATATAAAAAAAATAAAAAAATACCGCAGCAGCCCCGGAGGTATACAGGCCCCCCATCAAGTTCCAGGGCCCCCCCACCCTTGCGCGCCAGCCTGTAAAGGAAAATCATACTTGCCAGTGTCCAGTCGCGCCGTCCGCAGCTGCCGACACGCGATCCCGGGCTCCATTCAGCGTCTTCCGCATTTCCTGTAGTCGCGGGCAATGACGTCATTGCCCGCGACCACAGGAAGTCGGAAGACGCTGAATGGAGCCCGGGATCACGTGTCGGCAGCTGCGGACGGCGCGACTGGACACTGGCAAGTATGATTTTCCTTTACAGGCTGGCGCGCAAGGGGGGGGGGGGGGCCTGGAACTTGATGGGGGGCCTGTATACCTCCGGGGCTGCAGCTGTATACACCCTGGGGCTGCAGCTGTGCTATACCTGGCCTGCATATACCTCTGGGGCTGCAAGCTGCTGCATATACCTCTGGGGCCTGCAACTCTGCTGCATATACCTCTGGGGCTGCAGCTGCTGCATATACCTCTGGGCTGCAGCTGCTGCATATACCTCTGGGGCTGCAGCTGCTGCATATACCTCTGGGGCTGCATAGCTTGGGCTGCATATACCTCTGGGGCTGATGCTGCATATACCTCTGGGGCCTGCATATACCTCTGGGCTGCTACTGGCTGCATATACCTCTGGGCTGCATATACCTCTGGGCTGCATATACCTCTGGGGCTGCATATACCTCTGGGGCTGCATATACCTCTGGGGCTGCATATACCTCTGGGGCTGCATATACCTCTGGGGCTGCATATACCTCTGGGGCTGCATATACCTCTGGGGCTGCATATACCTCTGGGGCTGCATATACCTCTGGGGCTGCATATACCTCTGGGGCTGCATATACCTCTGGGGCTGCATATACCTCTGGGGCTGCATATACCTCTGGGGCTGCATATACCTCTGGGGCTGCATATACCTCTGGGGCTGCATATACCTCTGGGGCTGCATATACCTCTGGGGCTGCATATACCTCTGGGGCTGCATATACCTCTGGGGCTGCATATACCTCTGGGGCTGCATATACCTCTGGGGCTGCATATACCTCTGGGGCTGCATATACCTCTGGGGCTGCATATACCTCTGGGGCTGCATATACCTCTGGGGCTGCATATACCTCTGGGGCTGCATATACCTCTGGGGCTGCATATACCTCTGGGGCTGCATATACCTCTGGGGCTGCATATACCTCTGGGGCTGCATATACCTCTGGGGCTGCATATACCTCTGGGTGCTTCGTCATATACCTCTGGGGCTGCATATACCTCTGGGGCTGCATATACCTCTGGGGCTGCATATACCTCTGGGGCTGCATATACCTCTGGGGCTGCATATACCTCTGGGGCTGCATATACCTCTGGGGCTGCATATACCTCTGGGGCTGCATATACCTCTGGGGCTGCATATACCTCTGGGGCTGCATATACCTCTGGGGCTGCATATACCTCTGGGCTGTCGGGGCATATACCACTGGGGCTGCTGTATACTACCACTGGGGCTGCTGCTGTATACTACCACTGGGGCTGCTGCTGTATACTACCACTGGGGCTGCTGCTGTATACTACCACTGGGGCTGCTGCTGTATACTACCACACTGGTGGCTGGCTGCTGCTGTATACTACCACTGGGGCTGCTGCTGTATACTACCACTGGGGCTGCTGCTGTATACTACCACTGGGGCTGCTGCTGTATACTACCACTGGGGCTGCTGCTGTATACTACCACTGGGGCTGCTGCTGTATACTACCACTGGGGCTGCTGCTGTATACTACCACTGGGGCTGCTGCTGTATACTACCACTGGGGCTGCTGCTGTATACTACCACTGGGGCTGCTGCTGTATACTACCACTGGGGCTGCTGCTGTATACTACCACTGGGGCTGCTGCTGTATACTACCACTGGGGCTGCTGCTGTATACTACCACTGGGGCTGCTGCTGTATACTACCACTGGGGCTGCTGCTGTATACTACCACTGGGGCTGCTGCTGTATACTACCACTGGGGCTGCTGCTGTATACTACCACTGGGGCTGCTGCTGTATACTACCACTGGGGCTGCTGCTGTATACTACCACTGGGGCTGCTGCTGTATACTACCACTGGGGAGGCTGCTGTATACCTCACTGCTGGGGGTTGTATACCTGTGCTGGAGTCCACCCTCGGCTTATACGCGAGACAATAAGTTTTCCCAGTTTTTGGGGGCAAAAGTAGGGGGGTCGGCTTATACACGGGTCGGCTTATACACGAGTATATACGGTAACTTTTAACGCTTAAAAAAAAAAAAAGAAAAAGAAAAAGAAAAAATCTTTTTGGCTGCAGTGCATTTCCCACTTCCAGGCTGATCTACAGTCCAAATGTCACAATGCCAAGTTAATTCCGCATGTGTCAACCACCTAAATCTGCAGGGGGTTGAATACTACTTGTAGGCACTGTATACATTGTATGGGGCTTGCCGCAACCGTGCTGCAAGTGCAGCCGGTATGCGGTAATCGCGGCAGATGCGTTTTTTTCACCGCATCTGCCGCGATTTCAAATAAACGCTAGTGTGAAAGCACCCTAACAAGCCTTTTAATATGAGTTAAGGCCCCGTTATATGGTATGATATCGCAGAAACGTCACGTTTGGAGTCGTTAAAACGACATCGTTAGTACATCGTTGCGTGTGACACCAAGATATGACAACGATAAATCATCTATTATATAATCACGAATGCAGCGAGTGCCCCTTTTGAGACCGCACTCGCTGCGAGTCAGCGTGGTCATGTGGATACGAAAAATGCATTGGCCGCGCAGCGGCCAATGCGAGCAGTTGTAAGGCGACTCGCTATGCCCGCGCAGCGGGCATGGCGAGTCGCCTTAGCAGCGCGAAGCATTGGCCGCGAAGCGGCCATTGCGAGTCAGAGACTCGCTCGGCTAGAATCCCGATGCATTGTGCATCGGGCACCCATCTAGTTGGATCATGTTCTCAAATCAGACGATCCTCGATCAGCCAACCTGCTGCATCGCTGTGTGTGACACCGCAATAACGACGTCGTTAACAACTTCCCCTATTCACAACAGTGAACAAGTATCGTTCGCTGGGTTGTGTGAACGATAGCTGTTCGCCACATTGTTTGTGCGTCGTTCACGATATCAAGACATGTGACATCTCACCAACAATTTCAAAACGATGTCCTACCTAACGACCGCGCTCCCGTAAGACCGCTGGTGAGATCCTTACGACATTGAAGCGTGTAATGGTACCTTTAGGATTTGTGCCAGATCAGATCCCCAAACTGCAGACCCTGCGTTTTGGGGTGACTGCCCCTCATCAGTGCAGTGTGTGGGAATTCTGATCTGGCTGTATGAGAGGCTGAGACTAGGTTTAGGGAACTAGCTTTCTACCTTATGGAGAGGAATCTGCCTGCCGCCATAAGGAGAGATAATAAGAGAACATTTTACTTGTGAAGCTGGATTACTTTTTTCTAAGGAAAATATAAGCAGTGTGACAGCTCAGAAGTCTCACTTTGTCGGGACAGTAAAAATGCTGCCTTAAAATGTGACGTGTAAACATATCCTAAAGGGGATTTTATTTACCGTAGTTTTTTTCCTCCTGAAGTGTTTATTGCAGCTTTCTGATTGGACAGGGCCTAGTTCAGAGCAGATCCCATAAGGCTTTGTGCGCACGCTGCAGATTTTGCCGCAGAAAAGGTGCAGAATTGTGTAAAATCAGCCAGCCAGCAAAGGCTATGGGAATTCTGAAGTGCTATGTGCATGCTGCGGTTTTTTTTTTCCACTGCAGGAAAGGTGCGGGTTTTGCTGTGAAAAAATCTGCGGTATGTCAATCTTGTAGAGGATTTTTCATCCCTTCAAGCCATTGACTTGATTAAAAACACAGATTTGGTGCATGCTCCTGCCACATGGTGCAGATTGGGTGCACAATATACTTGAGTCAACACATACCCTAAGGATGCATTTCAAAAAAGTGACTTCTCCCACCTCCCACCCAACTGGCTGCTTTTTTCAGAACTTAGGCTGCTTTCACACCGGTAATTTTGGAACCTGTGGGCATACAGGAAAACTGTATGCCCACGGATTCCCTCTTAACAGGCAACCTTGATGCTGCAAGCAGCATCCGTTAGCATATTTTTCATGGATCCGTATGATCCATAATTGGACGCCCCCTGTGTATCCTTAACTGTGTCATGCACATGTCCTGCGCATGTGCAGTTTGTGCACCATAGCCCAGAAGTATAGATCCACTAGGATCCGAACTATCTGTGGCTTTTCGTGCCCATAGTTTTGCAGCGGATTTGCGGCAAAACAGTGACACAAGGATGCCCATGGAAGCTTTTTCCATCCCTATTGAAAGACAATGGGGCCGAAAACTGATTCGTGGGCATCATGTTTGTGGCGGATCCACATGGATCAAAACGGCTGCCAGTGTGAAGGCAGCCTTACTCCGAAAGAGGAAAAATAAAAACATATCTCCTCATGTGAACCACAAATGAGGATTCTTCATAGAAATCAATGGAGAAGAATCTAAGCAAATTTTAGAGAAAGATCCCAACAAACAAACCTTGCACATCTCTATATCACAGTCTTAGGCGTCTTTCACATGTCTGTCTGCTTGCTGGATACACGACATATGTACCCAAACACTATGGAATGGGCACTTTCAGACGTGAGCGTTGCAGCACAGACCGTGTCTCCGTGTGGATCAGACATGTGTATGTGTGCTTCCTCCGGAGACATGTCTGTTTTTGGGTAGCAGCACAGACGTATTCAGGTCAATGGGTCTGTGCAAAACACATCCTGCACACAGATGTCATCAGTTTCATCAGTGCATGGACATCAAAAAAAAGATTTTGAAGTTAAAAAATAAAGAATTTTATACTTACCTGACTCCAGCGATGCTCCTGCTCCTCTCAGAGCACACAGGCAGCACATGTATGTCACACAATGCAGGACACACAGTCCACAAAACATGGCCTCTCTCATATGTGCGTTTTTGCACAGATGTGTGAAAGAGGCCTTAGTGCAGACCGCAGGTCTCCTGATGACCTCAGTAACGTCGCAGGCTTCTAAGAAGCCGATGAACTCGGATCAGGAGACTTGCGGCCGAGCCTGCACTCGAGCAAAAGCGGAGCAATTCTGCCCAGGGTATGACAACTCGACGAGGGTCTAAGAATCTGGATATCCACCAATCAGCACACCCCAACATTTACCAGTGCAGTTACCCTTTAAATGCCATGACAGTGTGGGAGCAGCTTACTGCTATTAGGGAAATGTCAGGAGGAATCAGGGCTGTGGAGTCGGAGTCGCTGCCCATTTTGGTGGAGTTGGTAGAAAATGTTCCGACTCCTAAAATATATAATGAATTGGGTCTAGTAGTTCAATGCAGAATGTGCTGAACATTATTATTATGAATTATGTTCTATCTAAATATCTTTATTATTATGTCATTATAATGATTAAAGCCTAATGTTAGCATTGACCTACAATAATTTTATCACTTAAAAACGAGCCATGAATGAAGGAGTCGGAGTCAAAGGAGTCGGAGTCAGGGAAATTCAGAAGTCGGAGTTGGAGGTTTGATTTACCGACTCCACAGCCCTGCGAGGAATAACGGAACACACAAACGACACAGGGGAAATCACAGACAAAACAGCAGAGGACGCTGCACTAGGAGCTGGGGATTTCCATCCTGTCACTTTTTATGATCAGTGGGTACAAACACCCGTCAGATATGTGCATCTTTCTTCTCTGCTCGCTTCTTCAAGCTGAACATGGACAAAGCAGAGTTCATCATCTTCCCCCCCAGCCACCCTCTCCCTCAACCAGACCTGTCCATCCTAGTCAACGACTGCTCCCTCTCCCCATTCCCCCACGCCAAGTGCCTTGGGGTTACCCTTGACTCCTCCCTCTCCTTCAAGCCCCACATCCAAGCCCTCGCCACCTCCAACTCAGGAACATCTACCGGATCGGCTCCTTCCTCAATCATGACACTGCAAAAGCTCTTGTTCACGCCCTCATCATCTCCCGCTTTGACTACTGCAACCTACTACTCACTGGTCTCCCTGCTTCCTCCCTTGCACCCCTCTGCTCTATCCTAAACTCCGCTGCCCGCCTAATCCACCTGCCTCCTCGCTATTCCCCTGTCTCCCCCCTCTGCCAAGCCCTTCACTGGCTCCCCTAGAGATCTCGATTTAAAGTCCTAACCCTGACATACAAAGCCATTCACAACCTGTCCCCCCTTACATCTCTGACATGCTCTCCCGATACCTACCCGCACGCAACCTGCACTCCTCACAAGAACTCACCCTCTCCTCCCCCCTTATCTCATCCTCCCACAACCACATGCAAGCTTCTCCTGCGCCTCCGCCATACTCTGGAACTCTCTCTCCCAGCACATCAGACACTCACCTACCATTGGGAGTTTCAAAAAGAACCTGAAAACTCATCTATTCCAACAAGCCTACAACCTATGAGTTCCAGCGCCTCCCCACCACATGCTTGGCACTTCCCCTCCTCTTGTATCCTCTCCCACCTCTGCAGACTGTGAGCCCTCGTGGACAGGGTCCTCTCCCATCATGTATCAGCAAGCCTTCATTGTTCATATGTACTGTATCTGTCCTTGTTACCCCCACTTCTAATGTAAAGCGCCATGGAACAAATGTTGCTATATAAATAATAATAATAATAATAATAAAAAAAAAGATATAACGCCCCCTTAAGGTTTCTACCAGAACTGCATTAAAATTAAATTATCAAAAATGTTAGGGAAAAAAGTGAGCAGGTCAGGTGCCATGTTTGTAGGTGAGGTGTGACGCCAGTAACAGGCCACCCTCACGTGAAGTGAAGCCAGTACCAGCCAGGCTGGGGCGCCCTCACGTGAAGTGAAGCCAGTACCAGCCAGGCTGGGGCACCCTCACGTGAAGTGAAGCCAGTACCGGCCAGGCCGGGGCACCCTCACGTGATGTGAAGCCAGTACCAGCCAGGCTGGGGCGCCCTCACGTGAAGTGAAGCCAGTACCAGCCAGGCTGGGGCACCCTCACGTGAAGTGAAGCCAGTACCGGCCAGGCCGGGGCACCCTCACGTGATGTGAAGCCAGTACCAGCCAGGCTGGGGCACCCTCACGTGAAGTGAAGCCAGTACCGGCCAGGCCGGGGCACCCTCACGTGATGTGAAGCCAGTACCAGCCAGGCTGGGGCGCCCTCACGTGAAGTGAAGCCAGTACCAGCCAGGCTGGGGCACCCTCACGTGAAGTGAAGCAAGTACCGGCCAGGCCGGGGCACCCTCACGTGATGTGAAGCCAGTACCAGCCAGGCTGGGGCGCCCTCACGTGATGTGAAGCCAGTACCAGCCAGGCTGGGGCGCCCTCACGTGATGTGAAGCCAGTACCAGCCAGGCTGGGGCGCCCTCACGTGATGTGAAGCCAGTACCAGCCAGGCTGGGGCGCCCTCACGTGATGTGAAGCCAGTACCAGCCAGGCTGGGGCGCCCTCACGTGATGTGAAGCCAGTACCAGCCAGGCTGGGGCGCCCTCACGTGATGTGAAGCCAGTACCAGCCAGGCTGGGGCGCCCTCACGTGATGTGAAGCCAGTACCGGCCAGGCCGGGGCACCCTCACGTGATGTGAAGCCAGTACCGGCCAGGCCGGGGCACCCTCATGTATGTGATGCCAGTACCAGCCAGGCTGGGGCGCCCTCATGTATGTGATGCCAGTACTGGCCAGGCCGGGGCGCCCTCATGTATGTGATGCCAGTACTGGCCAGGCCGGGGCGCCCTCATGTATGTGATGCCAGTACTGGCCAGGCCGGGGCACCCTCACGTGATGTGATGCCAGTACCGGCCAGGCCCGGGTGCCCTCATGTATGTGATGCCAATACCGGCCAGGCCGGGGTGCCCTCATGTATGTGATGCCAGTACCGGCCAGGCCGGGGCGCCCTCATGTATGTGATGCCAGTACTGGCCAGGCCGGGGCGCCCTCATGTATGTGATGCCAGTACCGGCCAGGCCGGGGCGCCCTCATGTATGTGATGCCAGTACTGGCCAGGCCGGGGCGCCCTCATGTATGTGATGCCAGTACCGGCCAGGCCGGGGCGCCCTCACGTGATGTGAAGCCAGTACCGGCCAGGCCCGGGTGCCCTCATGTATGTGATGCCAATACCGGCCAGGCCGGGGCGCCCTCACCACATTCCCCTGGGGCAGACACAGAACACAGGGGCTGGGGGAATCACGCCAATCACGCTCCGGCTTACATCCCGCACACACGATGAGAGCGGCGATCCTATTGGTCGCTCTGGATCACATATGTGCTCTCTATGAGTCTCCCGCCGCCATCGGCAGCGCCCAGTCACACCGCGAAACAATGGCGCTAAGGCCTGAGAAACTCACAGGGTCCGGGCATCTCGTCCTCCATGGCTCCGGGTCCCCCTCTGCTCTCAGGGACCCGGCGGGAAGGCGAAGCTCGTGTGCGCCGGACCGGTGACTGTGGCGGCTGTGGGGGACACCGGACGCCGCTGTCTCCGCTGTGTGTAGCCGCTCCTCGCCGCTCTACACTGCTCTCACCGCCCCGGCCTGGAAGGAACAATGCAAGATAGACCGTCACCACAAGATGGCGGCGGGGGACATCGGCGCATGCGCACAGCGAGGACCCCGGAACAGGCTGTCCCAGGAGCGCCTGATGGCAGGGAATAACGTCTACACAAGACCAATACACCAGCGGCTCGGGAGGGGAGGCCGAGGAGAGTACAGGGGAGGGGGGGGGAGAGAACAGGGGAGGGGGGGGGGAGAGAACACTGAACATGAGAGCACAGGGGGGACAACATTGCTCTGGGGAGAAGAACATGAGAGCACAGGGGGGGACAGCACTGCTCTGAGGAGAAGAACATGAGAGCACAGGGGGGACAACACTGCTCTGAAGAGAATAACAGCACAGGGGGGACAGTGCTGCTCTGAGGAGAAGAACATGAGAGTACAGGGGGGACAGCACTCCTCTGCAGAGAAGAACATGAGAGCACAGGGGGGACAGCACTGCTCTGAAGAGAACATGAGAGCACAGGGGGGACAACACTGCTCTGAGAAAAGAACATGAGAGCACAGGGGGGGACAACACTGCTCTGAGGAGAAGAACATGAGAGCACAGGGGGGGACAACACTGCTCTGAAGAGAAGAACATGAGAGCACAGGGGGGACAGCGCTGCTCTGAAGAGAAAGAACATGAGAGCACAGGGGGGACAACACTGCTCTGAGGAGAAGAACATGAGAGCACAGGGGGGACAGCGCTGCTCTGAGGAGAAGAACATGAGAGCACAGGGGGGACCGCTGCTCTGAGGAGAAGAACATGAGAGCACAGGGGGGACAGCGCTGCTCTGAGGAGAAGAACATGAGAGCACAGGGGGGACAGCGCTGCTCTGAGGAGAAGAACATGAGAGCACAGGGGGGACAGCGCTGCTCTGAGGAGAAGAACATGAGAGCACGGGGGGGGGGCAGCACTGCTCTGAGGAGAAGAACATGAGAGCACAGGGGGGACAACACTGCTCTGAGGAGAAGAACATGAGAGCACAGGGGGGGACAGCACTGCTCTGAGAAGAAGAACATGAGAGCACAGGGGGACAGCACTACTCTGAGGAGAACATGAGAGCACGGGGGGACAGCACTGCTCTGAGGAGAAGAATATGAGAGCACAGGGGGGACAACACTGCTCTGAAGAGAAGAACATGAGAGCACAGGGGGGACAGCGCTCCTCTGAGGAGAACATGAGAGCACAGGGGGGGACAACACTGCTCTGAGGAGAACATGAAAGCACAGGGGGGACAACACTGCTATGAGGAGAAGAACATGAGAGCACAGGGGGGACAACACTGCTCTGAGGAGAAGAACATGAGAGCACAGGGGGGACAGCACTGCTCTGAGGAGAACAAAATGAGAGCACGGGGGACAACACTGCTCTGAGGAGAAGAACACGAGAGCACAGGGGGGCAGCACTGCTCTGAGGAGAAGAACATGAGAGCACGGGGGGACAACACTGCTCTGAAGAGAATAACAGCACAGGGGGGACAGCGCTGCCCTGAAGAGAAGAACATAAAAGCACAGGGGGGACAGCGCTGCTCTGAGGAGAAGAACATGAGAGCACAGGGGGACAGCACTACTCTGAGGAGAACATGAGAGCACAGGGGGGGGGACAACACTGCTCTGAGGAGAAGAACATGAAAGCACAGGGGGGGACAGCACTGCTCTGAGGAGAAGAACATGAGAGCACAGGGGGGACAACACTGCTCTGAGGAGAAGAACATGAGAGCACAGGGGGGGACAACACTGCTCTGAGGAGAAGAACATGAGAGCACAGGGGGAAGACAGCACTGCTCTAAGGAAAACAGAGCACAGGGGGGACAACACTGCTCTGAGGAGAAGAACATGAGAGCACAGGGGGGACAACTGCTCTGAGGAGAAGAACTTGAGAGCACAGGGGGGGCAGCACTGCTCTAAGGAAAACATGAGAGCACAGGGGTCAGCACTGCTCTGAGGAAAATATGAGAGCACAGGGGGGATAGCACTGCTCTGAGGAGAAGAACATGTGAGCACATGGGGGCAGCACTGCTCTGAGGAGAAGAACATGAGAGCACAGGGGGGACAACACTGCTCTGAGGAGAAGAACATGAGAGCACGGGGGGACAGCACTGCTCTGAGAAGAAGAACATGAGAGCACAGGGGGACAGCACTACTCTGAGGAGAACATGAGAGCACAGGGGGGGACAACACTGCTCTGAGGAGAAGAACATGAAAGCACAGGGGGGGACAGCACTGCTCTGAGGAGAAGAACATGAGAGCACAGGGGGGACAGCACTGCTCTGAGGAGAAGAACATGAGAGCACAGGGGGGATAACACTGCTCTGAGGAGAAGAACATGAGAGCACAGGGGGGACAACACTGCTCTGAGGATAAGGCATGAGAGCACGGGGACAGCACTGCTCTGAGGAGAACAGGGGGACAACTGCTCTGAGGAGAAGAACATGATAGCACAGGGGGGCAGCACTGCTCTAAGGAAAACAGACCACAGGGGACAGCACTGCTCTGAGGAGAACATGAGAGCACAGGGGGGATAGCACCGCTCTGAGGAGAAGAACATGAGAGCACAGGGGTGCAGCACTGCTCTGAGGCGAAGAACATGAGAGCACAGGGGGGGGCAGCACTGCTCAGAGGAGAAGAACATGCGAGCACAGGGGGGATAACACTGCTCTGAAGAGAATAACAGCACAGGGGGGACAGTGCTGCTCTGAGGAGAAGAACATGAGAGCACAGGGGGACAGCACTGCTCTGAGGAGAAGAACATGAGAGCACAGGGGGGACAGCACTGCTCTGAGGAGAATAATATGAGAGCACATGGGGGACAACACTGCTCTGAAGAGAAGAACATGAGAGCACAGGGGGGACAGCGCTACTCTGAGGAGAACATGAGAGCACAGGGGGGAACAACACTGCTCTGAGGAGAACATGAAAGCACAGGGGGGACAACACTGCTCTAGGAGAAGAACATGAGAGCACAGGGGGGACAACACTGCTCTGAGGAGAAGAACATGAGAGCACAGGGGGGGACAGCACTGCTCTGAGGAGAAGAACATGAGAGCACAGGGGGGACAACACTGCTCTGAGGAGAAGAACACGAGAGCACAGGGGGGGCAGCACTGCTCTGAGGAGAAGAACATGAGAGCACAGGGGGGACAACACTGCTCTGAAGAGAATAACAGCACAGGGGGGACAGCGCTGCTCTGAGGAGAAGAACATGAGAGCACAGGGGGACAGCACTACTCTGAGGAGAACATGAGAGCACAGGGGGGGACAACACTGCTCTGAGGAGAAGAACATGAAAGCACAGGGGGGGACAGCACTGCTCTGAGGAGAAGAACATGAGAGCACAGGGGGGACAACACTGCTCTGAGGAGAAGAACATGAGAGCACAGGGGGGGACAACACTGCTCTGAGGAGAAGAACATGAGAGCACAGGGGGGACAACACTGCTCTGAGGAGAAGAACATGAGAGCACAGGGGGGACAACACTGCTCTGAGGAGAAGAACATGAGAGCACAGGGGGGGACAGCACTGCTCTGAGGAGAAGAACATGAGAGCACAGGGGGACAACACTGCTCTGAGGAGAAGAACACGAGAGCACAGGGGGGGCAGCACTGCTCTGAGGAGAAGAACATGAGAGCACAGGGGGGACAACACTGCTCTGAAGAGAATAACAGCACAGGGGGGACAGCGCTGCTCTGAGGAGAAGAACATGAGAGCACAGGGGGACAGCACTACTCTGAGGAGAACATGAGAGCACAGGGGGGACAACACTGCTCTGAAGAGAAGAACATGAAAGCACAGGGGGGGACAGCACTGCTCTGAGGAGAAGAACATGAGAGCACAGGGGGGACAACACTGCTCTGAGGAGAAGAACATGAGAGCACAGGGGGGACAACACTGCTCTGAGGAGAAGAACATGAGAGCACAGGGGGGACAACACTGCTCTGAGGAGAAGAACATGAGAGCACAGGGGGGGACAACACTGCTCTGAGGAGAAGAACATGAGAGCACAGGGGGGACAACACTGCTCTGAGGAGAAGAACATGAGAGCACAGGGGGGACAACACTGCTCTGAGGAGAAGAACATGAGAGCACAGGGGGGACAGCACTGCTCTGAGGAGAAGAACATGAGAGCACAGGGGGGACAACACTGCTCTGAGGAGAAGAACACGAGAGCACAGGGGGGGCAGCACTGCTCTGAGGAGAAGAACATGAGAGCACAGGGGGGACAACACTGCTCTGAAGAGAATAACAGCACAGGGGGGACAGCGCTGCTCTGAGGAGAAGAACATGAGAGCACAGGGGGACAGCACTACTCTGAGGAGAACATGAGAGCACAGGGGGGGACAACACTGCTCTGAAGAGAAGAACATGAAAGCACAGGGGGGGACAGCACTGCTCTGAGGAGAAGAACATGAGAGCACAGGGGGGACAACACTGCTCTGAGGAGAAGAACATGAGAGCACAGGGGGGGACAACACTGCTCTGAGGAGAAGAACATGAGAGCACAGGGGGACAACACTGCTCTGAGGAGAAGAACATGAGAGCACAGGGGGGGACAACACTGCTCTGAGGAGAAGAACATGAGAGCACAGGGGGGGACAGCACTGCTCTAAGGAAAACAGCACAGGGGGGACAACACTGCTCTGAGGAGAAGAACATGAGAGCACAGGGGGGACAGCGCTGCTCTGAGGAGAAGAACATGAGAGCACAGGGGGGGACAGCACTGCTCTAAGGAAAACAGAGCACAGGGGGGACAACTGCTCTGAGGAGAAGAACTTGAGAGCACCGGGGGGGGCAGCACTGCTCTAAGGAAAACATGAGAGCACAGGGGTCAGCACTGCTCTGAGGAAAACATGAGAGCACAGGGGGGATAGCACCGCTCTGAGGAGAAGAACATGAAAGCACAGGGGGGACAGCGCTGCTCTGAGGAGAAGAACATGAGAGCACAGGGGGACAGCACTACTCTGAGGAGAACATGAGAGCACAGGGGAGGACAACACTGCTCTGAGGAGAAGAACATGAAAGCACAGGGGGGACAGCACTGCTCTGAGGAGAAGAACATGAGAGCACAGGGGGGACAACACTGCTCTGAGGAGAAGAACATGAGAGCACAGGGAGGGACAACACTGCTCTGAGGAGAAGAACATGAGAGCACAGGGGGGGACAGCACTGCTCTAAGGAAAACAGCACAGGGGGACAACACTGCTCTGAGGAGAAGAACATGAGAGCACAGGGGGGACAGCGCTGCTCTGAGGAGAAGAACATGAGAGCACAGGGGGGGACAGCACTGCTCTAAGGAAAACAGAGCACAGGGGGGACAACTGCTCTGAGGAGAAGAACTTGAGAGCACAGGGGGAGCAGCACTGCTCTAAGGAAAACATGAGAGCACAGGGTCAGCACTGCTCTGAGGAAAACATGAGAGCACAGGGGGGATAGCACCGCTCTGAGGAGAAGAACATGTGAGCACAGGGGTGCAGCACTGCTCTGAGGAGAAGAACATGAGAGCACGGGGGGGGGGGCAGCACTGCTCTGAGGAGAGCACAGGGGATGGAGGGGGCAGTGCTCTCTATAGAGAGGGTGATACTGTCCACAGGGGGATCATCACTGTCCGCAGGGGGATCTTCAACACTGTCCAAAAGGGGATCATCAACACTGACCACAGGGGGATCATCAACACTGACCACAGGGGGATCATCACTGTCAACAGGGGGGTTCATCATCACTGTCCACAGGGGGGTCATCAGCAATTTCCACAGAAGGATCATCAAGAATCATCAACACTATCCACTGGAGGGTTATCAACACTATCCACAGGGGGATCATCAATACTGTCCACTGGAGGATCATCAACACTGTCCACAGGGGGATCTATCCACAAGGACAGGGTCCTCTCCCCTCCATACCAGTCTGTCATTGTAAATTTGTTTACTGTAAACTATAACTATAAATTTGTATGTAACCCCTTCTCTTGTACAGCGCCATGGAATTAATGGTGCTATGTAAATAAATACTAATAATAATCATCTGTAAAGGTACCTTTACACGCCGCCACAACAGGATGGATACAACCCGCTACAGGCTACAAATGTAGCTTGTCGCGCCAATATCGCCCGTAGTAGCGGCGTCTGAAGACGGGACGACACAGCCGGCTACAGATACCTCTGTATCCGTGCACTGCCCATAAACATATGGCTACATCGCCGATTGTAGCGAGCTGTATCGGCGTGTAAAGAAGCTACAGAAGGGAACTCGGGACATCCGGTGATGTAGCTGCAATGTGGCTAAGGCGTCACCCAGGCTCCGTGATACCGCGCCCCTTCAGCGATCATTGGTGGAAGATGCTGCGTTACGATTGGCCCTTGCCTCACAGCCCTCCATCTTGGATGAGCTGTCCCTTCAGCACTACACATACGCGCCGTATGCACGATCATATAGTAGTACAATTACGCGGACACACAGTTGAACGTAAAATCATAAATGGCCCATGATCTACATACAGTGTGCACATCCTCTCAACACATGATAACGAATAATGCTGTACACAGCGCACAAGTGTGTGTTACGTACCGCTCTGGCTTATTGCACAGCAGCTGCCGTAGAAGTGTTCCGGGTCTGGCACTGCGCGCAGCGCGCACACAGATGCACACAATCCCATAGCACATCGGAGGAGATTACTCAGTAGACAGATCAGAGTCGTGTTGTAAGGACTGCACTGTGGGTCTTCTGCAGTAGGGGCCGCATAAGTGTGTCGGGCGGGTCACTGCGCGTTGGGCTACTTATAAAGGTGCGTCACCCCGACAGCGGCCGTAATGACGTCATGACGTTGGTTTCATTTTCACTCTGCCTGCAAGGTGCCAGCCCCGCCTCTGCACACACCATAGCAGTCATGGCAGCCGTGCACCGCGCCGCAACATGGGGGATGGCGGAGCTGATCATCCTCATTGATCAGTGCGACCGTCGGGACTATTGGGGCCACCATCACCACCGGCACCCCAGGCTGCGCAATCGGTGCACCGTGCGGCGGATCCAGCGGGCCCTGCTCTGCCAACTGGGGGTACAGAGGACAGTCAAAGCGATCCAAAAAAAGATCGCTGACTTGAAGCATAAGTGCCCAGGTCGCATACTGGACATCCGTGCCAGGATTGCCAGGCTGCGTGGTGAGTAATTGTTGCCCCAAAACACACACCGCCACATGTGCATGTCCCACAATACACAAAAAATGATGGAAACATATGACAAGGGACAGTGTGGCCTACACAATCAAACACATCTTCACAGTGTTGTGCTCATCCAGTCAGGCCTAAAAATGTCTCACACGCACAGTCCATGCATACAACATGAGTGTATGCATCCAGCATCACCTGGTTGATGCTAAGTAAGGCTGGGGTCACACACACAGATATCTGCCCACATATTGTTTGCAGATCTCTGTTTGCAGTCAAATCATGGTCACATGTTTACATTTGGAGACAGCCTCAAAATGGAACAATGTGTCCATGCTTTCACTGCAACCAGAGATCTGTGAACAATATCTGGCCACATATCTGTGTGTGTGTGACCCCAGGCTTAGCCGTCAAATACATAGCCACACAAGCTCTTTGTAGGACAACAATGTGTAGGCATGATCTTATTACGTCTTTTATGTTCAAATATCAAACTAGATGCTGAATCCTCATCAGAAGAAGGGCCCCATGCCCCACCCCCAGGTGGCCCATCAAGAACCCCGCCACATCAGGCTCAAGTGGCACCCTTGTCCCCAGGGTCAACACCTTCCCCCGGGCCTCAGGAGCCAGACGTGCCGTCACCCACCGGGACAGAGGACGTGGAGGACCAGTCAGCACCTGGCAGCCCGCTGGAGTGTGACCAGCTGTCCCCATCTGCCTGGCTGCTGGAGGAACACATCACCTCCCCACAGGAGGGCGAGGAGCTGCAAGTACCTGGCGGGCCAGAGGAGTGTTTGCCCCGTAGCCCAGGACCACTATTACCCCTGAACCACATAATGTGGCCACGGAGCCCCAGCCCGGGAGTAACACCACCTCCCACTGTCTCCAGCTCAGTGGCGAGTCCTGGGGTGACCATGTCCCCACACAGTGACTATGGTGGTAAGTGTGTTATGTTGCCACAGACACCCTGCACACTGTTGCTTACATTTCATCTGGGCCCAAACTATTTATGTAAACAAAGTAAACCATGTTGGTTCACCATTTTTGCAGATGGTGAACGTGCGGGCTCATATGGATGGAGCTTGACCCCATCTCCCTCCCCGTCTGATGGTGAACTGGATTTGGAGGAACAGGGTAAGTGGATGGTTGTGGCCAGTCATGACTAACCATCAGCAGTGACGACTGTGTACTAAAGTGTGTGTTTACTCCCAATACAGGTGCCCCTACCATGGAGGAATTCATCCAGGCCCATCAGGCATTTGTGGCCCGTTTGACCACGGCTCTACAGCGTGGCCTGCAGGACCTTGCCCGCCTGGCTCAAATGCTGGCGGCCCTACACCCACACCATGGATCACACCCATGAATTTGAGGGATGCATTGTATCCTGGCCAAACATGGCCCCACAAACAGTTGTCCTTGTTGGACCCTAAAATTTTCACACGTTGGCTTGTTGCCTTGCAAAAGTGAAAATATTTTTATTGTATTTTTTTTGCCCCCGTTGGGCTCTTTTCTTATAGTGTCCCACATTGGGACCATCACAAGTGTGGACTGGCTAGGCCAATCTGCCCTACAATCCCTATACTGTCCCACATTGGGACCATCACAAGTGTGGACTGGCTAGCCCCATCTGCCCTACAATCCCTATACTGTCCCACATTGGGACCATCACAAGTGTGGACTGGCTAGCCCCATCTGGCCTAACCATTCTGTGTATGATGGCAAATGTCTGTGACACATGTATGTTTACAATACAATGCTGTTGTAACTTTGTTGTACGCTCCTTCATGTGACCTTACTAATATTTGGTGACCAAACCTCACCATAAGCTAACTATGTGAGGCACATCACAACATCCCTTTGTGAATGTGCTAAGACATTCCAAATGAACCGATGCTGATCCTGCTCAGCGACCAGTGGCCCATATTGTGTGGCTTGGGGAAACCTATTATTGGCCACAATACCATTCACCCACAAAAACCCCCACAATCTTTATTCCTAAATGAATACACAATTGTGTGAATCAAACAATTTTAATCCAGCCTGGATATAAAACTAAATCACAAAGAATATGATGTTTTTTGAAAAAAAAAAAAAAAAAAAATTTAGGGCAAAAGTCAATCCAGAAAATTAACAAATCAAAGGAGATTCCTCAAATTATAAAGTCCAGACTGCCAATTCTGTGCATTGGCTACTAGTGTCCAACTTATTCTTCCTCTGTCGGCTCTGACAATGCCGGATCCCCCCTCCTCTCAGGGCAGCCCCGACCTGCCTGAGAGCGTCTTGTTGAACGACGACGTGTTGGGGGGGGAGGGGTTGACTGTGGCGGGGCCGGTCTTCTCACGGGCCGAGATGGGGCAGCTGGTGAAAGGGGCCACAAGGTGTGTTGCATGGGGGGGGGGGACGTGGCAGCCCCATTGAAGGGCCCCATCATCGGCAGCATCAGCGGCATTGTGGAAGACCCTCAGAAGGATCTTTTTCTGGAGCGGCTCCATCCCTCGCATTCTGTCGCTCATGTAGAGGGCGTCGCTGTCGATGTGGGTCCGCTGTTCATCCAACAGCACGCGTCGGGCCCAGGTCGCCAGCTCCGTCTCTGGTGGTGCAGGACGTCGGCGGCGACGGATCCCGGAGCTGGGACCTGGGCCTGGACCCACATCACTCGCCCCGCCCTCCTGCTCAGCCCCAGATGTCATGGGCTGAGCATCATCAGCGACAGAATCCTCGGCAATGGAGCCGTCCTCTTCTGGGGCCTGTGGGTGGAGAAAAAAAAGAAAAACCATTAGTGAAGGCAATATCAACTGTATACATTCACAACAGGACTCAATATAGCACTCCCACACACACCAAGGCCAACTACCAGAATGGAAAATGATGAATAACACAGTAAAGCAAAAAAGGTTAAAGACCCCAACACCAGTGGTTCTCCTGTACACTCACCTCGACCATTCCAGGAACTCAGCTCAATACATAATTCGGTGTTTGTCACGGAGCCGTACCCCAATATTAGGACATGTCACCACAACACCTTGATACTGGGGGCTGTGCTGCTCAATGACACATATTGGCCACCTTTCCATTAGGACTCCTATTATGGTGAGAATCCACCCCTCTGTCAACTACCTTTAACCCACTGGCAACAAAGCCAACACACATGTGTGGCAGCACCATTAACTACATGGTACTATGTGGCTGTTTGAGAACAAACCACCTGCTATCTTGAAACCCTTAAATAAGTAACCTAAACATACCAAGATGTTGTGGAAGAAGCAACATTGCAATACGGCTGGAAGCATAGAATTGAAAAGTCTTCCAAGTCATGGAAGGAGGGCAGATAGATTGACACCCCAAGGTTTGCCGCAGCAAGGAGGAAAATATGCCAACAAATTTGGTGTGAAGGATTTATAGAAGCACACATGTGAAGGAAACATTGTGGGCCACCACTGTCACACAATTACCCACCTCCTGTGGCGCAGATGGTGATGCAGCCGGGCCTACATGGGACGCAGCAACGGGGCAGTTGGTCGTCGTTTGATGCGGGCGAACCTCGCCCAGGATGAAGGTGAAGAGGGGATAGTACCATAGGGTAGGTAATGGTACCTCCTCAGCTCCAGCCCCTGAGCGACGGCGCTGGTACAGAATGTGAGCCCGCATGAACGCCGACCTCATGTTTTTGATCTTAAGTGCCACCATATGCTGGTCCCACGTCTTGCCTACCCTTGGCTCCAACCGATTTGCCAGAGCCACAAGACTCCTGTAGGCCTCGGCCCTCGCTGCCCGATTTTTATATTCGGGCAGCGAGCTGCGCCACAAACATTCGTGCCGCTGATACTCCGTGAGAAGCTGGGATTCCAATTCCACAGTACCCCTCGGCATCTGCCGATGACAAAACACACAAAAAACACACAGTCACAACACAAGCCATACCGACATTTCAAAACTTGCCACAATGATACACATAATCATTAACTTTCTACAGGGATAATCTATGCAGCTATTTTGTGGAGTGAAACTGGGCATGAGTGGCCCATTTTCTCTATCTCAGACCGCTACAAACTCAAACACATGTATGCAGCCAATATCCAGCACCGATATCGGTGTCCACCTACAGATGTTTCAAACATGATTTAAGTCCCCAATGTACCTATTGCAACACACCTTGACACGGTGTGTGCGTACATACCGGTAGAGGGCAATATGTGACCAAACACGTTGTGTGCTAACTAGTACCTGGCCAGTGTCCAAAATGGTTAGGGGTCACTATATGAGAAAGGCGGCCTGGGTGTGTGCCAACACTGCACATACTACATGTAATGTGCACCCAGATGATCATGTAGGTGTTCCTCCAGACGTGGAAGTACCATTTTAACACATGTACCCAACATCCCTGGAATGTCCGGCACAATTCTACAACCCCTGAAATGTTGATGTGAAGTACCAGCCAAAGAAATAACACCGTGCTCTTTTGCCATTGCCAAAAAGCAGAAGGTGCAATACATACTTACACTATATAAGTAGAGGCACTACCTGGCTATTGTGCGACACAGAATAAGGTACACATATTTAATATTACGTGTTAAATATTTGCATGCCGCATCAAACATGGCCATACACACATCGCCTAAGCTGCCTGTGCCAGAACCAGCTGCGTTCATTACATTTTCTTAGAAACCGCTAAAGAGGCTTACCGTCAGAGCAACAGAAGTCAAACAGGACACTAGTAGCTCAATGCACATCGACGTCTGGACAAGGTGCAGTGGCCATTGACCTGCCTTTATAGTCCGGGAGACCAATCACAGCGGACACAATTATGCACATCCTGATGGGGCACCTGGGTGCGGATTAGACTTCCGCTAATTGGTGGAGATCGCTGAATCGTGATAGGTTGGCGGCCCTTTAAAAGCTGCCCATGCCGCCAAACATTACGCTTGCTGGCCAGACCCATTAGGTAAGTTTTTGTGGACACACATGGAATTTGCGCAGGGTGGGGTGCATATGTTGATGTTCTTGGAGAGCGCCGGAGACTGCTGTAGCGGCCGATATAGGGCTTTGTATGGTTGGGGACGAGATATAGTGTACTGTGTGGATTAGGATACGGCATTTTGTGTGGGCCTTGACACTTTTGTTGAGATACATTGCTGTGTTTGTTTCCAGACGACATACAGGAGAATGGATGCATGACTGTAGACAGAACTGTGTCACTCATGTCGACTGGATCGATTTCTGCATACTGGTTGTGGCCAATGGAGACTGTGTCCAACGGGAATGGGATTACACAGGGCTTTGAGGTGTGGCGCGCCAGACATGGCATAGATGTGTATTAAAAATGACACCTTACAAAACATATGAAACCATGTCTAAGCATCCGCAGTCATGTGCAATGTTGTTTGGTTCATGTAGCCTTTCCTCAACCTTCCATATCGTGGTACGTCACATTCGTTATTCTTCTCATTTTTACTGTAATCAATTGACATTATGGGCTGTGTAATGGATTATGGGACCTGTTTGAGCAACATTATTGGTGACACATGTCCCTTTCTAACTCACCTAGGTGCAGATGTGTGACTTTGAGACCCTCCGATTGAAGTTGATGTATAGGAGGCCACTATCATTCGCCGTGTTCCATTTTGGTTGGGGTGACTACTGTGTGTTTGCCGTCCTTGCTTCAGGGTTGTGTTTTGGGCCCACACGAGAGATCCCATCCTCTTGGCTATAGTGTGTAATGGAAAAGAGGTGTGGCTTGCTGAACCTGCTGACGTGGCCACATTTTGGTCTATGTACTCATGTTGTGTATTCTCATCTACAGGTGCTGATATTGAGGATGCAGAATATCCATGACCGCAATGTTATCGTGGCTCTTGCGTTGGTGGAAGAGCAAATGTGGTATCAGGATCGGTATGAAAGGTTGATGAGGCGCAGACAGCGGCGGTTGTGGACCCGTGATTGGCTTCTGAGGCGGGAAACCCGGGGACACATGCAGCTGTTGCGGGAGCTGGAGCTTAACTGTCCTGATGATTACCGAAACTATCTCCGTATGCCCGAGGACTGTTTCACCTTCCTATTGGAGCGTGTTGGGCCAATGATAGCGCGTCAGGACACTATTATGCGGCCATCAGTATCAGCTGCTGAGCGGTTGGCTATCACTTTGCGGTTCCTGGCTACAGGGCAGTCCATGACATCCCTCACATACGTGTCACGTGTCTCCCTGCCCCTGCTGAGCCGCCTGATCCCTGAAACGTGTTGGGCCATCTGGAGAGCTCTGCAGCCAGCCTACATGAAAATGCCTTTAACCGCCGCAGAATGGCTGGAAGTAGCCCGAGGGTTTGAAACCCGGTGGAACTTCCCCAACTGTGGCGGGGCATTGGATGGTAAGCACGTGAGGATTACCAAACCTGGCCACTCTGGCTCTTTGTATTTCAATTACAAAGGGTATTGTAGTATAATCCTCATGGCTGTAGTAGATGCCAACTATGAGTTCCTCTACGTGGAAGTTGGAATGCCTGGTCGCAACTCAGATGGGGGGGTGTTTGCCCTAAGCTCCTTGGCAACACTACTAGGGAATGGTGGGCTAAACTTACCCTCAAATGAGGACACGACCGAACATCTCAACTTTGCGTTTGTGGCGGATGAAGCATTCCCACTTCAGGAACACCTACTGCGGCCATATCCCCAGAGGGCCCTTACTTCTGAGAGACGCATTTTCAACTACCGGCTATCCCGGGCCCGCCGTGTGGTTGAAAATGCGTTTGGGATAATGGCGAATAGATTCCGGATTTTTCATACGCCTATACATATGAAACCGGAGTCTATTGACGCGGTAGTGGTGGCCTGCTGTGTGCTACATAACTTCCTGCGTCGTAGGGATAGAGCATCATACACGCCAGGAGGTTATGGAGATTATGCCAACGCTACAACAGGGGAGCTCCGTCCAGGGTCTTGGCGTGATGATGGCTATGTGATTGTGCCACTCCAGCCGCAGAGCCATGGCCGCACTCGGCAGGAGGCCAGGGACAGTAGAGACGCTTACTGCTCCTACTTCAATGGGTCTGGTGCAGTGAGCTGGCAGGACCAGGCCATATAATGTGGCTGGCTCTGGGAGTTGCTTTTTGTGGTTTCAATGGAGGTGACAGCAGGTTAGCTGCACCACTTTAATTTTTGGTTGACCTTTTTCATTATCTTTGTTTTCATTATGTGCATGAGTTTTCATTATGTAGTTAGTTAGTTAGTTTAGGTTTTTTTTTTTTGTATTTTTTTTTTCCATGCACAGTTTGCAATGTGTGGTGATTTGCTTATCCCTTGAATGTGGCTGATTAATGTCACCTGCTCTTGAATTCTACATTGTTTTTACTTTATGTATATTTTGTTTGCACAAGACAAGGTCAAGATGCATGCAATATATTAAACCTTTTTCTGTTGGATCCAACATCATCTGTGTGAGCCTGATTACTTGGTGGAGGAGGGCAATGTGATGCAGGGTTGGGTGGGGGCCTGGGATGTCATAGCCACCTATTGGCTGGGATTGTGCACACAATATGTGTGGGTAGCCATGTTTTTCTGAAAGTCTTTTGCCCAACAGTGTTTGTGGCCATTGTGCGTACATGATCCTTTATTTTGTTGTAGGCAGAGGGTCCCCTGCACACAGCACATTGATGCAGGACATATTCTTGTCAGGTGTTTGCTAATACACTGTCACACAGATCTTTGACTTGGTGCCTTGGAAGCTGTTCCACTACATTCACATCTGTCAGCACATATATTAAACCCCATTCAGCCTGGATACATACACATACTTCGCCACAGTTGTCACAGATTTTTGACAGAAAACGCACATACTGTCTTTTGTAAGCCGCTAATGTGTGCCACACAAACGCACCTCAGTGCAATCGGCACACGCGGCTGTCACAAGCGCTGATCGTGCGTGACAAGGCAAACACTTGTACTACGCACACATAGCCCCGGACCGCTACTTTAATACACACGGGATATGTGACTGGCCACCGCTCTAGCGTGACCCATTACCATCGATTTCGATGCATTCGCCAGGCTCCGCCATGTCACAGGTGCTTATTCCGTGCCACACACTCCGCTCACTAGTACGGCACGTCTCGGCCATCCGCCCTTTCCGTCGTGCCCAATCACAACTCCGTAGTGTTGGCCAATGGTTGTGGTTTGGGCGCGGCGTACAGGTCTGTGGCACGCCTATTTGTTTTACGTCCTGCCTTTGTTGCTCCCAGATCACTCTGTGGTGGCGGTGTGTAAAGCTGGTACGCTGAGCTACAGACGGCTACTTGCGACACCCGGCGATGTAGCTAGCTGTAGATGTAGCGTAGCGTAGCGCACCTTGTGGCGGCGTGTAAAGAGGGTGCGGTTCCCGTTGGTAACCGTTCGCCCGTGCTCGTGCACGTGAAGTTGCCGTTGGTATCCATCCTGTTGTGGCGGCGTGTAAAGGTACCTTAAGAGCGGAGCCGGCAGAGATCTGTTGGAGATAAAGTTGTGCAGGATCTGTTTTTTTTTTTTTTTACATTGGAGTCTATGGAGAATGAATCCATTGACAGATTGATATTTATCTTCCATTTGTAATTTTGTAGGCAAAAAGTGAATCCTTTACAAATGCAAAAACACATGGCTAAGTAGCAGTCGGTTAACGGATCTGTTCTACACAGACTGCATTGTTAAACATCAAGGTACCGTCACACGCTAGGATCTATTTAACGATATCCTTGAAACGTCACGGATTTGTCATCGTTCAAATGATATTGTTTGTGCGTCGTTGCGTGTAAACGAACGATGTAGGAAGGAAAAATCGTTGAATCGTTCAGCAAAAATTTGTGATCCAGACCTCAAATCTATCGTTCATCGTCCAACTAACGTTCTGTGAAGCAGCAACATCGTTCAGTGTGACACCTTTTTGAACAATGTCGTTCATAATTCTCCTATTCCTGCCACTTTGTAACATCGTCACTCGTTCTTCCAAGTAGCTGGCGCGTTGCCAAATTTAGGATCGTTAACGATATCCTTGCGTGTGACAACGCACTAACGATGTCGAAAGGATCGCGGTCACGTGACATAGCTAACGATCTCATTCACCTATATCCTAGCGTGTAATGGTACCTTATCATCACTGTCAACAGGGGGGTTCATCATCACTGTCCACAGGGGGGTCATCAGCAATTTCCACAGAAGGATCATCAAGAATCATCAACACTATCCACTGGAGGGTTATCAACACTATCCACAGGGGGATCATCAATACTGTCCACTGGAGGATCATCAACACTGTCCACAGGGGGATCTATCCACAAGGACAGGGTCCTCTCCCCTCCATACCAGTCTGTCATTGTAAATTTGTTTACTGTAAACTATAACTATAAATTTGTATGTAACCCCTTCTCTTGTACAGCGCCATGGAATTAATGGTGCTATGTAAATAAATACTAATAATAATCATCTGTAAAGGTACCTTTACACGCCGCCACAACAGGATGGATACAACCCGCTACAGGCTACAAATGTAGCTTGTCGCGCCAATATCGCCCGTAGTAGCGGCGTCTGAAGACGGGACGACACAGCCGGCTACAGATACCTCTGTATCCGTGCACTGCCCATAAACATATGGCTACATCGCCGATTGTAGCGAGCTGTATCGGCGTGTAAAGAAGCTACAGAAGGGAACTCGGGACATCCGGTGATGTAGCTGCAATGTGGCTAAGGCGTCACCCAGGCTCCGTGATACCGCGCCCCTTCAGCGATCATTGGTGGAAGATGCTGCGTTACGATTGGCCCTTGCCTCACAGCCCTCCATCTTGGATGAGCTGTCCCTTCAGCACTACACATACGCGCCGTATGCACGATCATATAGTAGTACAATTACGCGGACACACAGTTGAACGTAAAATCATAAATGGCCCATGATCTACATACAGTGTGCACATCCTCTCAACACATGATAACGAATAATGCTGTACACAGCGCACAAGTGTGTGTTACGTACCGCTCTGGCTTATTGCACAGCAGCTGCCGTAGAAGTGTTCCGGGTCTGGCACTGCGCGCAGCGCGCACACAGATGCACACAATCCCATAGCACATCGGAGGAGATTACTCAGTAGACAGATCAGAGTCGTGTTGTAAGGACTGCACTGTGGGTCTTCTGCAGTAGGGGCCGCATAAGTGTGTCGGGCGGGTCACTGCGCGTTGGGCTACTTATAAAGGTGCGTCACCCCGACAGCGGCCGTAATGACGTCATGACGTTGGTTTCATTTTCACTCTGCCTGCAAGGTGCCAGCCCCGCCTCTGCACACACCATAGCAGTCATGGCAGCCGTGCACCGCGCCGCAACATGGGGGATGGCGGAGCTGATCATCCTCATTGATCAGTGCGACCGTCGGGACTATTGGGGCCACCATCACCACCGGCACCCCAGGCTGCGCAATCGGTGCACCGTGCGGCGGATCCAGCGGGCCCTGCTCTGCCAACTGGGGGTACAGAGGACAGTCAAAGCGATCCAAAAAAAGATCGCTGACTTGAAGCATAAGTGCCCAGGTCGCATACTGGACATCCGTGCCAGGATTGCCAGGCTGCGTGGTGAGTAATTGTTGCCCCAAAACACACACCGCCACATGTGCATGTCCCACAATACACAAAAAATGATGGAAACATATGACAAGGGACAGTGTGGCCTACACAATCAAACACATCTTCACAGTGTTGTGCTCATCCAGTCAGGCCTAAAAATGTCTCACACGCACAGTCCATGCATACAACATGAGTGTATGCATCCAGCATCACCTGGTTGATGCTAAGTAAGGCTGGGGTCACACACACAGATATCTGCCCACATATTGTTTGCAGATCTCTGTTTGCAGTCAAATCATGGTCACATGTTTACATTTGGAGACAGCCTCAAAATGGAACAATGTGTCCATGCTTTCACTGCAACCAGAGATCTGTGAACAATATCTGGCCACATATCTGTGTGTGTGTGACCCCAGGCTTAGCCGTCAAATACATAGCCACACAAGCTCTTTGTAGGACAACAATGTGTAGGCATGATCTTATTACGTCTTTTATGTTCAAATATCAAACTAGATGCTGAATCCTCATCAGAAGAAGGGCCCCATGCCCCACCCCCAGGTGGCCCATCAAGAACCCCGCCACATCAGGCTCAAGTGGCACCCTTGTCCCCAGGGTCAACACCTTCCCCCGGGCCTCAGGAGCCAGACGTGCCGTCACCCACCGGGACAGAGGACGTGGAGGACCAGTCAGCACCTGGCAGCCCGCTGGAGTGTGACCAGCTGTCCCCATCTGCCTGGCTGCTGGAGGAACACATCACCTCCCCACAGGAGGGCGAGGAGCTGCAAGTACCTGGCGGGCCAGAGGAGTGTTTGCCCCGTAGCCCAGGACCACTATTACCCCTGAACCACATAATGTGGCCACGGAGCCCCAGCCCGGGAGTAACACCACCTCCCACTGTCTCCAGCTCAGTGGCGAGTCCTGGGGTGACCATGTCCCCACACAGTGACTATGGTGGTAAGTGTGTTATGTTGCCACAGACACCCTGCACACTGTTGCTTACATTTCATCTGGGCCCAAACTATTTATGTAAACAAAGTAAACCATGTTGGTTCACCATTTTTGCAGATGGTGAACGTGCGGGCTCATATGGATGGAGCTTGACCCCATCTCCCTCCCCGTCTGATGGTGAACTGGATTTGGAGGAACAGGGTAAGTGGATGGTTGTGGCCAGTCATGACTAACCATCAGCAGTGACGACTGTGTACTAAAGTGTGTGTTTACTCCCAATACAGGTGCCCCTACCATGGAGGAATTCATCCAGGCCCATCAGGCATTTGTGGCCCGTTTGACCACGGCTCTACAGCGTGGCCTGCAGGACCTTGCCCGCCTGGCTCAAATGCTGGCGGCCCTACACCCACACCATGGATCACACCCATGAATTTGAGGGATGCATTGTATCCTGGCCAAACATGGCCCCACAAACAGTTGTCCTTGTTGGACCCTAAAATTTTCACACGTTGGCTTGTTGCCTTGCAAAAGTGAAAATATTTTTATTGTATTTTTTTTGCCCCCGTTGGGCTCTTTTCTTATAGTGTCCCACATTGGGACCATCACAAGTGTGGACTGGCTAGGCCAATCTGCCCTACAATCCCTATACTGTCCCACATTGGGACCATCACAAGTGTGGACTGGCTAGCCCCATCTGCCCTACAATCCCTATACTGTCCCACATTGGGACCATCACAAGTGTGGACTGGCTAGCCCCATCTGGCCTAACCATTCTGTGTATGATGGCAAATGTCTGTGACACATGTATGTTTACAATACAATGCTGTTGTAACTTTGTTGTACGCTCCTTCATGTGACCTTACTAATATTTGGTGACCAAACCTCACCATAAGCTAACTATGTGAGGCACATCACAACATCCCTTTGTGAATGTGCTAAGACATTCCAAATGAACCGATGCTGATCCTGCTCAGCGACCAGTGGCCCATATTGTGTGGCTTGGGGAAACCTATTATTGGCCACAATACCATTCACCCACAAAAACCCCCACAATCTTTATTCCTAAATGAATACACAATTGTGTGAATCAAACAATTTTAATCCAGCCTGGATATAAAACTAAATCACAAAGAATATGATGTTTTTTGAAAAAAAAAAAAAAAAAAAATTTAGGGCAAAAGTCAATCCAGAAAATTAACAAATCAAAGGAGATTCCTCAAATTATAAAGTCCAGACTGCCAATTCTGTGCATTGGCTACTAGTGTCCAACTTATTCTTCCTCTGTCGGCTCTGACAATGCCGGATCCCCCCTCCTCTCAGGGCAGCCCCGACCTGCCTGAGAGCGTCTTGTTGAACGACGACGTGTTGGGGGGGGAGGGGTTGACTGTGGCGGGGCCGGTCTTCTCACGGGCCGAGATGGGGCAGCTGGTGAAAGGGGCCACAAGGTGTGTTGCATGGGGGGGGGGACGTGGCAGCCCCATTGAAGGGCCCCATCATCGGCAGCATCAGCGGCATTGTGGAAGACCCTCAGAAGGATCTTTTTCTGGAGCGGCTCCATCCCTCGCATTCTGTCGCTCATGTAGAGGGCGTCGCTGTCGATGTGGGTCCGCTGTTCATCCAACAGCACGCGTCGGGCCCAGGTCGCCAGCTCCGTCTCTGGTGGTGCAGGACGTCGGCGGCGACGGATCCCGGAGCTGGGACCTGGGCCTGGACCCACATCACTCGCCCCGCCCTCCTGCTCAGCCCCAGATGTCATGGGCTGAGCATCATCAGCGACAGAATCCTCGGCAATGGAGCCGTCCTCTTCTGGGGCCTGTGGGTGGAGAAAAAAAAGAAAAACCATTAGTGAAGGCAATATCAACTGTATACATTCACAACAGGACTCAATATAGCACTCCCACACACACCAAGGCCAACTACCAGAATGGAAAATGATGAATAACACAGTAAAGCAAAAAAGGTTAAAGACCCCAACACCAGTGGTTCTCCTGTACACTCACCTCGACCATTCCAGGAACTCAGCTCAATACATAATTCGGTGTTTGTCACGGAGCCGTACCCCAATATTAGGACATGTCACCACAACACCTTGATACTGGGGGCTGTGCTGCTCAATGACACATATTGGCCACCTTTCCATTAGGACTCCTATTATGGTGAGAATCCACCCCTCTGTCAACTACCTTTAACCCACTGGCAACAAAGCCAACACACATGTGTGGCAGCACCATTAACTACATGGTACTATGTGGCTGTTTGAGAACAAACCACCTGCTATCTTGAAACCCTTAAATAAGTAACCTAAACATACCAAGATGTTGTGGAAGAAGCAACATTGCAATACGGCTGGAAGCATAGAATTGAAAAGTCTTCCAAGTCATGGAAGGAGGGCAGATAGATTGACACCCCAAGGTTTGCCGCAGCAAGGAGGAAAATATGCCAACAAATTTGGTGTGAAGGATTTATAGAAGCACACATGTGAAGGAAACATTGTGGGCCACCACTGTCACACAATTACCCACCTCCTGTGGCGCAGATGGTGATGCAGCCGGGCCTACATGGGACGCAGCAACGGGGCAGTTGGTCGTCGTTTGATGCGGGCGAACCTCGCCCAGGATGAAGGTGAAGAGGGGATAGTACCATAGGGTAGGTAATGGTACCTCCTCAGCTCCAGCCCCTGAGCGACGGCGCTGGTACAGAATGTGAGCCCGCATGAACGCCGACCTCATGTTTTTGATCTTAAGTGCCACCATATGCTGGTCCCACGTCTTGCCTACCCTTGGCTCCAACCGATTTGCCAGAGCCACAAGACTCCTGTAGGCCTCGGCCCTCGCTGCCCGATTTTTATATTCGGGCAGCGAGCTGCGCCACAAACATTCGTGCCGCTGATACTCCGTGAGAAGCTGGGATTCCAATTCCACAGTACCCCTCGGCATCTGCCGATGACAAAACACACAAAAAACACACAGTCACAACACAAGCCATACCGACATTTCAAAACTTGCCACAATGATACACATAATCATTAACTTTCTACAGGGATAATCTATGCAGCTATTTTGTGGAGTGAAACTGGGCATGAGTGGCCCATTTTCTCTATCTCAGACCGCTACAAACTCAAACACATGTATGCAGCCAATATCCAGCACCGGATATCGGTGTCCACCTACAGATGTTTCAAACATGATTTAAGTCCCCAATGTACCTATTGCAACACACCTTGACACGGTGTGTGCGTACATACCGGTAGAGGGCAATATGTGACCAAACACGTTGTGTGCTAACTAGTACCTGGCCAGTGTCCAAAATGGTTAGGGGTCACTATATGAGAAAGGCGGCCTGGGTGTGTGCCAACACTGCACATACTACATGTAATGTGCACCCAGATGATCATGTAGGTGTTCCTCCAGACGTGGAAGTACCATTTTAACACATGTACCCAACATCCCTGGAATGTCCGGCACAATTCTACAACCCCTGAAATGTTGATGTGAAGTACCAGCCAAAGAAATAACACCGTGCTCTTTTGCCATTGCCAAAAAGCAGAAGGTGCAATACATACTTACACTATATAAGTAGAGGCACTACCTGGCTATTGTGCGACACAGAATAAGGTACACATATTTAATATTACGTGTTAAATATTTGCATGCCGCATCAAACATGGCCATACACACATCGCCTAAGCTGCCTGTGCCAGAACCAGCTGCGTTCATTACATTTTCTTAGAAACCGCTAAAGAGGCTTACCGTCAGAGCAACAGAAGTCAAACAGGACACTAGTAGCTCAATGCACATCGACGTCTGGACAAGGTGCAGTGGCCATTGACCTGCCTTTATAGTCCGGGAGACCAATCACAGCGGACACAATTATGCACATCCTGATGGGGCACCTGGGTGCGGATTAGACTTCCGCTAATTGGTGGAGATCGCTGAATCGTGATAGGTTGGCGGCCCTTTAAAAGCTGCCCATGCCGCCAAACATTACGCTTGCTGGCCAGACCCATTAGGTAAGTTTTTGTGGACACACATGGAATTTGCGCAGGGTGGGGTGCATATGTTGATGTTCTTGGAGAGCGCCGGAGACTGCTGTAGCGGCCGATATAGGGCTTTGTATGGTTGGGGACGAGATATAGTGTACTGTGTGGATTAGGATACGGCATTTTGTGTGGGCCTTGACACTTTTGTTGAGATACATTGCTGTGTTTGTTTCCAGACGACATACAGGAGAATGGATGCATGACTGTAGACAGAACTGTGTCACTCATGTCGACTGGATCGATTTCTGCATACTGGTTGTGGCCAATGGAGACTGTGTCCAACGGGAATGGGATTACACAGGGCTTTGAGGTGTGGCGCGCCAGACATGGCATAGATGTGTATTAAAAATGACACCTTACAAAACATATGAAACCATGTCTAAGCATCCGCAGTCATGTGCAATGTTGTTTGGTTCATGTAGCCTTTCCTCAACCTTCCATATCGTGGTACGTCACATTCGTTATTCTTCTCATTTTTACTGTAATCAATTGACATTATGGGCTGTGTAATGGATTATGGGACCTGTTTGAGCAACATTATTGGTGACACATGTCCCTTTCTAACTCACCTAGGTGCAGATGTGTGACTTTGAGACCCTCCGATTGAAGTTGATGTATAGGAGGCCACTATCATTCGCCGTGTTCCATTTTGGTTGGGGTGACTACTGTGTGTTTGCCGTCCTTGCTTCAGGGTTGTGTTTTGGGCCCACACGAGAGATCCCATCCTCTTGGCTATAGTGTGTAATGGAAAAGAGGTGTGGCTTGCTGAACCTGCTGACGTGGCCACATTTTGGTCTATGTACTCATGTTGTGTATTCTCATCTACAGGTGCTGATATTGAGGATGCAGAATATCCATGACCGCAATGTTATCGTGGCTCTTGCGTTGGTGGAAGAGCAAATGTGGTATCAGGATCGGTATGAAAGGTTGATGAGGCGCAGACAGCGGCGGTTGTGGACCCGTGATTGGCTTCTGAGGCGGGAAACCCGGGGACACATGCAGCTGTTGCGGGAGCTGGAGCTTAACTGTCCTGATGATTACCGAAACTATCTCCGTATGCCCGAGGACTGTTTCACCTTCCTATTGGAGCGTGTTGGGCCAATGATAGCGCGTCAGGACACTATTATGCGGCCATCAGTATCAGCTGCTGAGCGGTTGGCTATCACTTTGCGGTTCCTGGCTACAGGGCAGTCCATGACATCCCTCACATACGTGTCACGTGTCTCCCTGCCCCTGCTGAGCCGCCTGATCCCTGAAACGTGTTGGGCCATCTGGAGAGCTCTGCAGCCAGCCTACATGAAAATGCCTTTAACCGCCGCAGAATGGCTGGAAGTAGCCCGAGGGTTTGAAACCCGGTGGAACTTCCCCAACTGTGGCGGGGCATTGGATGGTAAGCACGTGAGGATTACCAAACCTGGCCACTCTGGCTCTTTGTATTTCAATTACAAAGGGTATTGTAGTATAATCCTCATGGCTGTAGTAGATGCCAACTATGAGTTCCTCTACGTGGAAGTTGGAATGCCTGGTCGCAACTCAGATGGGGGGGTGTTTGCCCTAAGCTCCTTGGCAACACTACTAGGGAATGGTGGGCTAAACTTACCCTCAAATGAGGACACGACCGAACATCTCAACTTTGCGTTTGTGGCGGATGAAGCATTCCCACTTCAGGAACACCTACTGCGGCCATATCCCCAGAGGGCCCTTACTTCTGAGAGACGCATTTTCAACTACCGGCTATCCCGGGCCCGCCGTGTGGTTGAAAATGCGTTTGGGATAATGGCGAATAGATTCCGGATTTTTCATACGCCTATACATATGAAACCGGAGTCTATTGACGCGGTAGTGGTGGCCTGCTGTGTGCTACATAACTTCCTGCGTCGTAGGGATAGAGCATCATACACGCCAGGAGGTTATGGAGATTATGCCAACGCTACAACAGGGGAGCTCCGTCCAGGGTCTTGGCGTGATGATGGCTATGTGATTGTGCCACTCCAGCCGCAGAGCCATGGCCGCACTCGGCAGGAGGCCAGGGACAGTAGAGACGCTTACTGCTCCTACTTCAATGGGTCTGGTGCAGTGAGCTGGCAGGACCAGGCCATATAATGTGGCTGGCTCTGGGAGTTGCTTTTTGTGGTTTCAATGGAGGTGACAGCAGGTTAGCTGCACCACTTTAATTTTTGGTTGACCTTTTTCATTATCTTTGTTTTCATTATGTGCATGAGTTTTCATTATGTAGTTAGTTAGTTAGTTTAGGTTTTTTTTTTTTTGTATTTTTTTTTTTCCATGCACAGTTTGCAATGTGTGGTGATTTGCTTATCCCTTGAATGTGGCTGATTAATGTCACCTGCTCTTGAATTCTACATTGTTTTTACTTTATGTATATTTTGTTTGCACAAGACAAGGTCAAGATGCATGCAATATATTAAACCTTTTTCTGTTGGATCCAACATCATCTGTGTGAGCCTGATTACTTGGTGGAGGAGGGCAATGTGATGCAGGGTTGGGTGGGGGCCTGGGATGTCATAGCCACCTATTGGCTGGGATTGTGCACACAATATGTGTGGGTAGCCATGTTTTTCTGAAAGTCTTTTGCCCAACAGTGTTTGTGGCCATTGTGCGTACATGATCCTTTATTTTGTTGTAGGCAGAGGGTCCCCTGCACACAGCACATTGATGCAGGACATATTCTTGTCAGGTGTTTGCTAATACACTGTCACACAGATCTTTGACTTGGTGCCTTGGAAGCTGTTCCACTACATTCACATCTGTCAGCACATATATTAAACCCCATTCAGCCTGGATACATACACATACTTCGCCACAGTTGTCACAGATTTTTGACAGAAAACGCACATACTGTCTTTTGTAAGCCGCTAATGTGTGCCACACAAACGCACCTCAGTGCAATCGGCACACGCGGCTGTCACAAGCGCTGATCGTGCGTGACAAGGCAAACACTTGTACTACGCACACATAGCCCCGGACCGCTACTTTAATACACACGGGATATGTGACTGGCCACCGCTCTAGCGTGACCCATTACCATCGATTTCGATGCATTCGCCAGGCTCCGCCATGTCACAGGTGCTTATTCCGTGCCACACTCCGCTCACTAGTACGGCACGTCTCGGCCATCCGCCCTTTCCGTCGTGCCCAATCACAACTCCGTAGTGTTGGCCAATGGTTGTGGTTTGGGCGCGGCGTACAGGTCTGTGGCACGCCTATTTGTTTTACGTCCTGCCTTTGTTGCTCCCAGATCACTCTGTGGTGGCGGTGTGTAAAGCTGGTACGCTGAGCTACAGACGGCTACTTGCGACACCCGGCGATGTAGCTAGCTGTAGATGTAGCGTAGCGTAGCGCACCTTGTGGCGGCGTGTAAAGAGGGTGCGGTTCCCGTTGGTAACCGTTCGCCCGTGCTCGTGCACGTGAAGTTGCCGTTGGTATCCATCCTGTTGTGGCGGCGTGTAAAGGTACCTTAAGAGCGGAGCCGGCAGAGATCTGTTGGAGATAAAGTTGTGCAGGATCTGTTTTTTTTTTTTTTTACATTGGAGTCTATGGAGAATGAATCCATTGACAGATTGATATTTATCTTCCATTTGTAATTTTGTAGGCAAAAAGTGAATCCTTTACAAATGCAAAAACACATGGCTAAGTAGCAGTCGGTTAACGGATCTGTTCTACACAGACTGCATTGTTAAACATCAAGGTACCGTCACACGCTAGGATCTATTTAACGATATCCTTGAAACGTCACGGATTTGTCATCGTTCAAATGATATTGTTTGTGCGTCGTTGCGTGTAAACGAACGATGTAGGAAGGAAAAATCGTTGAATCGTTCAGCAAAAATTTGTGATCCAGACCTCAAATCTATCGTTCATCGTCCAACTAACGTTCTGTGAAGCAGCAACATCGTTCAGTGTGACACCTTTTTGAACAATGTCGTTCATAATTCTCCTATTCCTGCCACTTTGTAACATCGTCACTCGTTCTTCTCCAAGTAGCTGGCGCGTTGCCAAATTTAGGATCGTTAACGATATCCTTGCGTGTGACAACGCACTAACGATGTCGAAAGGATCGCGGTCACGTGACATAGCTAACGATCTCATTCACCTATATCCTAGCGTGTAATGGTACCTTAACAGATCCTCAGGACAATATGACTTTCAGTGATACCATTACTTTTCTATATGACATTTTGATTTATTTTTTCTAATTTTGGCGTCTATTTTAAATTCTAAAAAGAATGCGGGATCCAATCGGTGCTGTTAACCCTTTGGATCCTGCTGTCATTCACTGACAGCTAAATCCAAACCCGCTGCGGCGGGGAACCTGCTGTTCCCCGCCTGCACCCGAGATCGCACGATAAGATCTCCAGTGCTCACGTGATAGTCCGGGGTCCTGCCGAGACCCTGGTAGCTATCACTGATCGCTTCCTGTGAATGGTTGGCAAGCGCTGCCACCACTCACAGTACGCATTTGTGACAGATCCCGATGTGCTGCAAGCTCATTGGGACCTGTCACAAGCGATCGGACCTTGCAGCTGTGTGGCACCCTATGGGGTTGTGTAAAATGAAGAATTAATAAATAAAGTTTTTACAAGCATGTAAAAAAAACGTAAAAGGTCATATCACCTCCCTTTACCCCCATTCAAAATAAAAGTATTAAAAAATTAAAAAAATACACACATTTGGTATCGCTGCGTTCAGAAACACGCAATCTATCAAGATATAAAATCAATTAATGACATCCGTTAACAGCGTAACGGAAAAAAAGTCCAAACGCGAAAATTATGTTCTTTTGGTTGCCGCAACATTGCTATAAAATGCAATAATGGGTGATCAAAACAGCGCATCCACCTAATAATGGTATCATTAGAAACGTCAGCTCAGGACGCAAAAAATAAGCCATCACACAGGCCCAGATCATGGAAAATGAGAACGCTACGGGGCACAGAACATGGCGCAACAAGTGCAATATTATTATTATTTTTTTTTAAACTATTGTTTTTTTTTTACCATTTAGACATCAGAAAAAGTATACATGTTTGGTATCTACGAACTCATACCGACCTGAGGCATCACACTGACAAGTCAGTTTTACCATATCGTGAGCATGGCGACTAAAAAACCCAAAAAACAAACGAGTAATTGTACTTTTTTTTTGCAATTTCACTGCACTTGGAATTTGTTTCCTATTTCCCTGTAGACTATATGGTAAAATACATGATTGCAACTGAAAGTACAACTTGTCCCGCAAAAACAAGCCACCATATGTCTGTATTGATGGAAAAATAAAAACGTTATGGCTCTTTGAAGCAGGGAGCAAAAAACGAAAATGAAAAACGAAAACTCGCTGGGCCATGAAGGGGTTAAAAGATTAATAAACTGTAAAGCTAATACCAGTAAGAGGTTATAGTTTAATTTAAAGAATTTTTATTTTTAAAGGAAAAAAATGTTCCGAAAAGAAATTACAGGAGAGAATTGTTCCTTATAGCGTAGGATATTTCCAAGATGTTATGAGAGGAGATTTTTTTTAATGACATCTGCAATAGTAGGAACGTTAGCGTTTCCAGTTAGTAGTAATTAAAAGTTTAGGCACTTGAAAAGTGTGTATTATCATACAGGTCATTGTGGTGTCCCTGTGGATCGGTGGCCACAGAGTAGTACAGCAGCTGGGATGGTGAGCCATCCATCCCAAACCAAACACCCTACACCAGAGGTCCCCAACTCCAGGCCTCAAGGCCCACCAACAGTGCATGTTTTCAGGATTTCCTTGGCATTTGACAATTGGAATCACCACCTGTGCAGGAGATTGAATTACCAACTGTCAAATTTCTAAGGAAATAATGAAAACCTGGACCGTTGGTGGGCCTTGAGGACTGGAGTTGGGGACCTCTGCCCTACACGCCCGAATCCCAAGACCTAGGACTTTATGCCAGGCAGGGGAGAAATGGGGGAAGGCTGAGTGGAGGATGGGGCTTAGCGGAGACACCTGTGAAAGGGGGAGGAGCAACAGTAGTCACCTCAGGGAGAGTGAATTCACAGAGACACTGAGGGACTGGGTCGACTGACAGGGAACTGGCCCTGTAATAGTGGTTGGCTGTTATATGCCCCGGCCACAGATTAACCGGTGAGGTGAAGGGTCTCTGTGCCTGGAATCTACAGACCATCACACCAAAGGAAAGGCCCCAGATAGGACTAGGGAGCCAAGGAGAGGATACCCAGGAAAGTCCGCGACTGCTTGCGACCGTTGTGAGTGGTCCTGAAGAGACCCGAAAGGCATTGAGAAAAGGGGTGCTTTTGGTGATCCAGCTCAGCTGCTGGCTGGCTACCGGTACCGCTTACTGCAGAACCGAGACTGTGTAAAAATAAGAGCAACAGCAGTGAGTAAAGTACCGGATGAACCTGAGACTTGTGTGAGAGTTTTATTAAGCGTCCTTGGTTGCAGACTCTGGCATCTGAGAAGTTGCGAGGCTGAGAGATCAAAAACACAGCTGTCAGTAGTAAGTTGCACCCCCACGGTTACCTCACAGTCACCTCACTCTAAACTTTTATCACCGGCCCAGGGGATAAACCAGCCCTGGCCGTGGAGGGCTCATCACCTTGCTGCGACACATCATCATCCCTCGGAGCTGAGACAAGCAGCGGCGGTCACATCTGGCCGCATACCACGGGTGGTGTCACAGTGACAAAATTATTATTTTTTTTCCCTTTTTACTCTTTTTATGTTTTTCCCTTTTTTAAATTTGTTGCGCAACCTCCAGGGCAACGGAACCGGTCCGCGGCCACTACCGTGACATTCCCCTATGACCAGACAGCAGGGACCGGTCCCGAGTAATCCACGGCCCTGGTGGACGATGCATTTTTTATTCAGTATTTACATAAAACAGCATTTTTTGTGGCCAAATATTTTTCTATTATTTTCTCATACTTTGTTTTTATTTTTTCCACTTCTTGTAGTAATGTCCCCTTCTTGTAGTAATGATCCCATCCTGGTCCCATTCTTGTAGTAATGTTCTCATCCTGGTCTATTTCTTGCAGTAATGTCGCCATCCTGATCCCCTTCTTGTAGTAATGTCCCCATCCTGATCCCCATCCTTGTAGGATTAGGGCGGACATATCCCATATGCAGCAGGTTCAATGTACTGGGGCCCCAAGCGGGAGGGGGGGCCCCGAGGTCCACATGGCAAATTTGCATAATTGATTACTTTACTCCTCCCCCCGTTAGACAAAATCTGCTGTCTTTTAGGAGGGGAGGAGGGAAGATAGCCGGGGCAGGAGTGCTGGGGGCCCACCTCCATATTCCTCGGCCACAGGGAGCTGAATGACCCCAGAAATAGCAGTACCTGCACTTCCGGTGTCAGATGGCTCTAACCAGGGGGGCTAATGCAGGGTTAGGGGGGGTTAATACTGGGTTAGAGGGGTTAATGCTGGGTTAAGGGGGATAATGCTGGGTTAGGGGTTAATGCTGGGTTAAGGGGTTAATGCTGTGTTAGGGGTTAATGCTGGATTAAGGGGTTAATGCTGGGTTAGGGGGGTTAATGCTGGGTTAGGGGATAATGCTATGTTAGGGGTTAATGATGGGTTATGGGGTTAATGCTGTGTTACAGGATAATGATGTGTAGGGATTAATGCCGTATGGGGGTTAATGCTGTGTTAGGGTTAATGATGTTGTGTCGCCCCGGGGCGTGGGGTACTCGGTATCAGGCGGTGAAAGGGGTTAACTCTGTCACGGGGAATGGCGGCCGCGCCTGACCCCATGTCCCGGGGGACGGTTCTCTTGAAAAAGGGGTATTTAGAAGGGATTATTTACAAGATTATAGTTTGTCGTGGCTCCACCTGCAGTTTCTGGTGAGTAGCACCAGCGCCGCCACAGTCCTCCGGAGGTCGGTGGTATTGCGGCTGAGATGTAGTCCTCCGCAGGCAGGACTGGAGCTCCGGGGCAGCGTAGTGAGAAGGGGCAGCTTGGAGTGGAGCTGAGATCGTGTGGGGAGCGCTGGTACAGTCTATGAGGAGTGCTGGGAGTGGAGAAAAAGGATACACGCACACAGCCAAGTCTCTTTTACCTTTTACTGGTGTTGAACAGGTAAACGATCCAGTGCACTGACGGGTGAACGGGCTGCACAGTGGATTCCCACAGCAAGTGGGTATAAGACCTCCTCTGCTTTGTGTAGTTTCTGAAGCACAGCCTGCTGCAGCCTGACTTGCCTCCACTCTCTTCCTTTGCCTGTCTCTCTCTCCTCCTGTGCGGTCTCCGGGATGACCCTCTCTGGACACTGCGGCTGGCCTGCTGTGTCTGGCTCCCTCTCTTGACCCACCTGGTAGACCGGGTAGCTGAAGCTGCCAGGGTGCGAGGGGGTTTTCTGTGGGCCTATAGTCCCCCACAGGTGCGGATCCCCAATATCCGGCGTTTCCCCTGGGACGAACTCTCTCAAGTTCCTCTGTCCCCCCTCTCTGTATCTGGGATCTGTCCTTGTCGTCCCCGGGTCCCTCAGCCGAGAGACCCTCCTTGCTCCCTCAGGCCATCGGCCTGACTCTAACTTCAACTCCAACTCCCTCGCTCACTCTCTAGTTCCCCCTGGAGGTGACTATATCCCCTCCCGGGTTCCCTCCCACCATGTGATCTAGTGTGGGGGTGCTTGAGTGTAGGTTCCGCCTATCATCCCGAAATCCGCTTGCAACTGGGGTGACTACACCTCTTTTACGGGTGCAGTACCCCTCTGTGGCACATAGTGGGGCGCCACACTGTGTTAGGGGTTAATGCTGTGTAGGGGTTAATGCTGTGTTAGGGGGTTAGTGCTGTGTAGGAGCCTGCCTGTGTTAGGGGGTTAATGCTGTGTAGGGTCTATTATGGGCTCCTGTATGCTGGTGGCCAGTGCAGCATCAGAAAGGTTCCCTGAGGGCGGAGTTCTCTCTCTTTTTCTTCCCGTCGTCTCCATGGATTTTGTTCCTCTCAGCACCCAGCACTGGACCTGCTGCCGCCGCCTTTCATTTTCACCATCTCCAGGATCTGGCTGAGTCTTGGCTATCTACAAGTACATACCGCAGCCTCCTATCTATATACAGTAGCTTCCTGGGTATTTTGTGTATATGTGGCGTCCTGCTCGCACAGGTAAGCACAGACACACCTACAGCATGGATGGGTTTCCACAGTGGGTACATGGACACAAACAACACCTTCCACCCTGGCACAGTAGGGGGAGCTACACTTGCTGCCCTTAGGCAAGATTCCCTATAAATACTGGTGCTGGGGGCGGAGTTAGTTAGAGTGTGCAGACGCTACAAGAGCTGTGAAGACATACTGGTAGTCTGAGCTGCGTTAGGCCCGAGCCAGTGACCCTGAACAGTCTCCGAGTAGTCCTGCAAGGCCCAAGAGTGGGGTAGGAAGGTGAGGAGAACAGAAATAACGAAGTGGGAACCGAGGAGCCAATGTTAGGTTCACCCCAAGCAACACACCGGAACACCGGAGTCCGAGTCTACTGGAGAGCAACCGGCCCAGTAGAGAACACCGGTATACTTTGGAGACTTCATCTCCCGGGCATCTGCGCAGATATTAACCAGGGAGCCAGGCACCACGGAGAGAGGAATAGCGGTAGTCCATAGAAGGTGTCCCACCGACAGCACAGGTGGAGAGCGAGAGCAGAGGAGGCCAGCCAAGTTTCACACAGGGCAGGGGCTTCACACACATGGGGAAAGAGACAAGGAGGCCTTATATCCACTCAGTGTGGAGACCCATAAGTGCATCCTGAACACCTGCAGTGCTCTGGACATTTACTTACTTACGAAGGCTTAGGGGTGATCTTATAATAATGTATAAATATATGAGGGGACAGTACATAGACCTTTTTAATGATCTCTTTACTCTTAGGCCTGAGATGGGGACAAGGGGGCATCTTCTACGTCTGGAGGAAACAAGGTTTAATCATAATCACAGATGTGGATTCTTTACTGTAAGAGCAGTGAGACTATGGAACTCTCTGCCACATGATGTAATGAGTGAGTCACTACTAACATTTAAGAAGGGCCTGATGCCTTTCTTGAAAACTATAATATTACCAGTTATAATACTAGATTCTTTGATAGGGCGTTGATCCAGGGAACTAGTCTGATTGCCAGTATCTGGAGTCAGGGAGGAATTTTTTCCCCCAATGTGGAGCTTAGTGTTGCCACATGGGGTTTTTTTTGCCTTCCTCTGGATCAACATGTTAGGCTATGGGTTGAACTAGATGGACTTAAAGTCTTCCTTCAACCTTAAAAACTATGTTACTATGTTACATCAACACCAGTAAAAGGTAAAGAACAACCAGCAGTGTGTGTGTCAGTTCCTTACCCGCGCCCCTGCCATCCACAGAGACTGTCCCGTTATTCAGCCGCCCGGCCAAGTCCCTGCTCCATCTCTCATCTTCATAACCAAACACCCCAGGGATCCATCTCCGCCTGTGGGGAGCTTCAACACCTAGCTGCTCATCATCATCCCTGGAGGCCTACGCAGTGCTGGTGCAGTCACCAGATACCACAGGTGGCGTCACGATAAACTTTTATTAAACATTTATTCCCTTTTCAGCTACCCCTTTTTAGTTGACCACCAGGGCCATGGGTCTGGGCCAGCCACCAGTGACATCCCTACTGCAGCAGAGGGCCTTGATACCCGAGATCCCACATACCCCTGGTGCTATCGTCTATATAAGTACCCCTTTCTGTCCTGTATACTGGGTGTAATCTCAGTATCTATTATTCTGTATATATACACTGCATAGTACCACTTCTCCTGTCCTGTATACTGGGAGTAATCCTCAGTATCTGTATTATTCTGTATATATACACTGCACAGTACCATTCTCCTGTCCTGTATACTGAGTGTGATCCTCAGTATCTATTATTCTGTATATATACACTACACAGTATCACTTCTCCTGTCCTGTATAATGGGTGTAATCCTCAGTATCTGTATTATTCTGTATAAATATACACTGCACAGTACCACTTCTCCTGTCCTGTTGTCAGAGGCAGTATTGGACTTAGCATATAATGTTGTTTAAATTGATTATCACCAATATAGAAGTCATACCTCTCTTCTGTATAGGTGATGATTTTCTCTTCGCTGTAGATCTGACTGCTGGGACCCCACAATCCTGAGAAACGTAGCTTTTTAGAGCACCATGTAAATGGAGCTGCGGTTGATTATTCCCTTTGCTGCACAATTCACATGTGGCTCTTCAGAAAACTCCTTTAAGAAAGTGGTGAGGGGCATGACAATGTAAAAGCAACATTCACTTATCGGGGCTGATGGGGAATATACTATGTGGGCTGGTGGGGTTTGTTTGCCGCGGCTGCTTTTTGGTCACAGCCGGCCCTGGATGCTGCATCGATCACGCTTTCACTTCCGGGTTCCGTGTCCATGAGGCTGGAGCTCAGCTTGAGCTCTCTCTGACCTGGAAGTGACAACGCTACAGTGCTGTGACACAGAGAATAGAATCCACCTGCTCCAGGTAAAAGCGCAGGAGGGCTGGAGACTAGAGAGCAGCAGCATGAATTGGGGGGGCACTCCAGCATGATTTGGGGAGGTACATGGGTGGAGACGCTGCATGAATAGGGGACCACATGGGGCGGGAAAAGCTGCATGAATTGAGGTGCCATATGGGGGGAGAAGCTGCATGAATGAGGGGCCACATGGGGGGGAGAAGCTGCATGAATGGGGGCAACATGGGGGGAGAAGCTGCATGAATGGGGGGCCATATTGGGGGAGAAGCACTACTGAGAAGGGGGACTGCATGTAGGGGAGAGCATTATGGAAGGGGGGGTGGCTGGCTATATATATTACCTGGATATATATTACCTGGAGTGGCTGGGCTGTATATGTTACTTGGAGGCTGTGCAGGATATATAATGTATGTTATTTGGAGGCTGTGCTGGCCTCAAAATAATATATACAGCCCAGCAGAAGCCTCCAGATAATAAATACAGCCCTGTATAGCCTCAATATTATATACAGCCTATTTAGTGTGGGGAAAACCCACAGCAAGAATTGATGTGCTGCAGATTTTCCCGCAATAAAATATGCAGCATTTCTAAATATTAAAATCAATATATTTACATAACTTTGTTGCACTACAATGGGGGGGGCCAAAAAAAATCTCTTGGACAGGGGCCCACTACAGTCTGTGTCCATTCCTGTATAGGATTGTCCCCATCCTGGTCCCCTTCCCGTAGTAATGTCTCATCCAGGTCCCCTTCTTGTAGTAATGTGCTCATTCTGATACCCATATTGTAGTAATATCCCCATCATGGTCCCATATTGTAATAATGTCCCCATCCTGGCCCCCTTTTTGTAGAAAAATTCCCATCTTAGTCCACATATTGTAGTAATATCCCCACTGTGGTCGCCAGTTTGGATTAATATTTCCATTTTAGTCCCCATAGTAATATCCCCATTGTGATCCCCATTTTTTAGTAATATCCCGATTATGGTTCCCTTCTTGTAGTAATGTCCTCATCCTGTTCCCTCTTTTGCAGTAATATCCCCATCCTTGTCCCCTTCTTGTAGTATTCTCACCAACATGGTCCTCCTCTTGTATCTGTCACATGTAGACTGCTCTGCAGTCTCTGTGAACTGCTCAGCAATAGTTTAAATGGAGATAATTTCCTTTTGAGCCTTAAGGGTTAATGTCAGTAGCTGTGGCTGTGCAGTATTAGTTTGTATTGCTGTGTGTATTAGGGGATGTGGTTTGACCACTCCCTCAGCCTTTAAGAAGTACCATGACCCATCACTTGATGTCGCTCATAGAGTTCATTCTCTGCAAGTCCATGAGCTATGTGGATGCTGTTTGCAGTTCTTGCTGAAACCGTCCTGTAGCTTTCTTTGAGATTGCTATTATGTGTGGAGTTTCTGTGTTTATTCTGCTCCCTGGGTGGAGGTGAGGGTGTGTTAGCCTAGGACTAGTCAGGAGAAGGGCAAGGGTGGCGGCCCAGACAGCCTCACTTATAGAGGCACTTCTGGGAGCAGGGTCAGCTAAGGACCCCCAGTCTAAGGGTCAGACTAGTTCCCCTGATTTCCTTTTCCCCATCAGTGCCATTCTGCTACCTAACCCCTTCATCCGTTATAACCACCCATGATATTATCTGCGATCTACTGTCATGCCTTCAGCCATGGAGCCGGTCTCTCATGGACTCTCTGTGTTTCACCCACTCTGTCCCTGCTGCGGGGTCAGTCTCTGCTAAGCAGGGAGATCAGCGTCAACCATGCACCACCACTGGTACTGCTCACCATGCCTGTGGTTCCATGCGGCCACCTGCTTCCTTCTCTTCCAGGAACTTGCGTCCTCTGAGCAGGTCTCCTGAGAATGTTCTTAGGATGCACGCCCCGTATCCTGCACACACTTAAAGGAGCAGTACACCTGTTCCCTATTAGGGCTCTCAGCCTAAGTGCTGAGCTGCTCTGTGCATGAAAGGAATCCTCCTCTTAAGGGAGATGCCTGGGCAACTTGTTCATTCTCTCGGAACGTTGCCTCTTCCCAGGTCGCACTCCTGCAGTGCTCTGCAATAGGCATTATACTAACACCTCTGTCTGCACAGAATCTTCTGCTGGCAATTCGCTATGCTGGATCTCTCGAATGCTCTGGATTCCAACCCAGGCTGGCCAAGCCTCTCCTGAAGTGCATGGGACCATCCAGATTCCTATACGATCTGGATTAGCCTCTCCGGGATTTTACGGAGCTCCCAGCTCCCATTTCTACCGATAGAGCCAGTGTCCCACAGTCTTCACCTCTCTTCTGTTCAGTCTGCATGGGTCACATTTAGACACCCTTGTGCTGTACCATGTGAATCCCTGTACAGGGGTTACCTCATCGGTGCTCTGCTACGAGAGTTCGGTGTCGTGATCCAGAGGGTCTTCCCCTCAGACTCCTTTTTTGTTTGCTAATATTCCTTTAATAAATATACTTGGTGTTACTGAAGTCAATCTCTTGTTGTAGCGGGTATTCAGCTTCCGCTAGTCCACTAGTAGCTCATTGAGTTAATTTTACATCTCCACACCATTAGGGCGTAACACCTACCATTTTTATGAATCCATATGGCTTCATCACAAGCTTTTGCATACCTGGTTTAGGCCTTCTCTGAGGTGGTTGCTGAATTATGTTCTCAGGTGGGGCAGCAGCTACATCAAGTTGTGTATCTGGCCTCGGTGTGACACACCAGAGGTTGCCACAATGGCACTGCCTTCCTCGGAGCGTAATTTCGTGCTTGGAAGCAAAAGGGATTATCCACACCAGGTAAACCCACAGCAAGCAACACTTTTCCTGTCTCCAGACTAGCAGGGGGAGCTCTGAACCGGGATTCAGGGGAGCTTCCCCTATAAATGCTGGCCTGGGGGAAATGTTAAGCAGAACGTTAGAGAGGAGGAGGAAGTGGCAGACGTCCTGGGGATAGGAGCCAGAGGAGATCATTCCAGGAAAGATTCAGCAAGTGTGAGGGACCCATAGGAGAGGGTCTGAGGAAGGAGAGAAGAAGGCTTAACGAGTGGAGCCAGATGGCCGGCTCAACCCAGAGCAGAGCGCCAGAAGCGGACACCGAGGCTGTGCAGGGTCTTCAGGCACGGTAGCAAAAATCCAGAGGGCGAGAGGTTCCAAGTCTCCCAGCTACAACAAGGAGGCACAGCAGTATACTAGAGCCCAGGACCTCCGCCAGAGGAGAGGTGCCAGAGAAGGGCTCGAGCTGCCTGCCATACGTGTGAGAGACTCTACGCAGGAAGAGAGGGTCGCAGCTTAGCTACATGCAGCCAGGACCCACCAAGAGTAGCGCAACACAGAGGACTCAGAACTCATCGGGTGAGGAGATCCCCAATTTGCTTCCAGGCCACCCGGATTCCCAACATCTCGTGTGGATGGTACCCTGGACTAAACCTGCTACTACTGCCAGTAAAGGTAATGGAGACTACATACTGAGTGCCTGTCAATTATTCTGCGCCATCAGTCCTGCACCCCCAATGGCCTACCACCGCCATAGACTATCCTGGTTGCCCTGGAGATACACTCCACCCATGGGGAGTGAAACCATCACAGCTGCTTTCCCTTCATCCCCAGAGGTCCCGCACCGCAGCATCGGCCACTGATGGCATCACGGCAACTACTCTGTAAACCGGCTCCAAGTACCCCACGGCCCCCACGGGGCGAGTCACTCGGCTCATGCCTAGGCTGTGCTGGAACCCGAGATATCTCTTCCTGACAGATTTTCTGGAGGGAGAGACAATTTTTTTTGTATTTAGAGAAGTCTGCAAGCTATACTTAAGTCTTCATCCACGTTCATCAGGGAGTGAGGAACAGTGTGTGAGGATTGTAACCTCCCTTCCAAAGGGGGATCCCCAGACTTGGGCCCTCTTTCTGCTGACCGATTATCCATCTTTGCCGTTGGTGGACGAGTTTTTCATGGCATTGTCTCAGGTTTATGGTGAACCGGATAGAGTGTCTCTCGTGGATTCTAAAATCCATAAACTCAAGCATGGGGCATAGGCAGGTAAGGAGTACCGCTCTGAGTTTTGGGGATGGGCTACTGACACCCAGTGGAATGACTCTGCCCTCAGGAGTCAGTTCTGTTTGGATCTATCGGTTAGCTGCTCCTGAGTAATTGGAGGCTGCAATGTCCCTTGCCATCAGACTAGACAGATGCCTTAAGGTACCGTCACTAGCCGCAATCTCGCCTGGAAATCTGAAAGGCGATGTGTCGCCCCGTTGAAATCGCTGTGAAATTGCCTCACGGTGGCGGCATGTGTTTGGGCGATTTTGCGGCGATAAATCGCCCTTCGGCTGTCGCCTGATTCCTGAACAGTGCTCAGTAATCAGGCGCAATCGGCAAGGTGATATTTTTGTGTTTTGGCGTGTGACAGGGCGATAGTGATGGAAAGAGCGTTGTCTATGATTTCCCGTGTCCGCGCCCCGTCTGAGATGATTGGTGTGGGCTACTGTGTTCCCATTGGCTGTCAGTTGACACCGCGCCATATTTCCATTCAGCACCGCACACATCTTCAGCTACACAATTGTCCGCAAACTCACTGCAATTACACGCGTCATTGAATAGCGCAAGCTATGTTGTCCGCGTGTATTAAGTTGCGCTGTGTGGAGTATAGTGCCACACATGACAGCTCAGATGTTGGGCTACACAACGTAGATGCGTGCCATGGGCCAGTGTGTGTGTTGCAGGAGCCACAATTGACGACACGAGCGTGTATTTATGACAAACTCCGATAGACAATGGCGTCATGTATTAGCCAGCCTTCCAGAGCAGGCTGACCAATCGTAACGCTGTTGCATTGTCCAATGAGCGTGTATGGGGCGCGGTGTAAACCACTGTGGCACGCCTGTCTCCTCGCCGCGCTGAACATGTACGCCCACATTGCCTTTGAGATTGCGGCGTGTGAAGCGGCAATGGAATGAGGCAAGATTGGTTCCGCTGTAGGTGAGGCGATTTCCGAGTGACACATCATCTTAGCTTCAGGGCGAAATTGTGGCGTGTGACGCCGCCATCGGCGATCTGAGGCGACCACGAAAAACGTGAGCGCGCACGTTACATCGCCACACATCGCCAGCTGAGATTGCGGCGTGTGACGGTACCTTTAAAGATACATCTAGACCAACTTTGCCCACGGAGGTCATCCTTGCTGAGGAGGTTCCACATGTGGCATTTGATGAACTATGCAGTTGGTGAATGTAGCATCTCATGCTAGACCATCTGCGGTTCATCAGGTTGGGGGAGGTCATGCTTTTATTGAGATTAAACTGATCATTTTATTAGGGTCTGTCCACATCGCTCCAAATCCATTACTCAGCCGCTGAAGTCCGTTGGTATATGTATATCATTAGTAGTCTCAGTCTCATCCGGTGTTATATGTATCATTAGTAGTCTCAGTCTCATCCGGTGTTATATGTATCATTAGTAGTCTCAGTCTCATCCGGTGTTATATGTAACATTAGTAGTCTCAGTCTCATCCGGTGTTATATGTATCATTAGTAGTCTCAGTCTCATCCGGTGTTATATGTATCATTAGTAATCTCAGTCTCATCCGGTGTTATATGTATCATTAGTAGTCTCAGTCTCATCCGGTGTTATATGTAACATTAGTAGTCTCAGTCTCATCCGGTGTTATATGTATCATTAGTAGTCTCAGTCTCATCCGGTGTTATATGTATCATTAGTAGTCTCATTCTCATCCGGTGTTATATGTATCATTAGTAGTTTCAGTCTCATCCGGTGTTATATGTATCATTAGTAGTCTCAGTCTCATCGGGTGTTATATGTATCATTAGTAGTCTCAGTCTCATCCGGTGTTATATGTATCATTAGTAGTCTCAGTCTCATCCGGTGTTATATGTAACATTAGTAGTCTCAGTCTCATCCGGTGTTATATGTATCATTAGTAGTCTCAGTCTCATCCGGTGTTATATGTATCATTAGTAGTCTCAGTCTCATCCGGTGTTATATGTATCATTAGTAGTCTCATTCTCATCCGGTGTTATATGTATCATTAGTAGTCTCAGTCTCATCCGGTGTTATATGTATCATTAGTAGTCTCAGTCTCATCCGGTGTTATATGTAACATTAGTAGTCTCAGTCTCATCCGGTGTTATATGTATCATTAGTAGTCTCAGTCTCATCCGGTGTTATATGTATCATTAGTAGTCTCAGTCTCATCCGGTGTTATATGTATCATTAGTAGTCTCATTCTCATCCGGTGTTATATGTATCATTAGTAGTTTCAGTCTCATCCGGTGTTATATGTATCATTAGTAGTCTCAGTCTCATCGGGTGTTATATGTATCATTAGTAGTCTCAGTCTCATCCGGTGTTATATGTAACATTAGTAGTCTCAGTCTCATCCGGTGTTATATGTATCATTAGTAGTCTCAGTCTCATCGGGTGTTATATGTATCATTAGTAGTCTCAGTCTCATCCGGTGTTATATGTATCATTAGTAGTCTCAGTCTCATCCGTTGTTCTATGTATCATTAGTAGTCTCAGTCTCATCCGGTGTTATATGTATCATTAGTAGTCTCAGTCTCATCCATTGTTCTATGTATCATTAGTAGTCTCAGTCTCATCCGGTGTTATATGTATCATTAGTAGTCTCAGTCTCATCCGGTGTTATATCCCTGATGAAGGTGCCAGGAGGGTACCGAAACGCGTCGGTGAATAAAGAAGGATTTGATTAACTCTTCATCTACCCGTGTATTCTTTGATGTGAGTAACCCTGGCAGCGCGGACCGTTGTACACCTTTTCCCAAGCATCTTGAAGTCCGTTGAGGATAAGTGCCTAAGTTCTACTGTCTCAGCCATGTTATTCAGGCCTGCTGCTATGTCTCCAGCGGAGGTTTTTAAGAGCCTACCGGAAGACAGGGGTAAAACTCATCCTACACCTCAGGTTAATGCTAGGTCTAGATGTTATCCTGGGAAGAGTGAAAGGGGAGGCAGTGACTCCACTAATTGTCCTGAGGGAAATATTCCTAAAACACAGGGAAACGTCTCTGCTGTTTGCACTCCTAAGGAAGTAACCCTTTGGCAGAAACCGGATGAATGTAAATAAATGTTCAGGTCCAGACCTGAGTGTGGAGGATTTTGTTTGGGTGATTTCTAAACATGTCAGATGGAAGTGTGCAGCTGGGGCTCCTAGTTCTGGAGTTATTGTTAGGCCGGCTTCACATTGGCGTTTTTCAGCGCAGCGTTGTGTCATTTCAAAAAGTGTATCTGCAAGCGATTTGCGTTCCTATCTCTCTAATGATGTGCGCAATAATCCGCAGTACTTAATTTAGAGTGCGTCTGATTGCGTATGCGTATGGTCTGGTCTAATTTCCGCGGTCCCAGGACGCATCTTGTTGCAGTTTTGGCCGCTGTAAAAAGCCACAGTAGTGCGCAAGCGTACGGCAGCGTTAAATTTAACCGTTATTTCCTATGAGTACGCAAGCGAACGCCGGGACTTGCGTATGCACGGCGTACCTTAAGCTTGCGTACTCACCACGGCGCATGCTCGGACAATGGAACACAGCAACGCCCATCACCCTCCCATATTTCCGCCCACAAACAAAGGGCTTAAAAAAGTTGATGCCAGCACGTTACATGACCCCCCACGGATTTCCTGGTGTTTGGACTTGATTTTTCACCGCTGCTGGACCTCATCCTGAGCCGAACAACTTTTGGACCTAAAGGAGTGGACCGTGGACTTTATTTTACAGTGCACCTGAACCACTGGACCTACATGGATGCTGAGTCTACTTATACAGTGGCTTTAAGCCACTCCCTGTGGGCGGAAGCTGTCCAAAAACGCGCAGAAAAGCAAGAAATATAGGAAAGGATTTGCTTATGCAAGCGGTAAAAATAAACGCGAACGCATGTCGAAACGCATGCAAACGCATACATGCCCATGGTTATTTTAACTACTTGCGAATGCGCTTGCGGATAATTTAACATGCGCTCATATGAGTTTGCATGCGTTTTTACATGCGTCTCCGCTTGCGGATCGTCCAGTGCGTTCAGAAACGCCAATGTGAAGCCGGCCTTAGTGCTAAATATCTTCCACAGATCATAATAATAATAATAAAACTTTATTTGTATAGTGTATTGTTTGTGGGTGGAAATATGGGAGGGTGATGGGCGTTGCTGTGTTCCATTGTCCGAGCATGCGCCGTGGTGAGTACGCAAGCGTAAGGTACGCCGTGCATACGCAAGTCCCGGCGTTCGCTTGCGTACTCATAGGAAATAACGGTTAAATTTAACGCTGCCGTACGCTTGCGCACTACTGCTGCTTTTTACAGTGGCCAAAACTGCAACAAGATGCGTCCAGGGACCGCGGAAATTAGACCAGACCGTACGCATACGCAATCAGACGCACTCTAAATTAGTTTTACCTTACCAAATACCGACACAGGAACTGTGTCAATATTTTTTTGTTAATCAGCACATCCAAAATTTATGGCAAAAAAATCACTTTATTATTAAAATTATTTCATATTAAAATTACCGTACATAACATGTCTTAATCGGGAATGCAGTCCCTATCATGCACAAAATCATAGGGTGGGCTATATAGAATACACAAGTAGCAGCATATACTAACAAGGGAACAGAATGGAGCACTATCACATTTGTATTTATCTTAATCCCTCTCTTAGAACAAAGGAATGCTCCTACATGCACACCCTGAGGAAAAACATCAACTTTGAAACGTGCGTCGGCTGTGGGGTCGTGGAGAGAGCACTGTGGCAGCGAGGGTCCTAGGAGTGTTTGTCTGTGAGAACTATCTTGGCACCAGGTATTTTGAATACTTTAATATCTAACGGACGATCATTCAATGACCATTTAGGCCTGTAGGAGCATTCCTTTGATCTAAGAGAGGGATTAAGATAAATACAAATGTGGTAGTGCTCCATTCTGTTCCCTTGTTAGTATATGCTGCTACTTGTGTATTCTATATAGCCCACCCTATGATTTTGTGTATGATAGGGACTGCGTTCCCGATTAAGACATGTTATGTACGGTAATTTTAATATGAAATAATTTTAATAATAAAGTGATTTTTTTGCCATAAATTTTGGATGTGCTGATTCACAAAAAAATATTGACACAGTTCCTGTGTCGGTATTTGGTAAGGTAAAACGTATATAGGTGAAGCACTTATTGTTAAGGGGACCCTTTTATGTGCACTCTAAATTAGGTACTGCGGATTATTGCCCACATCATTAGAGGGATAGGAACGCAAATCGCTTGCAGATACATTTTTTGAAATGACACAACGCTGCGCTGAAAAACGCCAATGTGAAGCCGGCCTAACTGCTAATCTTTGGAATTGGCACACTGATCCCAGCTTTATGGTTAGTGAATATGAATAATAGGTACAGTAGTCCTAGTGGACGTTACGAGTATTACATCATATCCTGAATTCTTCCCCAACCCCTTTCTAGTAAAGAAAGTGTTTCTGTATTTTTCTCAGTTTGTGACTCACTGGATCTGATTTGGACCTCTAGTCATTAAATCTGGACTGCATGCAGGATGCCTTATGGTGGTGAGCTGTCACGATGGTCTCTCTTACTTTGGCGACTTGTGACTGTTTTGGGAACTTTGTCTCTCTCCTGTATTTGGACTTCACATTAAACGTGTTTCTTTCCTTTGGCAGTAGAGTTAATGTCAGTTTCTGTTGCCAGCAAAGTAGCTAGTTCTTGACTAGATGTGGCTACTCTGTGATCACTCCCATCCCCTTCTATGGTCACATGGTTCCAGTAGCCTTTGCTGGTGATTGAACTTCATTCCTGGACTGGCTTCCTGAGGGAGAAGGATGCTCTCTGGAGAACCTGACCATTGCCAAGCTGTATGCTGCCAAGGAGAGTGGCAGCAGGTGTGAAGTTGTTTTTATCGTCCTCCTGTCTGTCTCCCCTTCCCTGTTGTTATTATTGTAGTGGTTGGGACTAGTGCTCCTGGCAGCCATTTCTCTATTAAGGGCTAACATCAGGGTCAGCAAGGGACTGAGTATACTGTTCAATGACGGGTTGCAAGAACCTGTATAGGGAAGGTAGGGAGATCAGGGCACAGCCACAGGTAAGTGCAGGATGTCACCTCTTCCCTGTTCCCTATGAGCAGGGCCTGCTACTGTATTTTTTTCCCCTGTGTTTCCCCATTTTTTCTATTGTGTAGTGTGCAAGACATCGTTGGTCCGGGTGTCCACTGTCACGCACAGTAGCCGGACACCCTCTTAGTCCAGTGTGACATGAGCGTCAGTCTCTGAAGTTCTGCTGTGGTAGCATGTGAAGTGTGGGGCCTGGCATTGTAATGCTGCAGGAAACCATTTCCCTTTTCCTTTTGTCACGTAAGTCAGACGTTCCCGCCTCACCATTTTTAAACTTACAGTCCGAACAAAGCACAGTGCTCACATCAACACAATCACCATAAATGGCTTGCATTCTCTGATGAACGTCCTTTGGGGTGACACCTACTGCCGTCAAGAATTCAAAGACAGCACATTGCTTAAAGGGATCCTGTCACCTCCAGAACGCCTCCTAAGCTATCAAAACATGTCCCTGCAGCATCCCATCACTAATCTCACACTTCTTTTGTCTCCTAAAAGCATCCTGTGAAAGTGCATAAAAACGTTTTAATACTTACTCATTAGTGATTATAATTAGCAGGGGCTATATTCTTTAGTCACCAGGGGGTGTTCTTTTGCAGCTCCAGGATCCAGCCTCTCTCTGTCTGTGCTTAAGTGAAACTGAAACTGAAGGCAGGACTAATGATTTGCATTCTGTGAGTGATAGAGAGGGGGGAGGGAAATGCCTGCACATCACAGCAAACACACAGAGACAGGGTGGATCCTGGAGCTGCACAACAGCCTGCCCTGGTGACTAAAGAATAGTCACTGCTAATTATAATCACTAATGAGTAAGTATTAAAACGTTTTTATGCACTTTCACAGGATAGTTTTAGGAGAAAAAATGAGTGTGAGATTAGTGATAGGATGCTGCAGGGACATGTTTTGCTAGCTTAGGAGGCGTTTTGGAGGTGACAGGATCCCTTTAAATTGCATTGACCGTCCGTCTGCGTAGGGCTCCATTTGTTACATTGTAACAACACAATCATTCAGTGCTAAGGCTTCGTGCCAACTGGAGCTGGAGAGGAGAGTCTACTCAACAGGCCAGTACCTGCCTCATTCCAGTGCTGCAATCTGCTGAGGAGTTATTAAGGTGGAGGCACTACTTTTCATGCAACACTCATAGTAATTATAATTGGAGGACAAAAAGTGGAGCTATAACTGCTTTTATAAAAATGCAAAACTTAATTTATTTTTTAGATCAATGAGACATACAGTAATCACACATTTGTGTAGGAAAACAACTGACAAGATGTGGAAACACATCACATGGTATATCAAGGGGTATGGAGAGGGGAAACATGATACAACAATCGCAGTGTAATATGCGTAATATCAGTGTATAACAATATGACATAGATACATTCCCTGTGAAGGAATGATTAACAAAGGCATAACAAATTAATCCTCTCTATACAGACTGGTTGCTTATGTGTAATTGCAGGATTTCAAAAGATATGCATAAATAATACACAGTTAATCATTGATTTGGTCATGAATCAAACCCAGGTCAAGATCATACCATAAAGTGCAAGTGCTGGAGAAAGGGAGGAACCCCACTGGATCGGACTCCTAGCGTACGTTTCGCTTTATTCAATGCATATGCTTCATCATGAGGAGTGACAACAGTCCATACCGTCCGGGCTTAAATCCAACACACTGGGACAGTCACATGTTGTTACAAGCCAATGGGAACATCTCAAGCGTTCAAGGCTATAAAATGATAAAAATGAAACAGAAAAAAATAGCACTGTTGCGCCACACTACTAAATTTCACCACAATGTGGTTCTATTAAATGAACACTAACCTTTCCAGGTTGTGCAAGAATCCGCACAACCAGATTAAACGTATAGGGAGATAGGGTCCATAAAGTTGATGATCATCAGCTTTGTGTAATAAACTTAAGGTAATTCTATGAAGGCTTGATCTTGTGTTACCTAGCGCCGCATTCTAACACCGCTCCTTCTATCATTTATAAAATGATAAAACACCAATCATATGATGGTACAAGGGGAAGGGCCAGTATGGACTGTTGTCACTCCTCATGATGAAGCATATGCATTGAATAAAGCGAAACGTACGCTAGGAGTCCGATCCAGTGGGGTTCCTCCCTTTCTCCAGCACTTGCACTTTATGGTATGATCTTGACCTGGATTTGATTCATGACCAAATCAATGATTAACTGTGCATCATTTATGTATATCTTTTGAAATCCTGCAAGTACACATAGGCAGCCAGTCTGTATAGAAGAGAGGATTATTTTGGTATGCCTTTGTTAATCATTCCTTCACAGGGAATGTATTTGTGCTGTAGTGCCCCCATTGCAGGGACCCAATTCCAGCACTCCCACACTCAAGCCGGGGTGGTACCCTGGGGGGAGGGTTAGGGGGGGTCGGAAAGTCAGAACAGGCGAGTTGCAGACGAGACCTGAGGGAAATTGAAAGGGGGTTGTGAGGGGACCTTGAGAGAGGGTGCCTGACGCGTGAGTCTGGGCCTGAGAAAGAAAAGGTGAACCCCAGAGCGGAGCGACCATACTCTGGGGAGCTTCCCCAGTCCACCACGGAAAGCCGGATTCGAGGAAACGGCCGGAGTCCACCTCCGTAGCCGTCAACCGGTTGCTACGGGCTGTTTACCAGCCACAGGTCCCTGCCACCCACGGAGCGGTCCACCCAGTTCTCCGTAGAGGTCGGGGTCCAGGTAGCAGAGAGAGAGAGGAACTCCATTACTACCTCAGTGGGAGTGGGAAGAGAGGTATCCAAGGCAGGGCTAACAGGACATGGGTTCGTTAACTAAGGCACACTGCAGGTACCTCCACTTCGCCTTGCATCCGCTTGCAGCCACCCGAAAGGTTACCTGTGAATTACATCATTGCTGAACTGTGGACTATGTGTTCGTTGGATGCTTGTTTCCAGTAATGTACCCGGAAAAAGTAAAACTGCCTTTGTGCCTCTGTATTCCCATCATTGAACTTTTATTCCAGCTAACGCTGCCCCGGTGGCCAGCTTCACCTGTATGAAGCTATACCACCCTTGCTGCAATTCCAACAACCTCCGGAAGGCTGTGGCGGCACTGGTGATCCCTCACCAGATACTACAGGTGGCGTCACAAACTATTCTAACAAAAACTGTATTTAGAAGTAACAGACCCCCAAAGCCACAGACTCAGACGCAGCCACCCGTGGTAACGTTCCCCTGACACCGTGCCCGAGCTCTGAGTACTCCGGCCTGGGCGGGTCATTCGACTTTTTTTCTGGCGCTCACGAACAGGATCCCTTGCCCGGTGTTACCGTGTACTGTGCGCCTTTTGGAAACTAGACCCCGAGGGAACATATCTAGATGGGTGGTGAGCATTTTGAACCCCCAGGTGCTTCACAAATTAATCCATAAAAATGAAAAGAGAAACAATTTGTGGAAAAAAAAGTACTTTTTCATATTTACGGATCAATTTGTGAAACATCTGGAGGTTCAAAGTGCTCACCACCCATCTAGATATGTTCCCTGGGGGTCTAGTTTCCAAAATGGGGTCACTTGTGGGGGAGCTCCAATGTTTAGGCACACAGGGGCTCTCCAAATGCAACATGGTGTCCGCTAACAATTTAAAAATCAGCTCAAATTGTTAGTGGATACCATGTTGCGTTTGGAGAGCCCCTGTGTGCCTAAACATTGGAGCTCCGACACAAGTGACCCCATTTTGGAAACTAGAGCCCCCAGGGAACTTATCTAGATGATATGATGAGCATATTTTACCGCCAGGTGCTTCACAAATTCATCCGTAAAAATGAAAAAGTACTTTTTTTTTTCACAAAAAGTTTCTTTTAGCCTAATTTTTTTCATTTTCACATGGGGAACAAGATAAAACGGATCCTAAAAATTGTTGGGCAATTCCTCCTGAGTACACCGATACCTTATATGTGGTCATAAACCACTGTTTTGGGCGCACGGCAGGGCTCAAAAGAGAAGGATCGCCATTTGACTTTTTGAATGGAAAATTAGCTCCAAAAGTCAAATTGCGCTCCTTCTCTTCTGAGCCCTGCCCTGCGCCCAGGACTGGCTCCAGGTTTCTGTGGCCCCGGGCAAAAAAAGTCTCAGTGGGCCCCCTTTAGTACATATTATGGACTATAATATATATATTGCCGCACACTTACCGCAAACCCCATAGACAATGCATGGGGCTTGCCGCAAATGTACAGCAAGTGCAGCCGCTAGGCAGAAAATGCGGCAGATGCGGATTTTTTTACCGCAACTGCCACATTTTAAAAAAATGCCTATGTGAAGGCAGCCTTACAGGAACAGTGACTGCCGAAACCAGCAAGAGCTGTTTCTGACAGTGAGTATATTACACATTGTTAGGAGCGGGCTAAGGTGCGTTTGCATTCTCTTGCGCTTTTTAAAAATACCCTTCAAATGCAAAATGTTGCATTTTTGTGCGTCTGAGGATGCTTGGTATATACACAGGCATCCTCAAGCACACAAATAATGCAAGCAGCTCAATGGAGCCACACTGCATTATGGGTGGCACCGCAGCCAAGCGGAGTGTCTGGCCGTCCGGATCTCTCTTTCTCCTCACCTTTCTTCTTGCTGCTCCGGTCACTCTGCACATATCAGCACAGTCATGACAACATCGTGCCCCGCCATGCTGAGCTGCAGAATGCAGACAGCGGCAGAAGAGACTATGGAGAAGAATGCTGCTGGCAAAGGTGGCTGAGACTATAGGAGCGGAATCCGCAGGGGGCTACCACTGGTACACATACCTCGTACGCACGCGGCTCTGCTCCATACACCTCGTACGCACGCGGCTCTGCTCCGTACACCTCCTACGCACGCGGCTCTGCTCCGTACACCTCCTACGCACGCGGCTCTGCTCCGTACACCTCCTACGCACGCGGCTCTGCTCCGTACACCTCTTACGCATGCGGCTCTGCTCCGCACACCTCGTACCCATGTTGCTCTGCTCCGTACACCTCGTACCCACGCGGCTCCGCTCCGTACACCTCGTACCCACGCGGCTCCGCTCTGTACACCTCGTACCCACGCGGCTCCGCTCTGTACACCTCGTACCCACACGGCTCCGCTCCGTACCCCTCGTACACACACGGCTCCGCTCTGTACACTTAGTACCCACATGGCTCTGCTCCATACCCCTCGTACACACACGGCTCTGCTCCATACACCTAGTACACACTGGGCTCCGCTCCATACACCTCGTACACACTGGGCTCCGCTCCGTACACCTCGTACACATGCGGCTCTGCTCCGTACACCTCGTACACACATGGCTCTGCTCCGTACACCTCGTACACACACGGCTCCGCTCCGTACACCTCGTACCCACTCGGCTCCACTCCGTACACCTCATACACACTCGGCTCTGCTCCGTACACCTCGTACACACACGGCTCCGCTCTGTACACTTAGTACCCACATGGCTCTGATCCATACCCTTCATATACACACGCCTCTGCTCCATACACCTAGTACACACTGGGCTCCGCTCCGTACACCTCGTACACATGCGGCTCTGCTCCGTACACCTCGTAACACACACGGCTCTGCTCCGTACACCTCGTACACACACGGCTCTGCTCTGTACACCTCGTACACACACGGCTCCGCTCCGTACACCTCGTACCCACTCGGCTCCGCTCCGTACACCTCGTACACACTCGGCTCTGCTCCGTACACCTTGTACACACTCGGCTCTGCTCCGTACACCTCGTACACAGTCGGCTCTGCTTCGTACACCTCGTACACACACGGCTCCGCTCCGTACACCTAGTACCCACATGGCTCCGCTCCGTACACCTCGTACACACATGGCTCCGCTCCGTACATCTAGTACCCACATGGCTCCACTCCGTACACCTCGTACACACTTGGCTCCGCTCCGTACACCTAGTACCCACATGGCTCCGCCCGGTACACCTAGTACCCACTCGGCTCCGCTCCGTACATCTCGTACACACACGGCTCCGCTCCGTACACCTAGTACCCACATGGCTCCGCTCCGTACACCTCGTACACACACGGCTCCGTTCCATACACCTAGTACACACTCGCCTCTGCTACATTCACACTGTAAATCCCTCCTGACCCCACACATAAACTTCACCTAATTGCTATGCTGGCCATCATGATGCTCAGAGTCCTGCATACACTGAGGAGCTGGTCATGTGACCCCCTGACTCCACCCTCCATTGACATCATCACAGGTCCTGTCAGCCCAGAGTGGGCAGCTCTGTCGGCTCCCACGGAGGGAGATCTCCGGAGCTGCAGGAGGCTGAGTGCGCCCTCCCTGCAAATGACCCCCCAGCTGCCCCTGGATATGGTCCTGGCTGTGGGGGCAGTGTGCTCAGGGGCCCCTGAGGCTAGGGTCACACTCGCATTGTGACCCTAGCCTGATGCAAGTATTTTCGGCTGCAGCACATAGCTTTGAATGCTATGCGCTGGAGCCCATAGAAACCCGATGTTTACCTTGCCAACCCTTGGTTGTCAATGTAAACATCGGGTTTCTATGGGCTCCGTTGCTGGCAGCGCATAGCATTAAACGCTCTGCGCTGCAGCAGACAATACTTGCGTCAGGCTAGGGTCACAATGCAAGTGTGACCCTAGCCCTCAGGGGCCCGTTGGGCCCCCTCCAAGCAGTCGGGCCCCGGCACTTGCCCGGGTGCGCGGGTGCTGACGCCGGGCCTGCCTGCGCCCCCAGTGGTTTATGACCACATATGAAGTATCGGTGTACTCAGGGGAAATTGCCCAACAAATTGTAGGATCCATTTTATCCTGTTGCCCATGTGAAAATGAAAGAATTGAGGCTAAAAGAAAATTTTTGTTGGAAAAATTAAAATGCCCATTTTCTCCTTCCATGTTGCTTTAGTTCCTGTGAAGCACCTGAAGGGTTAATAATCTTCTTGAATGTATTTTTGAGTAGCTTGAGGGGTGCAGTTTTTGGAATGGTTTCACTTTTGGGTGTTTTCTGTCATGTACGCCCCTCAACGGGACTTCAAATGTGATGTGGTCACTAAAAAAATGTTTGTTTTTTTAAATTTTGCTGGAAAAATGAGAAATTGCTGTGGAACTTTGAACCCTTATTACTTCCTACCCAAAAATTTTTTTTGTACAAAATTGTGTTAATGTAAAGTAGACGTGTGGGAAATGTGATTTATTAACTATTTTGTGTCACATAACTCTCTGGTTTAACAGAATAAAAATGAAAAAATTGCTAAATTTTCAAACTTTTCACCAAATTTTTGATTTTTTCACAAATAAACACAAAAATTATCGACCTAAATTTACTACCAACATGAAGCCCAATATGTCACGAAAAAACAATCTCAGAATCGCTAGGATCCGTTGAAGCGTTCCAGAGATATTACCTCATAAAGGGACACTGGTCAGAATTACAAAAAATGGTCTGGTCATTAAGCTGCAAAGTGACTCGGTCCTTAAGGGGTTAAAGTACTGCTGGACTGTGAGTAGCTCCTGCACATTACAGCTTACTCCTTAGGCCTCTTTCACATCACTGTTTATCGCTGATCGCGGCAGATTTACCGCATCTGCCGCCTAACCGTCACACTTGTGGTTCACCTGCTGCAAGCCCCATGCAATGTCTATGGGGCTTGCGGCAGGTGCGGCATAGTTGCGGTTTCGGCACTTGCGGCAGCTACGGCTGCGAAAAAAAAACGCTGCTTACCGCAGTTTTTTTCGCAGCTACAACAAGTGCCGGTACCGCAACTATACCGCAAGCCCCATAGACATTGCATGGGGCTTGCCGCAGGTGAACCGCAAGTGTGACGGTTAGTCGGCAGATGCGGTAAATCCGCCACAGCCTTATTGGCCAGTGACCCAGTCACAGGGCTCAATAGATGGAGCTACTTCCAGCCTCTGTCTAGTATAGACGAAGCAGGAATCTCACCAATATGCCATAGGCAGCAGAGCACATGTGAGGGGTCTCCTCACTACTTTCAGGCCAAAGTTCATCCTACCATGACTTTCACAGCCAAGATGCTAGACATTTTACCCTGAATTCTTACTGTCCAGATTTACACATGCTTTTAAAGCAGTAGGGCATACTGAATTTAAAGAAGAACCTACTGCCCCATATTAGGAAAGATTGTGGTTCTCTCGTCCGACCACAACCTGTCGCTATTTGCTTCAAGTACTTTTGCACATGCCGTGTCTAGCTGTGAAATTAATCCAGGATTCCCAGGTCTGTACAACAGTCTTGCTATATCTAATCTTGTGCTCTAAGCCACAAAAGACTCTGAACCTTCATAGAACAAGATACAAATCCTACATCTAAACAATCCGTGTTCTTACAGTTCCAGAACCCCAATAACATGTCAGTATTCAACCGGAAACTGTATTTGCCATGGCCTACCCACGTGAGACTGTGAAACATTTATTCCATGTTACATTTCCACTTTCCTGCTGTAGTAACTATGTAGTATATATTTATATACAAGGCACATGAACAGCCCTAGATACCATATGTGGGAACGTGTTCTGTCTGTGAAAACACATATAACACACACATGTCTGAATTCCCCCAATTTTCTGGAGACAAGGCTAAAATTGGATCCAGCAGGAAGAGTGGCAGTAGGAGCCCTCTCTTTACTAGTGCATCTCAATAAATTAGGATATAATCAAAAATCAATATCATATTGCCATGTTGCAGAGCGTTTCTAGGAGCCCTGAAACAAGTTGACTAATAAATCAATATTCACCCTTTGATGCCTCGTGGAATACGGCAGCGTGGTTTTTAACGCTTCATCCTCCCTACTTTAATTTTCTGAGATAATTACCTTTGGGTTTTCATTGGCTGTAAGCCATAATCATCAACATTTACAGAAATAAACACTTGAAATAGATCACTCTGTTTGTAATGACTATACAATAAATGCATTTCACTTTATGTATTGAATTACTGAAGTAAATTAACTTTTTGATGATATTTGAATTCATTGAGATGCATCTGTGGAGACATTTACCTGTTTTTAACCATTTATTATAATAAAATTGTTATTTTTTGTTTTAGCTGTTTTGACTCCAGAATCTCCTTCTAAATTGAGTCACTTTGCCTATAGGCAACATTTACTAAGATGCAAAACAGGAACTACGGTATTTGATTAGTTCACCTCTGTTAACTGTTTGGTGTCTTTGGAAATATGAAGTGGTTAAAAGAAGCTCAGCAGACTGAACATGTGAACAGCGAGCCATTTTACATTGCAGTCCAGATGTTCATTATTTTAAAGGGGTTATCAAGGACTTAAGGGCCCCGTTACACATAGCGATGTTCCAGCGATCCCACCAAAGGATCGCTGGAAAATCGCTATGTGATCGCTGGTGAGATGCCAGACAGGCAGATTTCACCAGCGATCACCCAGTGATGTGCCGACACCCGAAGGTCGCTGGGATCGGTCAGGGTGTTGGGCGCACATTGGGTGGCTCTGGTCGTTGTCCCTGTGACACATACCGATGCATATGTGACAGCGGCAGACCAACGATTGAAAAATGGTCTTGGCCATTCCGCAATGATCAGCAATCTCATCGCTGGTCGTTGTGGCATGTCACACACAGCGACGTCGCTGGCGAAGTCGCTGCAACGTCACAAAACCTGTGACGTTGCAGCGACATCGGTAGTGATGTCGCTGCGTGTAACCCGTTTGTTATTTTTTCCCCTGGGGCTAAGAACTTAGCAGATAGTGGCTAACTACCTGCCTGTCCTGCTCTATGACCATCTTTCCTGGCTCAGAAGATGACACTTCTGGTTTATTTCACCCCACATCAGCAGAGCACCATCTTCTCTCCTCTCTGCTCAGTTGACAGAGCGTCACTACTGATGTCATCCTGACTGACAGCTGGATACCTGCAGTTAGGCTGCTTTCACATCTGCGATTCTGCCAAAACCGCACTTGCTGCATCTGACCACAAGTCCCATAGGGAATGAATGGGGCTTGCCGCAAGTCAGACGTTATGCGACAAAGCTGCCACGAATCAGCAAAATTGCTGATGTGAAAGGTCCCTTAGTGGGGAGCTGGCTGTTAATCAAGATGACATTGGTGATGCCCTGAGGAAGGTGCGAAACGCGTTGGAGGAAGGAGAATAAAGCTTGAGAATCTGCTTGATGATTTTCTGACTCATTGGTGAGTTTTTTGAGCCTGGAGCAGAGCGGACCGTGATACACCTGCATTCCCATCTTCTTTGCAAAACCGGGAGAGGAACCAGGAGAGGAACTTGCAGAGAAAAAGTATAATCGAAAGCAGTGACGGGACAATGCATTTTGGTGCCCTAGGCAGGTAAGGCAAACGGCACCCCCTCCCCCCCCGAAATATGTCTAGGAATAAAAATGTCAACATACATGAAGTTGCAACATCGTAGGATCAACGGTATTTATTCCCTCTTCGTGTGGTCTTACATGGTGCGGGTGGGAGGACAGGGGGTTCTCAGAGGCGATGGCTGTTTCACACCGCAAGTGGCGCTTCAACAGGCATATAGTCCACCATATGCCTGTTGACTATATGCCTGTTGAAGCGCCACCCCACGAAGAGTGAATAAACACCGCTGATTGTGTGTTGCAACTTCTTTTCTATAACGCTAAACACAATAGCTGTATATACAATAGAGAATACAGAATAGAGACAGCTGCTACCTGTATACACAATAGAGATAGCTGCGGACCGTATACACAATGGAGACTGCTGCTGGCTATACATACAATAGAGAATACACAATAGAAACTGCTGCTGGCCATACACAATAGAGAATACACAATAGAGACTACTGCTGGCTGTACGCAATAGAGATTGCTGCCAGCCATGTAGACAACATCCCAACAGCTTCCCTCCATTCCGACAGCCTCCCTCCATCCTGATAGTCTCCCTCCATCCTGACAGCCTCCTTCCTTCCTTCCTCCATCCCGACAGCCTCACTTCATCCTTCCTCCATCCCGACAGCCTCACTTCATCCTTCCTCCATCCTGACAGCCTCCCTACATCCTTCCTCCATCGCAATAGCCCCCTCCTTCCCATCAACGTCCCTCCATCCTAACAGCCTCCCTCCATACTTCCTCCATCCCAACAGCAGTCCTCCATCCTGACAGCCTCCCTCTATCCCAATAGCCTATTCCATCCTGACAGCCTCTCTCCATCCTTCCTCCATACCAACAGCCTCCCTCCATCCTGACTGCATCCCTCCATCCTGACAGCCTCCCTGTCTCCCCACAGCCTCCCTGTCTCTATCCCCCACAGCCTCCTTGTCTCTATCCCCACAGCCTCCTTACCTATATATGGCCCCCTATTCTGTACATTGCCCCATCCCTACCCCGGACCCCAGCATAACTTACCATTGGGGGGAGCTGTGTATGCGGAGCAGGGGTGCCGGAGCCCGGAGGGCACATCTGCAGGACTGGAGCTGCCTGCGGGGAGTAGCTGCGGGCCTGCGGCAGCTAGCGGTGGGCACCGCCATGTTCTTTGTGGCCGGCGCCCACTAACAGTACAGCCGCTCGGTGGAAGTTGAGACTTCAACAAATTGGCCGCGGCTAATTGGAGACAGCGGCCATTGTGTAAGTCTCAACCTCTATTGACCGGCTGTACAGTTAGTGGGCGCCAGCCACAAAGAACATGGCGGCGCCCACCGCTCCCTGCCGCAGCTTCACCCCACAACTCCAGGGCCAGGCGGCAGCGATTAAAGGAGGGGGGGCCCCATCAGGTCAGAATGCGCCCTGCACAAGATGGCGCCCTAGGCGATTGCCTAGTTTCGCCTGTCGTCCCGGCCCTGATTGAAAGATTGACACCTGTTCTGAGTTTTGGAGACACTCCTGGTTTTGGCACACAAACTGGATAGGCACTGATCAGGGAAAAAAACTGCAGTGTGAAACCAGCCTAAGGGTACCGTCACACCTGGACATCTCGCCGGCTATTTTATAGGTTGCCGTCGCCTATTTACACGGGGCGACAACTCAGGCGATACTCGGGCGACGACCTGACCGGAAATTGCCTGAGCGTCGCCCAAGGGCGATCAAGTCACTGGTGGCTGCTTCGGCATCACACAGAGCAACCACATTAGCGATGTGGGCGTTGTTTTGTCCCACGTCTCGGAGATAGGCGTTAACATTATGTTGTGTGACGCCTTGAAGACGTGTGATTGATTGCAAACAAACACCAATTATTATTAATGTGTCCTTGTTCGCCGCGCCACATCGTTAAATGTAAGCATGCATGTGCGTATTGGCTCAGTGCTTTAGTCAACTCTCGTGTGATGTGTCGCGGATTATTGCTAGACGCATTGGCATGGCCGACAAGGCAAAACACGGCGCTGGCATGACGAATAATTGTACAGTGAATCGGTATAGCGCTTTTATGTTATGTGTGTTGTGCTACTGCGTTTGCTAATAAAATCACTCTTGCTTTGTTGGTCAGGAGAATATTGGAGGCTTGACCAAGTATGTGTGTGCTCAGATATTTGTGTCTTGGCATTTAGTTATGTGGCCAATATGTATTGATCACCTAACATTCCCTTGTCCATGTGTGTGTACAGAATATGTGTAATGAAATACATGCATATGGAGGAAAACACACACAGGCACCATACAGTGTCACCACAAAGGCCTGTCCCTGGGTCCCGTACATATGTCCCCAATGCTTATGTACCCCTATAAATCATACATTATGGCACCATTGGTTTGTGGTACACCATATACTGGGACATGCATCTCATTCCTGGGACAAATAAACACATTTGAGGACACAAATATGTACTTGTGTTATAGTGTCAACCTTTCTTACGTAATAATAGTATGGGGTAAAACCCTGTTACAGGGGTAACAAATATTAAACATATACATACATTCCCAGAAAAACCACTTAACAAGTGTCCATGCTTTAAAACACTGTATTTTTCATTACAACAGTGGACCAACAGGGTCCATAAAATTCAAACTGTCTTTATAAAAAAGCCAACAACTTGGGTAAAATTCTAAAATTGCACATCACACGTGTGTATGAGGCTGGCCTTCTTGAGGGGCAGAGCTGGGATGGGCTTGTTTATATTGATCAATTAGATGGGCTTATTGTGCCAGTTTCAACCCCGCTTCCTCATGGGCCGCCTCCAGGTCCTGCAGGGATGGGCCACCTAGAGTATACAGAACATCAACATCAGCAACATGTTTAGAACACATAGCAGGTGTGTTTTCATAGAAGTGTTTGCACTTACCAGGGGGCTGGGGACCCACTATTTGGGGGGGTGAGGATGGTGAGGGGCTTATCGCCCAGTCCACCGCTTGGCTTGAGTCATCTGTAATGAGATCAGCATATGTGTTTTTGTTTTGGCCCATAACAAAGATCCCTACATTCAAATTAACGCCCAAAAAACCTGAAAGACAGATATAGTGCACAGTATATATGAGTAATATTGACATTACACCCACCTTCTTGGCCGTTTGTGGGCTCGACAGGGTACCACTGTGCTGTACTCCCACCACTGTAGATCTCTCCTTCCAAGGATGGGGTGGGTACAGGCCTTGGGGTCCCTTCTGAGCCTGATGGCCGAGGACTGTGGGGTGATGTGGGCCTTGGGGATGTGGTGGCGTTCCTACTGGCGGTTGGGCCGGCGACCCTGATTGGCTATGTGGTGCTCCTACCGCGGGGGATGGGGGATGCTCAGGCCTTCTGTCCCTACCTGTTGAGGCAACAACATACTTTGTCACAATAACAACATGGCCAGATATGTGGGGACTTATTACACAGTGCTGTTTGAAGTTCATTAGGTCAGGTTGAGTGCAATTGAAAGAAGGGCAGGATAGGCCAACATTATGTCATATGTGGGTATGGTAAACATATGAAAATATGTGGCTAGGTAAAGTAGACATATAGTTTACAGGGGAATATAAGGTGTATGTGGATGAAGCAGGTAGATGATCCTGCAACCAGAGTCATGAAGAAGCTCTCACATACATTGGCCCTATATATGTTGGGGTGTACAGTGCTGGCCTTCATATGTCTTTCTTTACACAGAAGGGTATGTGTATGTTGTCATGCTAAGTACTCAACACTCATCTGGGCAATCCTGGCACGCAGTTGGGTGATGCGTCCGGGCGTCTTATATTTGAGATCTGCTATTTTTTTGCAGATCTGCTTTGGGGTGCGCACAGCACCCAACCTCCTCTCCAGCGGCCTCTTCACCCTCATCAGGACAGCCGACTTGTGGAGGCGTGGATGGGTGTACTGCTCGTGACACCAGTAATCCCTGGTGTCACATATATCAATCAGAATAAGGAGCTCAGGCTCCCCCCACACTGCAGCTCGCCTGGGTGCCGCCATTTTCCTATTCTGCAGGGGAAGGGAAAGCACCAGGAAGGCGGCGCCAAAAGATTGACAACGTTCTGGCGAATGAACGCACAGGAGATATGTCACATGTTGACGGGGGCCCAGAGGAGCAAAAGCCACAGGATACACTGTATGCTTTTGCGTCGTACTTTAAACAGGAAAGCTGCCACTACAGCGCTCATACAGACATTACTTGAGATGTAATGACAATTGTATTTATGTTAACACACATTTGTGGCCGTCTCACATCGCTGCACTTTTGAGGCGACATCAATGCGCTACTGTACAGTATGTACGCTCCTGGGTAATACACCTTTGGACGCACACATAATCAAATATGGCACCAAGGAACAAGACAAGCAATCGCAACGTTCGAGCTGCCACCAATCCACACAGACCGGCAGAGGTAGTAAATACGCCCTGAAACCCCTACCGGAATGGTGTAGGCGATGTGTGGTGTCACCTCTGACATCGCTCATGAGACGTTACACAGGGCGATCAGCACACATCGCCATCACCCAAGAATGGTTCCCTGGTTTCAGAGCTCTGATGTGAAACCAGGCGACCACTCAGACGTGTCGCCCTAGCCCATTTACATTAGGCGACACATTGGCGATGTTGCCGGCGACAGGCGACGCTGATGTGTGCGCAATGCGGTGCTGGAGGAATAACAGAGCGGCGCGGGTGTACACGCGTCACCCGATGCCGGAAATGACGCGATTCGCATCATTACAGCCACACTGCCGCCCCGCCAGCACATAGGAGAGCGGGGAGGCGCAGATTAGAATCAGCATTCAAGATCACGCCTATTAAGGCGTGATATTATGAGGAGGAGAGCCCGCCTGGGTGATTATGAATATAGCCACCACTCATTAACATGGCTAATGAGTGAGTTAAATAACGTTTTTATACATTTTCACTAGATGCATTTCTGAGCAAAAAGGAGTATAAGATAAGTGATAATATGCTCTAGGGACATGTTTTAATAGCTTATGAGGAGTTTTGGGGGTGACAGGATCCCTTTATACCCGCCCGCAGCGTGTTTGGAGCTGCGGTAGGGGTTGCCGGCAGTCCGCTCTCCGCAGCATGTTCATTTCATGCTGCGGAGTCGGAAGCAGCTGCCATTAGGTGACTGCAGGGAGAAGCCACCCTTACCTGCCGCACACGGCGAGTACAGGCGGCTGCGGATTCCTTCGGCCACCGCGGGTTCACTCAGGTCGGAGGAGCCGCGTCCAACATGCAGCTCCTCCGGATCGTGAGCACACAGCCTAAGGGTACGCAGCAAATACGCAATCTGTGAACGCACCCTTATTCCTCTCGCTGAAGAAAACGCCCAGTCATGCCCACCAATGCCAAACCACGTCCACCAGCACCAAACCACGCCCACCAGCCCACCGCTAACTGCAAGTTTGCCGCCCCCTGTTCACACTCAGAAAAACTTCATCAAACAAAGCAGAGTCTGCCCCCTCTCAAAATATAAAGTGAAAAGCCCCAGAGCAGTCCTAACAGTACAGTCCTTACAGTATAGTTATTACAATACAGTCCTTACAGTATAGTCCTTACAGTATTGTCCTTACAGTATAGTTATTACAATACAGTCCTTACAGTATAGTCCTTACAGTATAGTTATTACAATACTGTCCTTACAGTATTTACCTTACAGTACAGTCCTTACAGTACAGTCCTCTTACAGTATAGTCCTTACAGTATAGTTATTACAATACTGTCCTTACAGTATTTACCTTACAGTACAGTCCTTACAGTACAGTCCTCTTACAGTATTTACCTTACAGTATTGTCCTTACAGTACAGTCCTTACAGTATTGTCCTTACAGTATAGTCCTTACAGTATTTACCTTACAGTACAGTCCTTACAGTATATACCTTACAGTATTGTCCTTACAGTACAGTCCTTACAGTATTGTCCTTACAGTATTTACCTTACAGTATTGTCCTTACAGTACAGTCCTTACAGTATTGTCCTTACAGTATAGTCCTTACAGTATAGTTATTACAGTATTGTCCTTACAGTATTTACCTTACAGTACAGTCCTTACAGTACAGTCCTCTTACAGTATAGTTATTACAATACTGTCCTTACAGTATTTACCTTACAGTATTGTCCTTACAGTACAGTCCTTACAGTATTGTCCTTACAGTACAGTCCTTACAGTATTTACCTTACAGTACAGTCCTCTTACAGTATTTACCTTATAGTATTGTCCGTACAGTACAGCCATTACTGTATTGTCCTTACAGTACAGTCCTTACAGTATTTACCTTACAGTACAGTCCTCTTACAGTATAGTCCTTACAGTATTTACCTTACAGTACAGTCCTCTTACAGTACAGTCCTTACAGTATTGTCCGTACAGTACAGCCATTACTGTATTGTCCTTACAGTACAGTCCTCCAGGGGTGTAACTACAATAGGTGCAGGGGTTGTGATCGCACCCGGGGCCCTGCAGCCCAGGGGGCCCAAAAGTCCCTTGGGCCCATAGAAAAAGACTAATACTATTAAAGATTAACAATAATTGGGGGCCCCGTTAAAACTTTCGCATCGGGGCCCCTGGGCCTGCAATTACACCACTGCTTACAGCGTAATCCTTACAGTATACAGCCCTTACAGTACAGCCCTTACTGTATTGTCCTTACAGTACAGTCCTAACAGTATAGTCCTTACAGTACAGTCCTTACAGTATAGTCCTTACAGTACAGTCCTTACAGTATAGTCCTTACAGTATAGTCCTTACAGTACAGTCCTTACAGTATAGTCCTTACAGTATAGTCCTTACAGTACAGTCCTTACAGTATAGTCCTTACAGTACAGTCCTTACAGTATACTTATTACAGTACAGCCCTTACTGTATTGTCCTTACAGTATAGTCCTAACAGTATAGTCCTTACAGTATAGTCCTTACAGTACAGTCCTTACAGTACAGTCCTTACAGTACAGCCCTTACTGTATTGTCCTTACAGTACAGTCCTAACAGTATAGTCCTTACAGTATAGTCCTTACAGTACAGTCCTTACAGTATACTTATTACAGTACAGTCCTTACTGTATTGTCCTTACAGTCCGCAGTCTGGGGATCTGTTACTATACACAGTGTTATGTGACCGGGATGAAAGTGTACAGGAAACCGCAAGATGACGGCTGCAGAAGAAGGAGGCGCGCATGCGCAGTGCAGCTCTGGTCTGGAGCCGTCAGGACGCCATGCAGCTGTCGGCCGCCGTGTTGTCCGTGTTCAGCGGCTCTATACTGTGCAGCCTGCGGGCGGCAGCGACTCAGGACCTGCGGCATGCACCGAGCGCCATCGGTAAGGACGAGCGGCGGGGACGAGGGAGAGCGGGAGAGAGTAGAGCAAGAGCCGTGTGGGGACATCACCGCGGATCACCGCAATGGGGGAAAGTTTGGAAATGGTTCAGTGTTTCGTTCCTCGCCCTCATGTGCACAGGTGGAGGCAGGAATGTGGGAGCCCGGCCTGGCACCGCACACCTGATGGAGGTGCAAGTACACCAGACACTCTCCTGACAGTGGCACACACCTGATAGAGCCAAAAACCTGACGATGGCATAGATGGGCACATCATGCACCTGATAGCAAGACACACACACACACACACACACACACACACACACACACACACACACACACACACACACACACACACACACACACACACACACACACACACACACACACACACACACACACACACACACACACACACACACACTCTCTCTCGTTTAAGTGCTTTAGGGGGACACCTGACTGGAACATGTATTGTGGGGACTACTATTCCCTGCAGTGATATTAACAAGGCAATCACATAGGAATATTTAAGTGCAATGTTATCACTTGAGCTAATCAATATTGCTTAAAATAAGGAACCTGATTTTTACTATCCTTGTGAGGACCGTTTCATGAACAATGACCATCTGAGGACATCTGTAAATACACACATCTCAGGAACAATGACCATCTGAGGACATCTGTAAATACACACATCTCAGGGTTTTAACCACCTGAGGACTAAGATATTTTTCTGCTGTTAGGTCACTAACAATGGAGGTCTATAGGAGAAATTACATTTAAGGCTTGCCCACACAAGCGTATTTGCCCGTCTGTGCAGTGTCCGCAAATAGGGACCAAAGCTTTGGTCTCTAATTGCAGACACTGAACAGACGAGCAAATACATTCGTATGGGAGAGTCCTAACTTGTTGAAAAATAAAATCACCACACCAAGACCATGCTGTTTTTTTTAAACAAACTGCCAATTACCCAAGAAATACAAAGTGAGAAAATGCTCCATCTACAATACTTTTCATTTTGTGGTTATTATACTTTCCCTGTTCAGTTCTAGCCAATCTGTCAGCAGCATTTTTCTGCGAAAAAAACCAGGTATAAACATTTAGTGATCTGTTTGAGAACAAAAAATGTTTGATTTGCCCATAATAACCAATCACAGCTTTGGTATCAACCTCTGATTAGTTGCTATAGGTGATTAAGACAGAGTGATGCGTAGAGGCCAATGGATTTTTATAGAAAATGGTGCATATAACACCAGCCTTACCAATTTTACCATTGATGTTGCATTCAGGCCCTTAAAGTTCATGTATTATTTCCTTCCCGCAAAATGACCTAACTCTACATTAAAGGGGTATTCTGGGAAATACATCTACAGGTTGTCACAGGGCAGCAACATCTGTGACACCTGAGTGACCCCACTCACAGGAGCTGCAGCAGCTCAAATCTGCCAGGACGTTGTGCAACGTCCTGTGTCGGGAAGGGTTAAATCACTAGTGGGACACTTCACAAGCATTATTATTATTATTATTATTATTATTATTATTAGCTGTACTACCTGGCTTCTCTCGGGGAGTTAATAAATAACTGCTGTTAGCTATAACAAAATAGAATTTGCATATGTCATATTAATGACATGTAGGAAAATAGAAGCTGAGCTATGATTGGTTGCTTTAGGCAGCCTTAATAAATCTCCAGCCAACAGTAAACCCTCCCCCTGGCCGGGCAGTATATGTTACCTCACACATACACATAATAGACGGCTCATGTGACTGACATCTGCCTTAATTCCCTATATGGCACATGTGTTGCACATTGGCTGTTTTTAATCAGATGTTTATTTTTGGAAATTAAAGATACCAGACGTATGAGGCGAGTTGTGTGAGGCGATTTGTACACATCTGTATCTGTCTGTGTGGTGTGTGTGTCCCTGTGGGGTGACTGCATGTGTCCCTATAGGGTGTGTATGTGTGTGTGTCCCTGTGGGGGGGTGTTGTCTGTGTGGTGTGTGTCTCTGTGTTGTGTGTGTCTCTGTGTTGTGTGTGTCTCTGTGTTGTGTGTGTCTCTGTGTTGTGTGTGTCTCTGTGTTGTGTGTGTCTCTTTGTGGTGTGTGTGTTTGTGTTCGGGTGCGTGATGAGTATCCAATGTTGGGGCTCCACCTTAGCTGTTACTCTTTGTGTGCATGTGGCGTGTATACATGTCCCCGTGCGTGGTGAATATTCCATGTCTGGGCCCCACATTAGTGACTATATGCTGTTAGTCTTTGGCACTGTCATAAAGCCCCTCTCATTCACAACTGTCAACTCTCACTTTCTCTCCATTATGTAGATAGGGACAAAATTGTTTGGTGAATTGGAACGCGCAGGGTTAAAATTTCACCTCACAGCATAGCCTATGATGCTCTCGAGATCCAGACGTGTGACTGTGCAAAATTTTGTGGCTGTAGTTGCGACGGTGTAGATGCCAATCCCGGATAAACACATACACACACACACATTCAGCTTTATATATTAGATATGGTACATTTGTTTCTCTTGTAGTTTTGCTGCTTATTAATCAGATTTATATTTTTGAAGGATAATACCAGACTTGTGTGTGTTTTAGGGTGATTATGTGGCAAGTTTAGTGTATGTGTGGTGAAATGTGTGCTGAGGGTGGTATATGTGTTCAAGCACGTGGTAGTGTGTGGCACAATTTGTGTGTGTGTTCATATCCCCGTGTGTGGTAAGTATCCTATGTCAGGGCCCCACCTTAGCAACTGTACGGTATATACTCTTTGGCGCCATCGCTCTCATTCTTTAAGTCCCCCTTGTTCACATCTGGCAGCTGTCAATTTGCCTCCAACACTTTTCCTATCACTTTATCCCCATTATGTAGATAGGGCGAAATTGTTTGGAACGCGCAGGGTTAAAATTTTGCCTCACAACATAGCCTATGACGCTCTCTGGGTCCAGACGTGTGACTGTGCAAAATTTTGTGGCTGTAGTTGCGACGGTGTAGATGCCAATCCCGGATAAACACATACACACCCACACACATTCAGCTTTATATATTAGACTAGTGAAGTATGGAGGTCTGATTCTGGCACCCCTATTATCCCCCAATTGACTGTATGCATTTTACTTATGTGAGACACTGCATTTGTTGTAATCTGTTGTAACTTGTGTGCTCTGAAGATTTTTTATGATTTTATGTCCTTCATGTGCTTTTGATGTTTTCTGTACCCTGCTTTACTACTGCACCTAGCTCTTGTTTTTGTGCCATAAAAAAGGATAAATTAAAACCTGTAGATTTATTGCGACACACAGACCCAGGGATCTCTACCTTCACCATTATACCCCTGTACAGGGAGGGATAGAGACTAACCATAGGCCCAGGGATCTCTACCTTCACCATTATACCCCTGTACAGGGATAGAGACTTATCATAGGCCCAGGGATCTCTACCTTCACCATTATACCCCTGTACAGGGATAGAGACTTACCATAGGCCCAGGGATCTAGATCTACCTTCACCATTATACCCCTTGTACAGGGATAGAGACTCACCGCAAGGTCAGGGATCTCTACCTTCACCATTATACCCATGTACAGGGATAGAGGCTTGCCGCAGGCCCAGGGTTGTAACTACAGAGTAGCTGCTGGCCGGAGGAGTGAGCTGGATGCTGGAGTGGTTGATTTATCCCTATCTAAATTCAATATAGCAAAAGAGGGCAAGAGTATTTATCTGCCTTGTATAAAATGGAGGCAACACAGGTGCAAAATACTGATGAGACGATCATGGAGGGGCGATGGCTCAGTATAAATATTGCACATGGATAAGGCTTGTATCCTGGTCACACATATGTAGGCTTACAGCCTATTAATGACACCCATACTATTAGATCAGGATGTTCCCAACATTATGAATGCCCCCCATCGGGACAGGTGCCCTAGATAACAAGGCCAATATAGATGAGAAATGTAGAAAGTCAGTAACCAATCCAGTATAAAAAGATGAATTCCTTTATTAAAATAATCACATGGATGTTAAAAGCATCTTGTCAGGCAAAGGCTGAATCCAGCATAGCATGCAAAACTATATATGATAAATATGAGGTATTGGTCGATATTTTGGCCAAAATATGCAAGAGTTCAAGTCCCTGTACCAAAATTAAAATCGAAGCCACAAAAGAGGGAACTCAAATTCCCCAAAAATTATCAAGTCAATATAGAAAAAAAACACATAACAAGCAAAAATATAACTCATTTATGTGGCATTGGTCGATGTTTTGGCCAAAATACACAAAGCTCGCAACCCGCGTCAAGGGTCCTCATAGACTTGCGAGTCCCTATCCTAAAATTAAGAGCAAAGTCACAGCAGAAAAAGGAGTTAAATTTCCTCCAAAGTTTATAGAAAAAAGGACAAGATATTTTTCTGTGACTTTGCTTTTAATTTATCCCCATTTAACTAAAGCTTATTTTCCCCTTTGTGATTTAGTCTAAGGCTGTCGGCTCAAAAAATCTTCCTGGGGCAGACATGCTGATCCCAGAGAAGCCCTGGCCGACAACCTTAAACCTCAATACAGGGACAGTTTCATAGTTTTAAGGCTGAAAGACACAAACAAGTCCAACAAGTTCAACCTAAAAGCTAAAGTGTTGATCCAGAGGAAGGCAAAAACCCCTATGGGCCCCAGTTTGTCCATTTTAGGGGGAAAATTCCTTCCCGACTCCACTTATGGCAATCAGACTAGTTCCCTGGATCAACGTCCCAGGTATGAGGTCTTCCTCTACATTCTACTACAATTCAGGAACGCGTATAGCAAAATCATTCCTTGCTCAAAACCTTTGTGGTCATTGGGTCGCCCTCGCTCTTAATTTTGCTTCACCATTGTTTAGAATGTAGAGGCAGACCTCATACGCAATTCGTCATCTACCTTATATAGCAAGAAAATACATACATACATAAATAAATACAAAAACCTCAAAACACAAATGCATATTACAAGAAAATACATGCATACATATATACATAAACCTCAAAACACAAATGCATATTACAAGAAAATACATGCATATATATATATACATAAACCTCAAACACAAATGCATATTACAAGAAAATACATACATACATATATACAGTTAGGGCCAGAAATATTTGGACAGTGACACAATTTTCGCGAGTTGGGCTCTGCATGCCACCACTTTGGATTTGAAATGAAACATCTACAACAGAATTCAAGTGCAGATTGTAACGTTTAATTTGAAGGGTTGAACAAAAATTTCTGATAGAAAATGTAGGAATTGTACACATTTCTTTACAAACACTCCACATTTTAGGAGGTCAAAAGTAATTGGACAAATAAACATAACCCAAACAAAATATTTTTATTTTCAATATTTTGTTGCGAATCCTTTGGAGGCAATCACTGCCTTAAGTCTGGAACCCATGGACATCACCAAACGCTGGGTTTCCTCCTTCTTAATGCTTTGCCAGGCCTTTACAGCCGCAGCCTTCAGGTCTTGCTTGTTTGTGGGTCTTTCCGTCTTAAGTCTGGATTTGAGCAAGTGAAATGCATGCTCAATTGGGTTAAGATCTGGTGATTGACTTGGCCATTGCAGAATGTTCCACTTTTTTGCACTCATGAACTCCTGGGTAGCTTTGCTGTATGCTTGGGGTCATTGTCCATCTGTACTATGAAGCGCCGTCCAATCAACTTTGCAGCATTTGGCTGAATCTGGGCTGAAAGTATATCCCGGTACACTTCAGAATTCATCCGGCTACTCTTGTCTGCTGTTATGTGATCAATAAACACAAGTGACCCAGTGCCATTGAAAGCCATGCATGCCCATGCCATCACGTTGCCTCCACCATGCTTTACAGAGGATGTGGTGTGCCTTGGATCATGTGCCGTTCCCTTTCTTCTCCAAACTTTTTTCTTCCCAGCATTCTGGCACAGGTTGATCTTTGTCTCATCTGTCCATAGAATACTTTTCCAGAACTGAGCTGGCTTCTTGAGGTGTTTTTTCTGCAAATTTAACTCTGGCCTGTCTATTTTTGGAATTGATGAATGGTTTTCATCTAGATGTGAACCCTTTGTATTTACTGTCATGGAGTCTTCTCTTTACTGTTGACTTAGAGACAGATACACCTACTTCACTGAGAGTGTTCTGGACTTCAGTTGATGTTGTGAACGGGTTCTTCTTCACCAAATAAAGTATGCGGCGATCATCCCTCACTGTTGTCATCCGTGGACGCCCAGGCCTTTTAGAGTTCCCAAGCTCACCAGTCAATTCCTTTTTTTCTCAGAATGTACCCAACTGTTGATTTTGCTACTCCAAGCATGTCTGCTTATCTCTCTGATGGATTTTTTCTTTTTTTTCAGCCTCAGGATGTTGTGCTTCACCTCAATTGAGAGTTCCTTTGACCGCATGTTCTCTGGTCACAGCAACAGCTTCCAAATGCAAAACCACACACCTGGAATCCACCCCTGACCTTTTAACTACTTCATTGATTAACTGTACATAAACCTCAAAGCACAAATGCATATTACAAGAAAATACATGATTACATATATACGTAAACCTCAAAACACAAATGCATATTACAAGAAAATACATACATACATACATAAACCTCAAAACACAAATGCATATTACTTATATAAACCTTCTCAAAACACACATGCATGTTAGGCCCACGTCACACACACAGATATTTGTGCAGATATTGTTCGCAGATCTCTGGTTGCAGTGAAATCATGGACACATTGTTCCATTTTGTGGCTGTATATAAATGGATTAATGTGTCCATAATTTCACTGCAATCAGAGATCTGCGAACAATATCTGCACAAATATCTGTGTGTGTGTGACGTGGCCCTTACTTACATATACCTTTACCTTAAAACAAAGTACATGTTAACTAATTATATAAACCTGCTAAAAAAAGTGCATGTTAATAACAATACAATTATAAGGTGCCCATGACACTCATAAGAGCATCAGAGGCGTCTCATGACACTCCTGAGAGTATCGGAGAAAGTCAGGGGCTCCACAGTGTGAAGACCATGACTCTTCTTTCTTCCTGGTGCTCCATCTTCTTCCTTGTAGAGTGCAGACTGACAAATGGCTGTGCAGCTGCCAGGTCGGTGTTTTATACCCGCTGATCACTGTGTCATCACAAAGCGATGACATGGGCAAGTGGGCGGGGCTCCTTTATTTAGTCATCGGCTGAACTTTATATACTACATCTTCTCATCTGGGCTGTGGTCGGCTGATGTCATCAACCTGTGATGTCATAACAAGAACAGACACGAACATTCCATCTCATCATCATCTGAACCAGCAATGAAAACAAGAAGAGCTTCAGATGTTGGGACTCAGTTTTCAGACTTAGTTTTATAAAATACTATAAATCAGTCTAACCAAATACATAATAGTGCGTGAGATGCAATAGATGCGCTACCTATGTTTGGAAGCGCACAGGCAAATAGGAAAATAAACACATTTTATTCATATTCAAAACAGAACAAATAATTACAAAAAATAGGAGAAAATAGGTGAATTAAAAACAAAGATGGTACAATACTGGCACAAATACTTGACTACACATATAGCACATGGATGTAATGTGTATAGTAAACACACTCAAAAGGTACCAAGATAAGGTAAATGTTGGGCCCAAAAATATGATCAAATAATACCACCCCTAAAATTCATACTCCAACTAAATAGATATTTGAATGATGTGACGGAGTGCCATGACATGTTGGATATATATATATATATATATATATATGTGTTAAATACAAATAAATAAACTCTTGACTCTACAGCTAATAGGTACATAAAGGGCAAAGCAGTGCGATACATGTCAAATATATAAACTACAATATATATATATGTGTGTGTGTATATATATATATATATATATATATATATATATGTATAATATAATTTTTTTTTGAGCAGCATATATAAATCTATATATAGTAGCTGTACTACCCGGCTACACCCGGGTTAATAAGTAACTGCTGTTAGCTATAACAAAATAGAATTTGAATATGTCATATTAATGACCTGTAAGAAAATAGAAGCTGAGCTGTAATTGATTGATATAGGCAGCCTAATAAATCTCCAGCCAACAGTAAACCCTCCCCCTGGCCGGGCAGTATATGTTACCTCACACATACACATAACAGACGGCTCATGTGACTGAAATCGGCCTTAATTCCCTATATGGCACATGTGTTGCACATTGGCTGTTTTTAATCAGATGTTTATTTTTGGAAATTAAAGATACCAGATGTATGAGGCGAGTTGTGTGAGGCGATTTGTGCACATCTGTGTCTGTGTGGTGTGGGTGTCCCTGAGGTGTGTGTGTGTGGGTGTCCCATTGGTGTGCGTGTGTCCCTGTGGGGGGGTCCCTGTGGTGTGTCCTTGTGGAGGGAGGGGTCTCTGTGGTGTGTGTCCATCCCTATGGGGTCTGTGTGTTCCTGTGGGGTGTGTGTGTGTCTGTGTCCCCGTAGGGTGTGTATGTGTGTATGTCCCTGTGAGATGAGTGCATGTGTCCCTATAGGGTGTGTGTATGTGTGTGTATCCCTGTGGGGGAGGGGTGTCTGTGTTGTGTGTGTCTCTTTGTGGTGTGTGTGTTTGTGTGTTCGGGTGCGTGGTGAGTATCCAATGTTGGGGCTCCACCTTAGCTGTTACTCTTTGTGTGCATGTGGTGTGTATACATGTCCCCGTGCATGGTGAATATCCCATGTCAGGGCCCCACCTTAGTGCTGTTAGTCTTTGGTGCTGTCATTAAGCCCCTCTCATTCACAACTGTCAACTGGTAACTGTCACTTTCTCTCCATTATGCAGATGGGGCCAAAATTGTTTGGTGAACTGGAACGCGTGGGGTTAAAATTTCGCCTCACAACAAAGCCTATGACGCTCTCGGGGTCCAGACGTGTGACTGTGCAAAATTTTGTGGCTATAGTTGCGACGGTGTAGAGGCCAATCACACACACACACACACACACACACACACACACACACACACACACACACAAACCACACACACACACCCTCTGATGGCAATACACACACACCCTCTGATGGCAATACACACACACCCTCTGATGGCAATACACACACACGCCCACACACACACATACACACACACCCTCTGATGGCAATACACACACACATACATTTACACACACACACTTACATACACACACCTGACTGCTTCAGTCCCACAATTATTCTAGCAAACATTTGTCTGTCCTTGTGGTGTGCGGACTCGTAGACCTGTTGTGTGCAGTGGTTTCTTTGGCGCACCCAGGACGTTTGCAGGTGGCGATACCTGTGTGCACAGAGGCCATATACAGTCCCATACGCAGTTATACCCCCTTCCTGATCATCCCTTCAGCCGCTGTATCGGCATGGCCTACGTGTGGGGGTGTATGATGGGGGAGCCACAGGGCCGGTTGCTTTGAGTCTAAAATTTCAAAAACTAAAGATAAGTAACTTTCTTTTGAAAATTTGTGTCCCCAAAAAATCGCTGACCCCAAAACAGGCCACGCCGCTCTGCACTGTATGGGCAGTAGGATGCCAATGCATTAGGATACTGTGATAGAGCTGGGCCTGGGCTCTCTGCTCCACCGCTCTTTCTGCTTCTGTTTGGATTCTGCTTTTCTTGAATTCTGCCTGATATCCTGCTGTAGTATACAGCACAGCAGAGAGCACTGTGTATATACCAAGCCGAACTTATTTATTTTTTTTGCAGGGGATGGCACATATATGGTAGCATTATGACTTGTGGAGTGGGCACTCTGGGCCTTTACGACTTGTGGAGTGGGCACTCTGGGCCTTTACGACTGTGGAGTGGGCACTCTGGGCCTTTACGACTTGTGGAGTGGGCACTCTGGGCCTTTACGACTTGTGGAGTGGGCACTCTGGGCCTTTACGACTCGTGGAGTGGGCACTCTGGGCCTTTACGACTCGTGGAGTGGGCACTCTGGGCCTTTACGACTCGTGGAGTGGGCACTCTGGGCCTTTACGACTCGTGGAGTGGGCACTCTGGGCCTTTACGACTCGTGGAGTGGGCACTCTGGGCCTTTACGACTCGTGGAGTGGGCACTCTGGGCCTTTACGACTCGTGGAGTGGGCACTCTGGGCCTTTACGACTCGTGGAGTGGGCACTCTGGGCCTTTACGACTCGTGGAGTGGGCACTCTGGGCCTTTACGACTCGTGGAGTGGGCACTCTGGGCCTTTACGACTTGTGGAGTGGGCACTCTGGGCCTTTACGACTCGTGGAGTGGGCACTCTGGGCCTTTACGACTCGTGGAGTGGGCACTCTGGGCCTTTACGACTCGTGGAGTGGGCACTCTGGGCCTTTACGACTTGTGGAGTGGGCACTCTGGGCCTTTACGACTTGTGGAGTGGGCACTCTGGGCCTTTACGACTCGTGGAGTGGGCACTCTGGGCCTTTACGACTTGTGGAGTGGGCACTCTGGGCCTTTACGACTCGTGGAGTGGGCACTCTGGGCCTTTACGACTTGTGGAGTGGGCACTCTGGGCCTTTACGACTGTGGAGTGGGCACTCTGGGCCTTTACGACTTGTGGAGTGGGCACTCTGGGCCTTTACGATTTCGTGGAGTGGGCACTCTGGGCCTTTACGACTTGTGGAGTGGGCACTCTGGGCCTTTACGACTGTACTGATGGAGTGGGCACTCTGGGCCTTTACGACTTGTGGAGTGGGCACTTGGCTTTCGACTGTGGGTGGCCTCTGGCCTTTACGACTTGTGGAGTGGGCACTCTGGGCCTTTACGACTTCGTGGAGTGGGCACTCTGGGCCTTTACGACTGTGGAGTGGGCACTCTGGGCCTTTACGACTTGTGGAGTGGGCACTCTGGGCCTTTACGACTTGTGGAGTGGGCACTCTGGGCCTTTACGACTTCGTGGAGTGGGCACTCTGGGCCTTTACGACTTGTGGAGTGGGCACTCTGGGCCTTTACGACTTGTGGAGTGGGCACTCTGGGCCTTTACGACTTGTGGAGTGGGCACTCTGGGCCTTTACGACTCTGGTGGGAGTGGGCACTCTGGGCCTTTACGACTGTGGAGTGGGCACTCTGGCTGGGCCTTTACGACTCGTGGAGTGGGCACTCTGGGCCTTTACGACTTGTGGAGTGGGCACTCTGGGCCTTTACGACTCGTGGAGTGGGCACTCTGGGCCTTTACGACTGTGGAGTGGGCACTCTGGGCCTTTACGACTCGTGGAGTGGGCACTCTGGGCCTTTACGACTGTGGAGTGGGCACTCTGGGCCTTTACGACTGTGGAGTGGGCATCTGGGCCCTTTACATCTGGGTGGGCACTCTGGGCTTTACGACTGTGGAGTTGGGCACTCGGGCTTTACGATTCTCTGGTGGGCACTCGCTACATTCGACCTTTACCTTCTGTTCTGATTCAACTTGTTGACTGAAAGGTTTTCTCCATTTAGAAAACTATTTCAGTCTGGAGAAAGATGAACCCAAGTAAATTAATTCTGTTCTTGAAAATTGTGCAACGTTTTATTTGGAGTAAATCCATAATCAGACAAACATAATGTTACATGTCAGGACAAAAATGAATGGAGTTTGTTGCCCTCGATACTCAGTGTCACTCAGCTGGTCATGTGGGGTTAAAGGGAACCTGACCCCTAAAAATTAGCCACCAGCCTCTTAAGACCTGTCCCTGCGCCATCCTTAGGGTATGTGCACATCAGTAGTTTTGTGGGCTGTTTTTGAACGTTTTCCGTCGGCGGTTTCCGCTGAGTTTTATGTTAATTTATGTTAATCCTAGCCACCGGTTGGATTAACATGCTAGTCAATGGAGTTTAGAAAACACTGTCTACATTAGAACAGTTTTTGTCTGGTCGTTTTCAGTTTATTCACCGGTTTTCCACCGGTTGTCAAAGATAGAGCAAGCGACTTTTTTTCAGCGTTTTTCCAGCGGGTCCAGCTGAACAAGTGCACCAAAGACCAGTCTGGAAATCGCTAAGAAAAACGCCAGGGAAATCGCCAAGAACACGCTGTCGAACGCTAGTAACCCGATCGCAAATCGTTAGCAAAACGCTAACAAAACCAGGGACACTGGCGAGTGCAGAAAACTCAGTTCTGCCATTCTCCACCGGTTCCCGGTCGTTCTGCAAAGATGCAGAAACGACTGATGTGCACATACCCTTATACATTTCTAGCCATCCCTTTGTGCTAAAAATGTGTATTTAGAAAGTTCATAAAAGTGACTTCATTACCTTCAGCAATGTGGCTTCTCAGATTTTGAGAAGTCACAAAAGGCGTTGCCTGATGCTTCTCCCCGCTGCCTGCAGCCTAATTATTCACACCCCGATGGGCGTGCTAATCAGCAGAGAGCCGCCGCGTCAATTACATGGAGGTATAGCTGCTATGACGCTATGTGTTCACGGCAGCTTATCTGTGATGAGCTGCTGTGAACATACTCGCATGCGCAATGCGCATCGCGAGGTCCACAGTACAACCAAACGGGTGTACTGAGGCCAGTATAGCGGATACGACGCGTTTAGCGTCATAGCGGCTATCATGTGACCATATAAAGGAGATGGGAGAGATCACAAAGTAGCCACATCTGGGAAGAGAATTAGGGAGCTTGCTAGCAACAGAAACTGACATTAACTCCAACATTGCCAAAGGAAAGAAACACATTTTAATATGAAGTCTCAATACATAAAAGAGACAGGCCCCAAACCTGTAACAAGTCGCCCAATGTAAGATAGACTATCGTGACTCTGGCACGGTGTTTTGGGCAGTGTAGATGACTGGCTATATGCTGTGGAAACGTTTTCAGCCTTGCTAACTCTGGCTTCCTATTCATTGTCAGGATAGACTAAGGAAGTTATTGCCAAAGCTGAGAATGAGCGTGCCATATGCACGATGAAATTGGCCTCGTCTTACACTAAAGCGCTAAGCCGGAAACGTGTTGATGACCCTATTGCAATTACCTCTCCCTCTGTGGTTAGAAATATCAAATATTCGATTAGGAGTAAAGTCTATCCTATTTTGCAGAGAAAAAAGCCTCCATAACACATCCACCGGTAGAGGGACTATTCTAATGTTTCCAGCTTGGAATATTAGAGTTAGGCTGCTTTCACATGAAGATTTTTGTTCATCCTTGGCTACCCGTTGCCCAGGCGGCGCCAGGTCCTTCAGCCCCAGGAGCGAGAGAGCACGGGACACACGCCTGGAGAGGTGAGCATAATATTTTTTTTATTTTTAACCCTTCATTTACTTAATTTCACCTACGCAATGTATGTATATGCATTTCGGAAGTGAAATTGAAGGGGAACAGAGCAGTTTTAATGTACTGAGCATGCTCATCCCGATTTTCAACGGACAGCTACGGATCCAAGAAAAACGTGATGAGGACTGCGTTTTTGTGCAATCCGTAGCTGTCTGTTGTAAAACAGACACGAGTCCCCCGGCGGCTCCAGCTATCTTCTGATCCTTACAGGACCTGGCGTGATGTCACAACCCGGTCACATGACCGGTTACTGCGGTAACCGGTCATGTGACTCTGACGCAACCACAGGTCCTAAGGATCAGAAGATAGCTGGAGACGCCGGGGGATCACTGGAAGGTGGGAATAAAGATTTTTTATTTTGTAAGGTCTGGAGGAGAGGGGAGAAAGAGGGAGACACTGAGGGAGCAGGGAGAGGAGGGGGGAAAGAGAGAAGGAGCAGGGAGAGGAGGGGGGGAAAGAGGTGACAGGAGGCAGAGAGGAGCGAGGAGGGGGACGAGGTGACAGGAGGAGAGAGGGAAAGGATACAAACTGATCCTGCAAAATATCGGAATCGGATGCCTATTTGGCATCCGATTGCAGGCATCAGTTTGGATCCGTTGCTGTCCGAGGGGTCCTGCATAAAGTCGGATCCCCTCGGACAGCACAAAAACGCTGTGTGAAAGCACCCTTAGTTGTATGATGGATCCGTTTGTGTCAGATTTTTTTCCCGTCCACAAAATCGGAGCCTGCTTGAATTTTGGCCTGCCTTGAAAAAAATCAACAGATCTGTTGCTGTCCATTTCAAATAACATGGAGCTCTATGGCGACGGATCAAAACAGATCTGTCAAAAAAATCTGATCCGTAAAACTGATCCTATTTGCTGTACTGCGCTTGCTCAGAAGCAAGGTACAGCTCCTCCCAGCCCTATCGCTGCTAACTGATGACAGATCTATGGAAAACACGGATCCGTGGGCATCTGTTGGCACAGATCCATGCCTGTCCGTGTGATCCTTGAAATTCAAGGATCACCACGGATATGCAAAAATCGTGATGTGAAAGTAGCCTTAATTGGGAGTGTTAGCCTAATTCTGGCCAAGATTCGGTAAAGGCTAACTCTGAAGTTAGACAAATTCATAAGTTAAATGAGTTATCAGCCCAAATTATGGTACAAAACTGGGAGTGGGTGTCACGTATCTGCTTCTCAACGTGTGACGTGGGGTGCACATGCAAGGGTTAATCCATCTCCTCTCAATCAATTGCTTGACCTCTGTTCTATGTGAGCATAAATTACACTGCGACAGTCCACACACCCCAGATACACAACACACTGCCACCACTCATCAACACACGGGATGTGTACAATGTAAAATTGACCAATATTCCAAATGCCACACAATCTCTGTATGCTCTAGCGGGCGTAGGCAACTCCAGGCTCAACTGTCAAATTGTAAAGGCTGGGTTACACGTAGTGATGTTCCAGTGACCCGACCAACGATCAGGATCTCTGGAACATCGCTATGTGATCACTGGTGAGATGCCACACAGGCACACTTACCAGCAGCGATCACCCAGTGATGCGCGGCACGCGGTCGCTGGGATCGGTCAGGGTGTCGGGCGCACACTGGGTGCTGCTGGTCGTTGCCCCTGTCACACGTGCTGATGCATGTGTGACACCGGGAGACCAGCAATTAAAAAATGGTCTCGGCCATTCTGCAACAATCAGCGTTCTACGAGCTGATGCTGGTCACTGCGGCATGTCACACGCAGCAGTGTTGCGGGCGAGATCGCTGCAACGTCACAAAACCTGTTGCTGCATGTAACCTGGCCTTTAGGAAATATTGAAAACCTGGACTGTGTGCGGCCCTCGAGGTCTGGAGTTGCCCACCCTTCTTCTAAAGGGGCTGTCACACGCAGCAACTTCGGCTGCGATGCCGTGGGAGTGCGGTCGCTTCCGACATCCAGCCTAGCTGTCACACAGGCAGATGTTGCCGGTGACGGCGCTGCGATGTGGGTGCAGCCATCGCTCACTGGGCTGGGAACAAGCCAGCGAGCGATCTGCAGCAATGGTGTGGAATAGGCTGTATCGCTGCCAACATCACTATTGTGGTGTCAGATGGCGCAATACAGCCTAATCGCTGGGGCAAGATCGCAGGTTTATGAACATGTTCATAAACCTGCAACCACAGCGATTTATCCCAGTTGCATTGTGCTGTCACACAGCACGATGTCACTTGCGATATCGCTAGCAACATCGCTGAACACGTGACTTTTAAGCGATGTTGACGTGTGTGACGGCTCCTTTAGGCTGTGTACAGACACGTTGGGTTTTGGTGTGAACAGATTTGCAGCAAATCCTAGGAGTTGCTTTTTTCTTCTACATTCTTAGCAGAAGGTTTGCTGTGTGTTTTGCTGGTGTTTTTGCTGCAGAGTTGCCATAGAAGCTATAGCAAAAACACACAAGAATTTACATGTTCATTCTTTTAAAAACGCAGCAAAACCTGTGGTGCTTCCACTTTCCGCAGAGAACAAAAACCAATGTGTGTGGAAGCTTTTCCAGAAATCACATAGGTTTTACTGAAAACCAAAAACACAGGAATAGATGAGCATAAAACCAAGGCAAAACCTGACCCTAAAAATACAGAAAAAACGCAGCAAAACCTCACATCTGTGAACACAGCCTAAAGAATCCATACCCTTTCAAGGTCCAATGGCACCCAGGGCCCCTATTATTGGCAAAATGAGAGAGGCAGAGACAAGAGACGGCACACAGACACCACCCTCCCGATGTGATAGCATCAGGCCCACATCTAGTTGTATCATAATAATGATTAAAGCCTGGTGTTACCATTGTACTACAATAAATGTATCACCTAAACATGAGCCGTGTATGAGGGAGTTGGAGGTTTGGCTTATCGACTCCACAGCCCTGGTGTTGAGTGCGGTCTAGATTGTAATGTTAATATCGCAGGTTTGTAACTGTACTGTGGGCTAAGTAGGGGCGAGCACCTTACATTTTACATACTTTTTTCTTACCACCCACGTCCTATAGTAAGAAGTAACTGTGCAGCCAGGACAAGATGGAGCATCTGCACAAGCTTTAACACTGCGGCTCACCAGGCCGAGGTGTCAGGAGGATACACCCAGTAGTCTCAGCGATTGACCCCCATTACAATACATGGAGGCGTTGCACTTTGTGTGGTGGTCCTGTATTTTTTTTTTTGGGAGTTTGATCAATTGTGAAAAGTTGTTAGAGCAACAATGAGCATTGAAGAACCTAAGAGGTCCAGGTCTGCCCAGGACTTGGGGACACTTTTTCTCATTTACCAAAGGGCAGAAGCTTATGGATCCAGGGCCTGGGCGTCACAATGGCTTCTGTCTTTAAGCTTTGTATCACCAGTACTTGTACTATTGTAGCCCTTATTCTATGACTTGAGCAGTTGGCTTCTCAGCTACGGGTGAATCTGTTGGGTATCAGATTTTGCCCTCTCTCCCAGAAAGCTGCAGATATCTTGGCCGTCACCTCCACTTACACTGTTATTGGCAGTTAGGCCACCTTCCCTTATTAAGCCAGTCTGTGCAGCCCTGTGGCTGAAGAATTGGCAGGGAGATAACCTATATTTAGATGTGTAATATTCCCTGTGAACAGGTCAATATACACTGAACAAACATACCAACACAACACTTTGTTTTTGCTCCCGTGTTTCATGAGCTAAGACTTTCATGTACTGAGAGTGCCATTTTTTTCCCTCAAATATTGACAAATTTGTCTAAAACTATGTAAGGTTAGGGTCATATTTGAATTATGATGCCTAGCCTGATGCAAGCACTAAATACTTAGAAGTGTCAGTCGCAGCGCATAGCGTTAACGCTTTACGTGCAGGCAACGGAGCCCATAGTAACCTGATTGATGTTTATCCTTGCCAACTGGCCACACACAAAGCTCCCGGATGTGCGCTTTTGGACAGCGCACAGGAAAACGCTGCAAACACTTTTCCTGTGCGCTCTGCTAAAGCGTACATCCGGGAGCCCGGTTGGCAAGGTAAACATCAGGTTACTATGGGCTCCGTTGCCTGACAGCATATAGCGTTAATGCTATGCACTGCGGCTGACATTTCTAAGTATTTAGCGCTTGCGTCAGCTAGGGTCATAAGGCACAATGTGACCCTAGCCTTACTGAACTCTTTTCCTGTGCTGAGATAATCCATCCACCTCACAGGTGTGGAATACCAAGATGCTGATTACACAGCATGATTATTGCACAGGTGTGCCTGTGGCTGGCTACAATATGGTGCCACACAGGTGTTGGAGATGCCTGCCCCGGCGGTAAGGACTCCATGGAGGAGCTGAAGATTAAATGTGTAATAATTTTAACTGAGGGGAGGATTGGGGGTATTGTAAATATTATGGAAAGGGGCAGTTTAAGGCGATATTTTGGAGAGGATGTGTATGGGGTGGTGAAATTATACAGTGAGGCAGTCTGTGTATGGGGGTGTATTATGGAGGGGGCAGTGTCTGTGGGGATGTATTATGGAGGGGCAGTGAGGGGGTGTTAGGGAGGGGGGGTGTATATGGGAGGGCAGTGAGTGGGTGTATTATGGAGAGGGGCAGTGAGTGGGGGTGTATTATGGAGAGGGCAGTGAGTGGGGTGTATTATGGAAGGGGCAGTGAGTGGGGTGTATTATGGAGAGGGGCAGTGAGTGGGGGTGTATTATGGAGAGGGGGCAGTGTGTGCGTTGTGGAGGGGGGGATTATGAAGAGAGGCAATATGTGTGGCAGATATTATGGAGAGAGTTAATGTGTAGGGGTGTATTATGGAGAGGGGGAGTGAGTGAAAGGGTATTATGGAGAGGGGCAGTATTTGTGTGTGGGGGGGGTATTATGGAGAGGGGCTGTGTGTATGGCTATATTATGCAGACTGTCAGTGTGAGGGAGGAGTTCAATGTAGAGAGGGGCAGTGTTGGGGTCATATTATACAAAGAGGGAGGGATATTTCTTGCAAGCAAACTGAGGGGCAATTATTTAGGAACGCAGCTTGTGAGATATAAATAGCTATAGGGCAGTATACGAACCAAGAAAATAGATTGCAGCACTCCTTTGTAGATTCCAAACTTTGCCTGTATTGGGCCATCAGGTGCAGTTGTGAAATGTTTCAGCCCCATGCATGCGCAATGCGGTGCTTGAAGCCGGACGAGTGGTGTGGGTGTAGTGATGTCACCCGAACCGGAAATGACGCGATTCGCGCCATTACATGCCCAGCCAGCAACGTGGAGAGCAGGGAGGGCCTGCCTAGAATATGAAAAAAAGATCACGTCCATTAGGGTGTGATCTTATGACGACCAAGGCACCAAACAAATACACCCTAAGGGCTAACGAATATGGTCCCTACTCATTATCATGGCTAATGAGCGAGTATAAAAACGTTTTTATGTACTTTTACAGAAAGCATTTAGGAGACTAAAGGAGTGTGAGAATGCTGATAGGATGCTGCAGGGACAAGTTTTTGTAGCTTAGGTGGCTTTTTGGAGGTGACAGGATCCCTTTAATGAGTGCCACAATAACCTTTGAGTGACGGATGCCACTGTTGGGCACTCACTTCTTATATACTGTAACAATGTTTTCTGCCTTATATGTTAAACGGTGAGAAAAAAACCACGGTGTGAACAAGTTTGTGATTGTGTTATTCAGGGTTTTTTATTAAAAAAAAGTTCCCAAGCACTGACAGGCATCTGCCACCTGTGCCCAGCGCCAGTCGTCTGCTTTCACTCTCGGCACAAAGCTGTCACAGACTGCTCCTGCCGGGGACAGCATGGCGGGGTAAACAGCAGAGGCAGCTTTTCCGCTCTGTGAAAGGGGCAGGACAGCCGGTCTCCGCTTTAGGGAGCCATTTGTCAATCAGCATGACGTTGGCTCTGAGCTCATCGATAAAGGGGAAAAGCCACCCCTTTGGTGACATCAGCGGAAGCGGCAAAATCACTGACAGGAGCGGTCTTGGACAACTCCACGTCGGCGATAAACAGTGTCGGTCACAACAGGCAGATAGGTGCTGACGACCTGCCTCTTAAGGCCGCTTTACACGTCGCGATATTGCAACGCAACAACGATAAAAAGTCACGTGGTACGGCCATTGCAGTTGTTATCGTTGGTGCGTTGTGTCGTGTAAAAGGGCAACACGGCGCGATAACGCAACAACAATATCGCAATGAGATTGTGCATGCTCTCCAACGTGCAATATTGGATATGCGATCTGGCATGATTGTGCTGTGTGACAGCGCAACTACGATTTGGAGCGCAACTTCCCCTATTTACTCCAATGTTAAATGGTCGTTAAATGGTTGCTCATACCCAACGCAAAGAAAGGGCGGACACCATCGTAGTTGCGTTGCCTGCCGATATCTCCCTGTGTGACATCTACTATGCGATCTTTAGCAAATACAAAAGGGGAGGGGAACAAGAGGCGCAATAGTGCCCTTATCACTAGACACTAGTTTGACAACCTGGTGAGCAAAGCAATCCACTCACCTGATCCAGTTGTGTCACCCACAACTGGTTTGAAGGCTTGTTAGGAATAATATCCTGATGGCTGCTGCTGGACCTCCACCGAACCACTCACACGTGGAAAAGCATCAAGGTACTTGGGAAAAGGTGTACAGCGGTCCGCGCTACCAGAATGACTCGCATCAAAGAAGACACTGGCAGATGAAGAGTTAATCAGATCCTTCTTTATTCTCCGAGCGTTTCGGTGCCCACTTGGCACCTTCATCAGGGATCCCTGATGGTGCCAAGTGGGCACCGAAACGCGTTGGAGAATAAAGAAGGATCTGATTAACTCTTCATCTGCCAGTGTCTTCTTTGATGCGAGTCATTCTGGTAGCGTGGACCGCTGTACACCTTTTCCCAAGTACCTTGATACTATGCGATCTTGGACAAGAGCCAAAAACGTGCGCGCTCCCGTGAAATCGTATGCAATATCAGAACGATATTGCGACGTGTAAAGCGGCCATTAGTGCTTAGACACACTTTCTTAAAAAAAAATCTTAATAACCTATTTAAGTATCAGCTTTTTGATGTGTTGAAATGTTTTTCTTTCCAGCTATTGTGGGAGCTGGGATCGGAGGAACATCTACAGCGTATTTCTTACGACAGAAGTTTGGGAGCCAAGTACATATTGACATAATTGAAAAGGGAGAGATAGGAGGCCGCCTGTCAACCATAGAGATGGAAGGGAAGCATTATGAATCTGGGGGGTCCGTTATACACCCCCTGAACCTGCACATGAAATCATTTGTGAAAGAGCTGGGTGAGTAATATCTAAAATAAGAGACATGACGACTTTGCTTTCGAAGTGGTGAAAGGCACAGACTGTATTTCTAATCTACTTGCACAATTGTCCTGTCCCGTCTGTCACTTCGGTGTCTGGATGTCCTCCTATCATGGACCTTTGCCATATTTGCTCACCTAAGTGATGGGTGAACATACAGATATAGCGCCCAAGTACTAGCACATTATGCAGTACCACGAGCGGAGCCACCTGGTCCTCTTCACCAGCCGCCACCCGCAGCAACCGTCACTGCTGTACATCACCGCCTGAGTAAGTGCGCTTGCCTATACCCGGCACGAATGCACACTTACTCACGCAGCTGCCATCTTTGGACACCTGGGTATACAAAGATGGTGGTGCCGTGGCCCAGCGCACGCATACGCACTTTTGCCACCACCATCTTTAGACAGCACATGGGTGGAGACGGCTCAAAGGAGAGAGCACGGGGCGGAAGAGAGACTGCACACAAGGAGAGCGCACAGGAGGAAGACAGCTCAAAGGAGAGAGCACATGCTGGGAGAAGACAGGACACGGGGAGAAAGGTCAAAGGAGGCATAGTGGGGGGGGGGGGGGGTGGTGAGAATGTGGATCGCGGGAAGGTGAAAGAAGGCTGCCATCACCATAGCCGTCCCCATCTTGATGTCACCGCCCTCCTGATGCGATAGCATTGGGCACCCTTTTAGTAGAGTATAAGTAGGACTACTGGGCAGTCCTCATAGTGAACTACAGTAACCACATGGGAGACTTGTGTATGCGGCAGATCTATTTTTGCAGGCACTTTGGACAGTTGACTCTTGAGCTGCCTTGTAACCAGCCATAGTCAGTAAGTGACAGACTTGGATGTCAGACAATAAGATGTAAAGCGCTTGAGTCTTTCCAACCTACTTTTACATGTAAGAAGACGAGCTGGAATGTAACCTGTGACTTCTCTCTTAGGTCTCAATACTCGTTCACTGAAAGGAAATCTGGTTGGAATCTATGATGGAGAGGAGTTTGTTTTTGAAGAGAGTGAATGGTTTTTGATTAATGTCTTCAAGATGATTTGGAACTACGGTCTGAACTTCATGCGGATGTACATGTGGGTGGAAGACATATTGGACAAGTTTATGAGGTTTGTACATTTTAGATTCTCACATATACAGGATGACGGACATTGTTTGCTCTATCTGCATTTTCCCACCTCCCTCACAGTGATTATAGGGTGCGGTGTATACATGGAGATGTCTGGTAGCCATCAGGCACCGTGCATACCCTCTACCTTATTCACAGTATTATGCTTCAGTAATCACAAGAAGAAAAGATAGGATGCACTTGTACGCTGTCCAGTGGATGCAGCCCCGCATCCTGCAGCTCGCTCACATGTCACCTGTGTACTTGTCATAAAGAAAGTCCTTCCACAGACCACCAATGGTGAGGGATCCTATCTTTTCTTTACTCAAGTTTACTGTCAACGGGATTGCACCGACAGTGTGGTGAAGCAGCCTCCCCTTATGGACATAAGGTCAGCACACACCAGGTCCACATAGTAGTGCAGGGCTCTCTACGCTATTAGTATTATGTGTTAGGCTATGGTCAAACATCCATTTGGAATTCTCTGTACCAGATCCAATCCAATTGAATATAGAAATGGAAAGAAATAAAAACAATTATCCGATGGAAACCAGTTTCCCTGTATCTTTTGTGTGTTATTGGTATCAGTTTTCCAGCTTAAATGGATCCAGTTAAAATAGAGGTGTCTTTGACCACCTAGTGATCTGGGCATGTCCAGTGGTTAAAGGGGTTATTTCATGATGAAGGTTGATTTTAAATAATAAATCTTGGAAAAAAATAAATTCCACAATTGATGTTTAATAAAAATGTTCCTGTGCTGAGATAATCTTATATATTGTGGCCCCTGCTATGTACTGTGTAATCGATGTGGTCTGACCATACAGGAACATGGTCTGATCCATCACCACATCTCCTGTGCTGAGATAATCTTATAAATGTTCCCTGCTATGTACTGTGTAATGGATGTCTGACTGTACAGGGACTTGGTCTGATCATACCAGCATCTCCTTGGCTGTGGGGAAGAAGAGTTTACAGACATTACAGCACAATGATCGCAAATAATCCTTTGAGATAAAACATTTTTTTAAAAACCGGCAGGGAAATGTTACCTTTTTTTTCTTCTTATATTTATTTTTGTCCTCCCCGGCCCAGGAGATGTGATATTATTAGACAATGTCCCTGTACGGTCAGACACATCCATTGACACAGTACATAACAGGGACACATCTCAGCATAGAAAAAAAAAAAATAAACAAATCCAATTGTGGAAATTCTTATTATTCCAAGATCTATTGATTTAAAATTATTTTTTTTTTCGTGGAAAAACTTCTTTTAAGAGAGCTAGAGGCTTTGTTCTTGCTGGCCCAAACTCATGGTGGCCTGAATCAAAGCCAGTTATGTTTATCTCTGAAGTGTTCTGATGTTCCATATGAATTCTAGGCGATCCGGCCAGGAACTAGACCAGCCAGTCCCCGGGCAGCTTTACCCAGCGCCGCTGCATGTGATTGTTGGGACTCTTGCCATTCACTTGCAACGGCGCAGGAAAAAGCAAGAGCGTTTCACAGAAAAATGTACCTGGCCTTAATCGTACAGCCAGGCTGTTGTTTCTGTTTGTGGTTTGGGTGGCAAGAATGAAGTAATTACAGATCTCCTATCCAGAAAGTAGAACCATCATTATGATCCATTTCCCATAACCTTTAAGGTTCCTTCTGCAATGCATCCAAGAATGATCGGAAATCAATGCTATTGTAAGAAAAATCAAACCAATTCTAATGAATGGCTCCTGTAGCTGGATGATTTTTCCTCAAACAGAGCCGAAAAATGTAAATGTCTTGGAATGTATTCACCCTGGATAAAAAGTGGCAGATGCTGCACTGCTTTATGTAAATATGCTATTTTTAAAAGCCTTCAGGGGTTAATATGCTTTTTCTGTTGGTTTAATCCTACTGCATCAATTAAGGTCGGGTTCACGCAGGTTTTGTGACGTTGCAGCGACGTCGTTGCGTGTAACATGCCGCAACGACAAGCGATCCGCTCGCTGATGTTGCAGAATGGCCGGGACCATTTTTTGGTTGCTGGTCTCCCGCTGGTACACATGCATCGGCATGTGTGACCAGGGCGAACACCCGCCTGCGATCCCAGTGACCATCGGTGTCGGCGCATCGCTGGTGAGATCTGCCTGTTTGGCATCTCCACAGCGATCACATAGGATGTACCAGTGATTCCGATCGTTGGTTGGGTCCTGGAACATCTCTACGTGTAACCCCAGCTTTAGGGTATGTGCTCACGATCCGGAGGCAGTGTGAGTTGGATGTAGCGCCTCTGGAACTGAGGGAAGCCATGGGTGAACGCAGGGAGATAAAAACCAGTCTGTACTTGATGGTGATCCCTTCTGATTATGCAGCATGAAATTAAATGGAAACTCTTACCCCCCTCCAGGGCCTATTAAACTAATAGAGCCACCTCAGCAGCGCCTATGCTGCATTTTGTGAAGGTGACTCCTTAACTTCCTCCCCCGGGACACCAAAATAATGACTTTATAAGAAATTATTTTAGGTCCAGGAGAGATACTCCCTCCCAGGACCTAAACCACTCGCTGCTGTTACCCCCTCCTCTTCCTTGCGAGTGGTGTCGGCGCCTGTGCAGATCCCTCAGTTCTCAGGCATCTCCGTGATCTCTGCCTGAGAACTGGCCTGCATATAGGGCAGGCACCAGATCCTGCCCTGTGTGGTCTTATGCGGTCTGAGGGGCTGGGAATGTGGCACCTGCGCCAACAGCATGCCTGCGCCTGTTCCCTCCTCAGATTCCCAGCCCCGCATTGTGCATACAGCATAACACACCACAAGGCGGGATCTGGTGCCTGCATTACCCCATGTGACCTCAGCTCTCAGGCAGAGATCACGGAGATGCCCAACAACTGAGGGATCTGCACAGACACCGCTCGCATGGAAGAGATGAGGAGGAGGGGGTAACAGCAGCGATGCGTTTAGGTCCTGGGAGGGGAGTATATCTCCTGGAACTAAACTAATTCCTTATAAAGTTATTATTTTGGTGTCCCTTTGGAAGGATAGTAAGAGCCACCTCCACAAAATGCAGCATAGGCGCTGCTGAAGGTGGCTCTTTTAAAAACCTCACCAAATCCTCAATGTGTGCATGTTGCCCTATTCTACTTGGCACTTTGATTATTGTGTAAATTAGACGTAGTTCTACAGCTCCGCTCAACATTTTAGTTTTTCTCTTTAGAATAGAGAAAAATGTTTTACTTTTTGTGCCTAAAGCTCCACATTTGTCATCTGAGTTTGATTTATTTTAATCTTGCAGTTCTTTTCCCTACTTGTCTGATATTCTATGTAGTTACACAGATCTTTTATTGTTGGCAGGATCTACCGGTATCAGACCTTTGACTATTCGTTCTCCAGCACGGAGTCTTTGCTTCATGCTATGGGTGGAAGTGATTTCACTACAATGTTAAATGTGACAGTAGATGAAGTGATGCAGAAAGCTGGCTTCTCGCAGAGATTCATCGATCACATCGTGGTTCCAGCTATGAGAGTCAACTACGGACAGGCAGCGAAAGTCAACGCCTTTGTCGGTAAGACCTGAAATCTGAGCGCAAAGGCACACACCTCTCTTCAGTCTTTTTGTTTGCGCACAAATTTGCAAAGTTTGGTAATTTTGGGGTTTGAATCTCGGTCATGTAAATGAGTCAAACATAGATAAAAAGAAGATGACGGGCTGTGTTCCATGAAAGACGAGGTGATGCGTTCAGTGATAGTGTTTATTTTTTCTCTATATGACTTTTTGATCATTTATTTTTATTCCATTTTTTGTCATTTATAATAAAGATACACATTTTGGTGAACAGTCTATAATTTTAAGGGTAGGTCAATTTAAGAGTGAGAGGATATCAAAAATAAAGTACAGAAAATCACATTGTCTAAATCATATATATGCAATCACATTTTGAAAAGAGAAATAAGTATTTGTTCCCCTACCAAACAGGAGTTCTGGCTCCTACAGACCAGTTGACGCTCCTAATCAACTCGTTACCTGGATTGCAGTCGCCTTAAATTATCACTGTATAAAAGACTCCTGTCCACACACTCAAACAGTCAGACTCTAACCTCTACAACATGGGCAAGACCAAAGAGCTTTCTAAGGATGTCAGGGAAAAGATCCTAGCCCTGCACAAGGCTGGAATTGGCTACAAAACCGTAAGTAAGACGCTGGGTTAGAAGGAGACAACTGTTGATGCAATGGTAAGAAAATGGAAGAAATGTAAAATGAGTGTCAATCGACATCGATCTAAAGCTCCACGCAAAAATGTCACCTCGTTGGGTATCCAGGATCATGAGGAAGGTGAGCGATCAGCCTAAAACTATACAGGAAGAACTTGTTAATGATATCAAGGCAGCTGGGACCACTGTCACTAAGAAAACCATTGGTAACACAAAATTCTGCAGTACCTGCAAAGTCCCACTGCTCAAGAAGGCACATGTGCAGGCCTGTTTGAAGTTTGCCAATGAACACCTTGGTGATTCTGAGAGTGATTGGGAGAAGGTGCTGTGAGCAGATGGCACAAGAATTGAGCTCTTTGGCATCAACTCAACTCGTCATGTTTGGCGGAAGAGAAATGCTGCCTATGACCCAAAGAACACTGTCCCTACAGTCAAGCATAGTGGTGGAAACATGTTTTGGGGGTGTTTCTCTGCTAAGGGCACAGAACTACTTTACCGCATCAATGGGACTATGGATGGAGCCATGTACCCTAATATCCTGAGTGATAACCTCCTTCACTCAGCCAGGACATTAAAAATGGGTAGTGACTGGGTCTTCCAGCACAACAATGACCCAAAACATACAGCCAAGACAACAAAGGGGTGGCTCAAGGTCATTAAGGTCATGGAGTGGCCTAGCCAGTCTCCAGACCTTAATCCCAGAGAAAACCTATGGAGGGAGCTGAAGCTCCGAATTTCCAAACGACAGCCTCAAAATCTTAATGATTTAGAGATGATCTGCCAAGAGGAGTGAACCTAAATTCCTCCTGACAAGTGCGCAAACCTCATCAGCTACAAGAAATGTCTGACTACTGTGCTTGCCAATAAGGGTTTTCCACCAAGTATTGAGTCCTGGGGGATCAAATACTTCTCTCTGCAAAAAGCAAATACATTTGATATAATTTAGACAATGTGATCTTCTGGATTTTATATTCGGTCTCTCACTGTTAATTTTTGCCTACCCTTGAAATTATAGACTGTTCATGTCTTTGTCAGTGGTCAAATTCACAAAGTCAGAAAGGGATCAAATAATTATTTCCCCCACTAATATTTATATATTTTTTTTTTTCTTCAATGTGCTCATCATATTGGTTATGGTGCAATTTTATGTTTATATATTGGGTTCTTCTGGATGTGGTAATACCAAATCCACTTTGTTTTTTTCCTACTTTTAGTTTAAACATAAACCAGTTTTTTAAATGTCAACATATTTTTCTGTTCTTTTTCACCCACTTGATTTAGCCCTTTCTTTGAAATTCTTGCTTTACTTCGTCCCTTTTTGGAGCTTTTACTTGCATTATTGCTGATGTAATATTGTGCATCTTTCTTTACTGCAGAATATTACATCCGTCCGCTTTAGGGCCACTTTACACACACCAACTTATCTGTCCAACTTCTGAACAGATCTCTGGTTGCAGTGAAATCATGGACACATTGTTCCATTTGTACACAGCCACAAAATGGAGCAATGTGTCCATGATTTCACTGCAACCAGCAAGTTGGTCAGAAGTTGGACAGATAAGTTGGTGTGTGTAAAGTAGCCCTTACAGTGGCACGTCTCCTGTTAGACGCTGCTTATGGCATGGTCTTACAGGCCACCGTGGCAGGCTGACCTGGAGCACACTACGTGGCCTCTGGTGGCAACTAATAATGTCTTCCATTGTGGAGTAATGGTGTCACCAATCAATAAGCTTGTATAAAATTGTTCCCCATTCTAATAAAGTCCTGTCCGGTAATAAAATCCTCAATCCTATGATAATATATTGTCTCTTGGCCACCATCCTGTAATCACTCACTCTTTTATAATCCTGAGCCCGCCGTGTAATAATGGTCCCTGTCCTGCTCACGTCCTCTGATGTTCCCTGTCCTGGACCTCAGCCTGTAATAATGGCCCCTGTTCTGAATCTTGCCTGTCCTTGCTCACAGGATGTCCGACGTCGTCTTCTTCATAGCCTGCACAGGGGAGCGGGTCGGTGCTTGGCAGTGATGTGGTGCATCGACCGCAACGGGCGCATTGTAAACTGCAGATCTGATAGGCCGGTGTTGTGTATAGTGATTAAGGTGCAGGGAGCTCTTGGCTCACTATACAGCAATACATTTCAGCTGAATGTGCTTCCTTGGACGGACCCTCCTTCCTCCCAGAGTCTGGTTATCCCTATGTCTCTGGTGTCCATAGAGCCTAAGGGGCTCCGTGTTTGAGACCACTGCTTTAGAGAGTAACATAAATGTAGAATTATTGCCTAGCTGCATGTAGCTGAGGATGATGGCATGTACAGTACGTGACATCGGACTATGTAGGGAGCAGGCTTGATGATTGTGGAACGACTTTCTAATATACTTTGTGTTTCAAATCCTCTGCATGTCGTCAGCAAATGGATCCTGTAATTGGGCTCATTTAATACTATCCCTAAATCCTTGTCTTGTAGGGGCAGTGTCTCTAGCTGGTACTGATTCTGGACTTTGGTCAGTGGAAGGTGGTAATAAACTAGTGTGCAATGGGCTTCTCTATGCTTCAAAGGCCCAACTAGTCAAGGGCACAGTTACCTCTGTGCAAGAGAAGTCTCGTCCAACAAAGTCAGGTAAGTTACTCAATTTTTAAAAAAATAAATATACCAAACTGCACTGACATTTACCTAAATTGGACAACCCGTGTAAAGTTAATGAGCATTTTAAGAGATTAGACTAGCAAACAGTGACCAGAATGTGACCAGTCTGCAAACCATGTCCTATGAGGAATGGTTACAGGATTTGGGAATGTTTAGCTTGTAACAGCTGCGCAATCCCTGATTGGACGTAGGTTCAAGGTAAAAGCAAGGTGCTAATGGCTTGCCATGGCAGCCAGGGGCTTGCTGATAGACTACCTTTTATGAGTGGGTAAGGTGGTAATCAAGACCAGTAACATAGAAATTTGAATCCCTTTTCATAATCCTAAAGTGAGGATATTTGAAGAAAAAAGCAAAAACCATTAGGTACTAAGGGTACCGTCACACAAGGCCATATCGGCGGTGATTTTATAGGGACGCGGCCCATCGCCGCCAACATGGCCTGTGCGTTGCCTAATGTATATAGGCGATGGCGATGCCTTTGAGTGGTCCCCTGGTTTCTCAGCAGTGCTCTGAAACCAGGTGAGCACTCTGGGGCGATGTGTACACATCACCCCATGTAACAGGGGGACGGCGATTTTACAGGCGATGGGAGCCACAGGCTCCCATGTTACAGAATCGCCTATGGGGTTTTTGGACACCCCAGCGGCGATGGTGCCTGTAAGATCGCAGGTGCGTCGCTGGAGGTATCGCCGCATGTAAACATGCAACGGCGGCGCAGGTGGGGCGCCAAAGACGTGCGCGCTCCCGCCCGTCGCCGCTGATATCTCCGCCGCCGCCGCCTCGTGTGAAGGTACCTTTAGGCATCTTTAATAGTCAAAAAATCATAGAATGGTGTAGTTGGAAGGGACCTCCTGTGTCATCTGGTCCAACTCCTGCTCAAAGCAAGATTCACTAAATCATATCAGACAGTTGTCTGTCCAGCCTCTGTGTGAAGACTTACATTAAAAGCGAACTCGCCACCTCTCATGGCTGCCTGTTCCACTCATTGATCATCTTCACTGTCAAAAACTGAATTAGTCCTTACCGGTAATTCCTTTTCTTGGAGCCTTCCACGACAGCATTGGAGGATGTCGTCCACGCCCTATTGGGGGACAGGAACACAGAGAGGTTAAAAGCCCCTCCCCTTCCTCCGTACTCTAGTGTTTACCAAGATCACCCTTAGCCATGGATTATCTGATACAAACCGGAACCAAGCACCAACAAGGGGGGGAACTGATGCTGTCGTGGAAGGCTCCAAGAAAAGGAATTACCGGTAAGGACTAATTCAGTTTTCTCCATTCGCCTTCCACGACAGCATTGGAGGAATACCACCGATACTTCTCAGGGTGGGACTATTGCCTGTAGGACTTTTCTACCAAAGGACAGATCCCGACTGAAGGACAGATCTAACCTATAGTGGCGAGAAAGTGAGGAGAGACTACCACGTAGCCACTCTGCAAATCAGCTCCGATGAAGCTCCAGCCTGCTCCACCCAGGACGTAGAAGCAGCCAGAGTTGAAGGAGCCTTCAACCCCACCGGAGGAGCAAGGACCGGAGCGACGTAGGCCTCACAGATCACCTTTGTGATCCAGGAAGGGATGGTAGCCTAGGAAGTCGTCTTCCCTGTATTTTTCCCAAAATGCTAAACAAAACAGGTTCTGATCTAACCTCCAGGAAGCGGACTCTCGAAGGTAGTGGAGGACAGTCCGACGAACATCGAAGGAGTGAAACACGGCCTCAGCCGCATTAGCAGGAGATTGACCCGATGAAGGTAGAACCACAACCTGGGACCGATGGAAAGCAGACACAACTTTCGGAAGAAAAGATGAATGCAGCCGAAGCGTAATGCGAACAACGGACAGGCACGGAGCCCGGACAGAGAGTGTCTGCAGTTCTCCAACTCTGGAGCAGAAGTGATGGCCACCAAAAACGCCACCTTGTGAGAGAGACATAAGAGATGCAGCCAACAAGGGTGCAAAGGGACTTCGAGAAAACCCGTGGAGAACAATCTTCAAATCCCAGGGAGGGACAAAAGGCCGAACCAGGGACACCGCCCCCAAGCAGAAGTAAAAAAACCGCTTGAGTCATCAATGGGAATTAAGATCCTGGGCAAAACTGCCCCAAGTGCCGACACCTGGACTTAAAGAGTGCTCGGCCGAAGCCCCAAATCAAAGCCACGCTGCAAAAACCCAAGAGTTGGGCCACATTAGGATGATGCATGGCCGGGATGGAAGGAGCACACCAGGACAGGAACCAATTCCAGCCCTCCCATAAATAGCGTGCGACACAGGCTGCCAGCCCTGCTGAAGCATGCGGATCACTGCCTGGGAGAGACCCTTGGTCCTCAGGATCCCGGCCGCAACAGCCAGGCCACCAGATAGAGCCACTGAAGACCCGGGTGAAAGAGGACCCTGGGACAGAAGGTCGAGACAGTGAGGCAACCTAATCAGTCCCCAACGCCTTGGGAAGTAGCGGGATTGGAGGAAATGCATACACCAAACGGAAGGCCCAGGGAAGGGCAAAGGCGTCCAGCCCCTGAGGATGGTCTGACCCATTCAGGGAGAAAAAGGGGCGGCACCTTTGTATTCGAGCCCGAAGCGAACAGGTCGATCGAAGGGACACCTCACCTGTCCGTAAGAGAGCGAAATACATCCGGATGGAGGCACCATTCTCCTGGGTGGACCTCCGTACGGCTCAAGAAATCTGCCTGTACATTGGCCATTCCCTTCAGATGAACTGCCGAGGAGGAGAGAAGATGGCGTACTGCCCACGAAAAGATCAGTCTTGCCAGCCCTGCAAGTGTAAGCCTCGAGTACCGTCTTGGTGCCGCAAGAAGGCAACCGTAGTCACGGTGTCCGACAGGATCTTGACATGATGACCTCGGAAAACGTGAGCTGCGCCTGAAGCGCTTCTTCCACTGCCAGAAGTTCCCGGAAGTTTGAAGACTGGCGACTGACCGAGCGACTCCAAATCCACTGGAACTGTGTGCAATCCACCATCGCGCTCCAATCGAAACTGCTGGCAGCAGTGGGAATGGAGGTCACAGGAGCCTGCAGCCAGGCCACCCTCGTCCAAGGTGTCCAGGATTCAGCCAGGAAAGCAAGGTGACCATCCGCCCCGGGTTCCGGACCCGCGAGTTTAAGGAATCCTGACGTCTGATCCAGGAACTCAGTATGTGTTCCCGGAGCAGACTGGAAGGAGCCTGAGCCCATGCTACCGCCTGAATGCAGGCCGTCATGGCCTCCAAAAGGGATATTGCTTCCCGCAAGGAGGGCGACCTCCTTGCCCGGAAGCAGGTCAGATGCACGCAGCGCAGAAGCTGATGTGCCGCAGGAAGGAACGAGGCCTGTCTGGAGGAGGCCAGCAAGACTTCCAAAAATTGACGACGGGTTGCCGCCACCCGTTCCGATTCCCAAAGATTGGGCACCCACCTCAGAGACTGAAGAATCTCCAACGTTTTGGAGACCAGTGTGCGCAGAACCACTGCCGAAGGAGCAACCACCAACATGTCGTTTAAATAGGGAAGCACACATATCCCCTGGGTCTGGATGAATGCGATCACTTCCACCATGAGTTTGCTAAACTCTGGGGGCCTACGAAACCCCAAAGGGCAGCACATTAACCAATAATGGACCGTACTGCCTGCCCCTGAGATCACGAATCGCAGAAAGCGCTTGTGGGACGGGTGAATGGGGACATGACAATACGCGTTCTGGAGGTCCACAAACAACCTGGAGTAACGCCCTGGCCCTCCTCTCTAGGAGGAACCGGGGAGCCCACACCCGAATCCAACATATCTCGCAGACCCGACAAGAAAAAATGTGCGAGAGTCCCCCTGAGGAAGCGAAGGGACTCGAAGACACGGAGGGGCTGGCTCTCGAATCCCAAGAGCAGACCCTCCCAAATGGTCGAGAGGATCCAAGGGCATGAGGAGATTGCTTGCCACTGTGGCAGAAACCGCAGGAGCTGCCCCGCAATGGGGAAGGCGGCATTGTTTAGGGGGCGGCTGGTGATGCCGATGCTGGGGAAGCAAGATGTTACGGGTCTTGGCCCCTTTCTGGAATGCCCAGCGACCAGACTTACCCTTCCTTTTAGGATGGGAGGGTTGGCTGCGCTCAGGCCGAAAGGACTGCCTCCAAAAGGGCTTCTGTTCCGGGAGACACATTTTCCGGTCTGACACCTTTCCCAGGATGTCATCCAATGCCGGACCAAAGACAAAAGACCTTTGAAAGGGGAGGCCACACAGCTGGAACTTAGAAGTGACCTACTTATTCCACAAGGTAAGCCACACTGCCTTGTGAGCTGTGTTAGCCAACACTGCGTACCTGGCACCAATGCGGATCGACTCAGCAGAGGCACATCTCAGAAGTGGAATGGAGTCCAAAGCTCCTCCCTGGGAGTACCCTGCAGGAGGAATTCTTCCAGCTGGGTGATCCACTTAAAGAGAGACTTGGTTAAAAGCCTCGCCCCACAGCTAGTGGCCCACAGTCACCAGAGCACGGGGCCTGCCAGGGGGATAGCCTGCAGCCATCATGTGTCACCTATACATAATGCCTTGGATGACGTAAAGCTTAGGATTGAACCCACAGCCACATCTGGGTACATGAGCATGGTGCAGGTGATTAACTGCTACATGGTTGCTGCCAGAGCAGCCCTACACATGTAGAGGAAATGTTCACCTTTAAAGACATAGCTGCAGCATCCCAGGAGTTTTTGAGGACACTCTGCATCTTACGGTCGAGGGGGTCCTTCAACTGGGAGGAATCTTCAAAAGGCAACGCGGTCTTATATGCTGCCTCGGCCACCTGGATGTCCACCTTCAGGACCTCCCAGACAAAGTCATCACCCTCCAGACCACTCGGATAGGGTGAGCAGCCGATGTTTTGAAGACTCCCACTCCCGGCGGATGAAACCCAGATGACCTCATGGACAGGGAAGCCCAACTGCCGCTTAGCCTTTAGACCTCTGAACATTTAGTCCTGCACAAAAGAAGGGGGTTTCACCACCTCTACTCCCATGGTACTGTGGACAGTGTCCACCAATTCACCCATAGACTCCGTGGAAAAATAGTAGTGTCCAGATTCTCGTATCTGGACAGAGGCAACAGAGGCAATATCATCGCCGTCCTCTGATGCTGAGCTCTGGCCAGCCTCCATGAGATCCACAGAGTCACCGTCCTGGAGCTTCCTCTCTTACGGAGGGGAAGGCCTGGAAGCTGCAGCAAAAACCGGCCCGAGATAGAAGCCTGCACCTCTTCCTTAATGGAATGGAGCTCCTCAATCAGGGATGGGGAGTCCATCCTGACAACACTGTCAGTCATGGCCGACACCTTTTTGTAGGAAGAGGGAAGTTTGTGCCGCAGCCAAAATTCCTGGACGGGATTTTGCTCCCTTTCACAGGAGGCCCTTGTCTCCCTATAGAAAAAAAGGGAAGAGAAGGGGGTCCCAGTGGGAGTGCAGGGCCTAAATAACTCTACCCCTTGTGACCACCCCCAGAAACACTTACATGAGTTGGGGGAACGCTGGGCTCTGCAGAAGCAGAGGTGGAAGCCTATCACCCTCCATGTTTCAGGGATCAGCCTTACCTGGGTGTAGCTTCCGGCGGGTACTTGTCCAGAAGTACCGTGCCCCCAACGAGGAACACCTGTTCCCTCCCTCCTCCTGGTCACCGGCCGCGGGCAGTAGCGCGCGATAGGCCTGCTGGGTTCCCTGGAGCCACGCCCAGTCTGTACAGGAGCCACCGCCCGAAACAGGAAGTGCCCCGCCCGAAAACAGGAAGTGCCATCCAGGAATTTCTGATGCATGCTCCAGGAACCGCAGCTGGAGGAGGGAGACGCCGGAGAGCTGAACAGGCCTCCGGCGCTGCAATACACGGCCTGCTTTGCCCCGTAGGACGCAGGAAGGCCGGATGGTCCCACCACGAGAGCCCCGAGAAGGAGGAGGAGAGGCCGTCCCCGACGTCCATCCCTGGCCCGGCTGTAAGTACACCTCAATGCTGCCTCTGCCGGCCTGACAACACTGGAACCTCTCCATGCCCCAAGGGGGACAGGAAGACACTGGAGTACTGAGGAAGGGGAGGGGCTTTTAACCTCTCTGTGTTCCTGTCCCCAATAGGGCGTGGACGACGTCCTCCAATGCTGTCGTGGAAGGCGAATGGAGAAAAGATTTTTCTAATATCTAACTTGTGTCTCCCATTCAGTTTCATCCCGTTGTTTCTATTCTTTCCTTGTGCAAATGTGAATAAAGCTGATCCCTCTACAGTGTGACAGCCCTTCAGATATATGTAGACAGCTGTTAAGTCTCCTCTCGGTCTTCTGTTTTGCAAGTTGAAGATTCCCAAATCTTGTAACTGCTCCTCATAGGACATGGTTTGCAGACCGGTCACCATTCTTGTCGCGCTTCTATATCGTAAGGAGGAAAGGTGTCGTTGTACCTAAACTTTCCGTTTTTGTTTTTCTAAATAATTTTAAACTTTGCAAATTACCATAGTAACGAATTTTCATTGCTGTAAGGCAGGGGTCGGGAACCTATGGCCTGCGAGCCAGATGTGGCTCTTTGGTGGCCACATCTGGCTCACAGCCAAATCAGGTACCCGCCTCCATGTTCCAGATGCTGCTGTGCCTACTGCCGCTGTGCGGTCTTCCAGGTGCTGATGTGCGGTCTTCTGGGTGCCACTCTCCCGGCTGCAGTACCCACATGGGTTAAACCAATCAGAGGCCAGCAGGTGCAGCCCAGTCAGATTCCAGCATGTGACTGCATGCGCCTCTGATTGAATTAACCCGTGTGAGTACGGCAGCAGGGAGAGCGGCACCCAGAACAACACACAGCGGCGGACCAGTGTGTGTCTGTGTTTTCACTGGTACTGGCCCAATGCTGGGCGCTGTAAAGCGCTACAAAAGGGATGATGGGGGCACTGCATGGGGGTGATGGGGGCACTGCAAGGGGATGAAGGGGGTACTGCAAGGGGATGATGGGGGTGCCATATTTTGGGCTGCAAGGGGATTCATCATTGGTAGCAACAGCATAGTGTTATTAAAAAGAATTCAGAGACTTATTGTACTTTAAAAGTGCTTACATAAAATACACACATTTACTTGTATTTAGTTCTAAAGATATTGTACAGCTCTCACAGAATTACATTTTAAAATATGTCACAATTATGGCTCTTACTGCCAAAAAGGTTCCTGACCCCTGCTGTAAGGGAAACCGACATGTAAGGGGCTTTGTTCTGCTGCATTGATACCAGAAGGTGCCCGCTTTGGAGCACTGATGATGGGATTGAAGGATGCAACACTTAATTTAGTTATTCTATTCTACAGAACAGAAGAATCGATTATGGATCAGTCTGTAGTTTTATCTCATATATAAGAATTCAGAATATTTTATGCCATGTTTGTGCTTCTATATTCAGCTTTTGTTACATTGTTAATTATTTGCCTTTTCATTTTACTAGGAGATACAGTGAAAAAGTATGAAGTAAATTATGAGACAGATCAGGGCTCCTCACTGGGCCTGTATGATATTGTAATCATTGCTACTCCACTTGCTAAGGGAATTACGAACATTAAATTCCTGGACTTTGACCTACCAATAGAGGCTTCCAAGCCATACCAGCAGACAATCAGCACCTTTGTCCACGGGCAGATCAACTCTTCTTTTTTTGGTTACCCGAAGCCATCGCACCTTTCTGTATCAGAAATATTAACCACTGATGACCCCGACCTTTTCATCAATAGCCTCAGCGCTGTGTCTCCCGTGAAACCAGAGTCTGAAACGTCCAAAGCCCCTGACGATAAAGTCTATAAGATGTTCTCGTCGGAGCCTCTCACAGATGAACAGCTGCATCTCTTGTTCGAGTCATATAATTCAGTTATTGTAAAGAAATGGTTGGCCTATCCACACTATGACCCTCCCGAAAAACTACCCCCTATAATACTGCACCGTGATATTTATTATCTGAACAGTATAGAGTCCGCAGCCAGTGCCATGGAGATGTGTGCCATCTCCGCAAAGAATATTGCCCTTCTGTCGTACCACCGCTGGTATGGGCACGACGGTCAAATCGACCAGGAAGATTTAGCCGAGCGGCTGAAGTCTGAGTTATAGTTTTTTGTTGTTTTTTTTTACTAAACATCTGTGATTTTCACTTATTGTCACTTTCTAATAACATTCTGAAAGAAATAGGCCATGTCTGCCAACTTTATCTTCATTTACTTGTAATTTTGCCAGTCACTTGTACACGATGCTTTTTTACTCACTACATCCGAACTAAAGATGGCTAAAGGTGCTCACGAAAGACTTTACTCTACATCCAATTGTCCAAAACGGGGGCCTCCTGACTCCCCTGTTTTGGATGGTGTTTTGATCACCAAGGGATATTGGAACCTTAGTTCGGGATGTTCATAGGTCCCAACTCTGGATACGCCATAAATGTCATCAGAAAGCCCCTTTAAAGGGTACCAGTCAGCAGATTCGGGTGTTTTTAAACTAAAAGCGCCACCTCCAATTGCGCCTATGCTGCATTTTAAGAAGGTGCTATTTTGCCTTGACTGCTGCTTTACACCAATAAGTTTTAAAAAAAAACTTCCCACCCTGAATTATAATTACCTGTTTCCAGTCCACTGGGTTTGATTGCAGTTCGGTCCCTCCGGGCTCTCCTCGCCTCCTGTCGCGCCCCTCCTCGGCGCCTGTCCTCGCGAATGAAATGCGAATCCGCAGGCGCACTTGCGCAGATGCCTTTGTGGTTCACACATGGGCAGAAGAGTTTTAGTAGGTGCCCACTGTACGGCAGAGCAGTGTACCTGTGTGATCCAGCGAAGCATCTGCACAGGCACATGATTCTGTTATGACTTAGAAGAGGATGTCAGACGAGGAGAGGTGGAATGTACGGAACGAGCTGCAATTAAACCCATTGGACTGGAAAGAGGTATTTTTAATGCAGGGCGGGGAGTTTTTTAAAAGTTTTTTGTTTGTTCAATGTACAGGGGCAGTCAGGGCATAATAACCACCTTCTTAACCTCCCTGGCGGTATGATTAGGTCAGGAATTTTGTGCTAAAAGCGGGCTTACCCGCGGTCGCGGCAGATGCGGTGAAAAAACCGCATCTGCCGCACTTGCGGCGCGGTTGCGGTAATCGCCATAGTAAGTATAGGGGGACTTGCGGCAGATGCGGCAAGTGCGTTTTTTTTCGCGGCCGCACCTGCCGCAAGTGCAAAACCGCACTTGCCGCATCTGCCGCAAGTCCCCCTATACTTACTATGGCGATTACCGCAACCGCGCCGCAAGTGCGGCGGCTATGCGGCAGATGCGGTTTTTTCACCGCATCTGCCGCGACCGCGGGTAAGCCCGAGCTTGACTCGGGGTTACCGCTTCTGGCAGTGAATGTTAACCCGAGTCAGGCTCGGGAATACCGCTAGGAAGGTTAAAATGCAGCATAGGTGCTGCTAAAGGTGGTGCTTTCAGTTTAACACCGAAATTCGGTGCCAGGTTCACTTTAACTAGAATCTGCCAGCTCCAATCTATCGGTGATTTATACCGCAGCCAGCTATGCCCTCCACACCTCAGCTTTGCTTGTAAGGTTACACAGTCACCAGCTCAATACTGTGTATTATTAAACTATATCTCATTTAATCATTGTTTTCTGAACAACAATCCCATTGACTGCAATATAACTCGTTCTACATTTTTCTTTTAGCTCAGACAAATTCAACGTTTTCATTTTTGTATGTTCCTGTGTGTAGCTATCACTGTTAAACATGTATTGGTGCCCCCTGGGGTTCTTTAATGTCCTTTGCACAACATGTCCCAGCTGTGTCCAGTGCTGATGGTCGCACATGCTCAGTCTGGACACAGTCAACGCCTGGAGGACCCCATTGACCTACAGTAGGGCCCAGACATACTGCACTAACTTTGCCTTAAAATATGACTAAAGCTCTGAATCGAGCCTATAAATATAATCTAAGACAATTGCACATCACTGGGGAGTGGGCTGGTGCAGATCTCGCCTCAGGACCCAGAATCTTCACACTCTTCCTCTGCAGAAGGAGAATAGACAGGATTATTTCAGGTTAGAAAAACCTGGTTCCTTTCTTGCAGAAACAGTGTTGCTCATTTCTGGGGGCTGTGTCTGTTAGTGGAAGCTCAGCCCTATTTCCTGGAATCAAGTAAGGATGCAATACCAGGCATGACCTGTAGCTACATGTGGCACTGTTACTAGAAGAAAACAACCATGTTTTTCTAATTTTTCATTTTTGGATCTTCTTACATGAAAACGAGATCTCTATTTATGTGAAAGAAGAACCTGCCCCTCCTGCATACCTAAAAAAATATATAATTATTGAGGTTGTGACATCCTTTCCTTCTTTGACGCAAATGTTTGATTTTGTTTCTATCCTGACATAGCAGAAAATTAAAAACATCAGCAAAGCATACATAGCTCTAATGAGAAACCATGCTAGTAATACATGACCTGTGAACACCAATGTCTAAAATTTGGAAGGAAAAAAATAAAAGAAAAATAAAGAAAAATCTTTGTGCGGAGTCTCTTCTGGGTTTAAAGGGAATCTGTCTGCAGGATTTCACCCCACCCTAAACTATTTATATGTGAATAGCTCTTTCAAAGCCAAGTCGAGCAGTTTTTATACAGTCTGTTCCTCTGTTTAGCTGATTTCACACTAGCATTTTTTGCCATCTGTGTATATCCAGCATTCATTTTTATCCCCATTGACTTTCAATGGGCCCGGATGAACTTGCGGGTGCATCCAGTTCTTTGTTTGCCCTGGATCCAGGTGTCACCGGTTTTTGCACTGAGACCAAAACCGCATCATGTTGCGATTTTTGTCTCTGTGACAAAAAATGAAAACACCCGGACACACTGCATTGAATAAAAATATGCCCCTGTGTAACCCGGATCTGGTGGACTCCGAATCTTGTTGGATCCAGACGCCAGATCCAGGTTTTTGGTCTGCGCATGCGCAGAACACAGTAGTAAATGACATGCCGCCTAGGATCTGTAAGCACAGAATGACTGATCAAACGAAGCACAGGCACCCTTGACTGACAATTCAATGCACCGTCCCAACTACTTGTCTTCCATCTACCTCCAACTCCATCCTTCTTTGACAGCTCTGACTTTGTAGGAGCCAGGGGAGAGTGGAGATAGAGGTTAGACAAGTAGTTCACTGTAGCTTCCCACCTATTTGCTCATGCCAAGGGTACATCAAGCGGTTGTGCTTGGTTTGCACATTTTTTTTTTCTTTCTCATTTGCTGATGCACTCCTTTTCATCTAAAGGCAATATAGTGGCTGTTAGCAGCACCGTGGAGTCAGTAAGCCATACCTCTGACTCCTCAATTTCCCTGACTCTGACTCCATGACTCAGACTCCCTCATACACTCCTCATGATTAAGTGATGATAAATTTATTGTTGTCAATGTGAACATCAGGCTTTAATCATTATTATGATACAATAATCAAGCTATTTAGAAAAAACATATTATTCAGCACATTCTGCATTGAACCACTGCACCCAATTTATTATATATTGCCGGAGTCGGTCCATTTTTCTCGATCAAAATCGTCTACAACTCCAACTCCACAGCCCTATCTATTAGGTTACCCAAACAAGTTTAAATATTTGTCTTATTAGGATATAAGACCTCAGCTGTCCACACCTGATTGGCAAAAACAAGACATTCCTGTGGATGACCAAATTATTCCATAATGGTGGTGTGATCTCTACAATGAGAAAACCTTTTATATTGCAATTTCTGTATCGGAACCCAAAGTAAAAGGTTAGGTCATCTGGGTCATGTCTTGCTTATGCCAAGGAGAACTGCATTACTTTATATAGATGAAAACCTAGCTGCTGCAATTTCAAGATCGCGGCTAGCTAGCCGCGGTCCTGAAATCAGCAACGTGCAGCCGGTGTTGCTGAAGTTTCTGGGTGCTTTTTCTGGGCAGAATTCCAAGATCGCATAGATGTTACACAGCGAGATATCGGCAGGCAACGCAACAGCGATGTGTATGCCCCCTTGTACGGCCGACCCAGGAACGACCATTTAACATGGGAGAGAATAGGGGAAGTCGTACTCCACATCGTAGTTGGGCTTTCACACAGCATGATCCAGCCACATCGTCCATCCAATATCGGGCCGTTGGAGAGCAGGATCATTTGATCCCAGATATCGTGTTGGCATCGTTCGTGCATCGTATTAGGCATTTATACTATACAATGCACGAACCACGTGACTTATCAGAGTTGGAAACCGATATTGGGACGTGTAAAGTAGCCATTAGAATATCTCAGGTCAGGAAGATTTTTTTGTTTTCTTAACACATCCAATAGTGGAACTTATTTTTATTCTAAGATCTATTGATTAAAATGTACAACTTTTTATGAACCTAACCCCTTTTAAGTGAACAATGACTACAGTAATTGGCAGTAAAGAAACTAGTGCTAAATTTAAAATGGCTGCATTTCCCCTTGTAGATCCAGACTCCTTTTTTTTGTCACTTTTCTTTTTATCTTTCATTCATTGATAGTTTTTACACAAATTCTTAAATGGTGCAGAAGTCATACACTAAAATGTTCAAGTCTTACCTTTTTGCCCCCTTTCAGAGGAAAAAGTCACTTGAACTACTAAAATGTTGTGAAATTTTCAGGCAAACCTAAAAGCATTCCATGGGGTGGACTGGAGTACAGGTCTGGAAATCTACTATATAATTGTCTAATGTCTGTCTGTCATGGAAATCGTGCGTCAAAGGCACCAATAAGCGCAAGTTATGCAAATAGGTGCGCGAATTCAAAGTTCAAATTTCGCGCCTACTTGCAGCCCGGCGACAGCGGCGCGTAAGCGCCGCTGTCGCCGGGATACACGGTCCGGATGACTGTGGCCGCAGCGGCAGCTCTCCTCACAGCCCCTCCCGCGCCACGCTCTTCCTGCCCCCCATTGCTCCTCCACGGTGATAGTAAAAATAAAAAAAAAACCCTCAGTGAGGATACTCACCCCTCCGTCTTCTATAGGGCTTGAGGACCTGTCGTTGCCTGGGAAACCGATCAGCTGATCAATTTCCTAGGCAACGACAGGACCTGCCATGGGAGCTACAAGACGGAGGTGGAGCGCCCCCCCCCCATCCTGCCCCCGCTGATCTTGCTCCCCCGCCAGCTCCATCCTTCCCCCCGCTGTTCTTGCTCCCCCCCGGCAGTTAGCAGTCACGTGACCGATCAGCTGATTGGTTTCCCAGGCAACGACAGGTCCTAAAGGCCTGTAGGACCTAGAAGGCGGAGGTGGAGCGAGTCGGCGGACAGGTGAGTGTCCTCACTGGGGATTTTTTTTACTTTTACTGTGGAGGAGCCGGGGCTGCGGGGAGTGGAGTACCGCCATATACCATAGCGCTGCTATATATATAATATATAATTATCCAAAAAGAAGAAGGCGGCACTCATTGGACTGGTGAAGACAGGTTTCTTTATTCCAGTCGCAGTATTACATCAGGTGGAGGTACACAGGATCTGTTGAAGAGTAAGCACTACTTGAAACAGGCTCAGTCATCCCTCCACCTGATGTAATACTGCGACTGGAATAAAGAAACCTGTCTTCACCGGTCCAATGAGTACCGCCTTCTTCTTTCTTTTTGGATAGAAATGACTATGTCCTACGGCTGAGCAACGCTGGACCTGGTTCTGTGCCACAATTTCAACTGCAGCAATATAAGGTCAGTGCCCGGTTTTCCTTCTACATTCAAAATATAATATATAATTAGTTCACGCACATTGACTGAACAAGTTCTGTCAGTCACAGTATGTCAACTGCATACATATTCTAGAATACCAGATGCTTTAGAATCGGGCCACCATCTAGTATTTAATAACTTTTTAAAAAACAGTAGGTTGGGGTGAGGGGGACTTTTAGTCACGTTCCTGTCCCTACAGAGGATATGAGGCAACTCCTATGATGCTGTCATGAGGGACAACCTGGAATATATACATCAGTAGTGGTGTAGGCATGATGAATCTCTAGCTGTTGAAAAACTACAACTTCCTGAAAGTGGCAGACTGCACACACCTATGCTAAGTCCAAAGTGCTAGAATTTTAAGAACACTGATACAATTATACCCAGAATACAAGAAAATTGCATATGATCTTGATATTCAGATCACCTGGGCAAATCATCAGAGGGCACCAGAATACTAAACACGGGCAGTAAGCATAATTGCTTTGCCGATCAAAATTTGGTGCTCACAACTAGAGAATGAAGTTGACAATAAACAGCACTAGTCAAGAACTGAAAAGTTTTAATACAAAAACAGAAGTTACACATAAAAGTAAAGTGTCATCTATAAACATCACACGTTCCAAGTTCTGGTCACTTATTGGACTATGTAGGATTGGGGGGTCTTCCATCTCTATCCACAGTACTATACTCGTTCCAAAGCTTCCAACATAATGATGCTGTTCCCTCTTATAACCTGGGAAGGCAAAAATAGATACCGCATCACAAATGAAAACTAGCGCATTATATTTGGTAGACAAACTGCTTCTATCCAAAGGTAGGAAGCTTGCTTCTTAAAGGAATTTTCCACTACTTGGACAACACCTTCTCACTCGCCAATGTTTGGCCCATTAAAATAAAATGCTTATACTCACCTACCATACCAGGACTTGCATGAGGTTATAACATCACATGAGCTTCGAGCCCAACCAGTGTTGGCTTCCCTTTCACTGCCTACGGATGTGTGAGTAATCAACAGGGGGTGAGTGATAAGCAGCAGCGCTCACTTCCTGTTTGAGTGAAGGTGGGGAGAAGCCAGAGCTTTTAATTTTAATGGGGAATGAGAAAATGTTGTCCTAGTAATGGATAACCACCTCAAAGGACCTTCTCTCCTGAATTCCAAACATGTGGCAATCAGAACGGCTTTGAACGTCACTGCTTACACCCATACTGAGAACTGGCTATTCCCATATTAAAAGGTGAATGGCATGTCCCTTCAGAAGTCCACCAGTGATCTCTAACATCTACTGTGCAGGCAACAGAAACACAGACTGAGGCAAGTAAATGTGCCCATACAATAGTCGGCACAGTGGGCAGCTGGTAGCATTGATGTGCTAAATGACAATAAATTAAGCAGGTGCTGTGAATCATACATTTGGTAGACCGGTCAGGATGACTGAATAATCACCTACAGGCTGTTGGGGTGGGAAACAGGAATTGCATCTTCCTGTGTTTCATATTGCAAGTTTATTTTTTTTTGTGTGTGTGCGGGGGGGGGGGGGGGGGGGGGGGGTTGGGAGAAACAGGGAGAGATTTTGTAACTCTTGGGCATGTTTGATTGCACTGTTTTCCAGACATATTTTTGAAATACAGTGTCACATGGAGCATCATGTGAGGCAGACTACAAGGATTGTCAGCGAGTTGCAAGAGGCTCTGAAAGTATGGGGGCAATCATCATAACTGTGCAGGTTGTTCTCCTATTTGATGTCCGAGTAGCTGTCACACTTACCACCATGCCAATGTTGTTCTGATGCCCGGATCCAGATACTTCTGTGCACTCATCTACCACCAGGTTCATGAATGGGTCAAACCCTCTCAAAATACCTTGAACATGTCTGCCGCCATTTAGTTTCACTATAAGATGAGAGAGAAAAAAAAAATAGTGTGCAAAATCGATAAGTGGGACTTTGCCAAGTGCAAATAAAATGAGAGGCCATGCACACAGGTAATACTTACGTGACAACTTCTTGTCCATGAACCTACAAAAATAAGCCAGAGTTAGTAGATGTAAATGCAAGTTACTAACACAAAGAATATAGGAACATATATAGGATCACTGCTGTGATTTTCTTCAAGGGAATAATGAAGCACAAGTTGCTTTTACCTTTCAAAAACCCAGCAAAATCTGTTTACTTCTGGAAACTGCCCCCTTTTTTTGTACAGGTTATGAAAATCCTGCCACTTATCATTGTTTCTATCCAAAACATTATCAGCCATGTCTACAAAATAACGTGCAATTTACAGTAATTGGGACACGGACAGTGATGTGAAAGATGCAGAAAATTAAAGAAACCAATCACACTTTGTATGACACATAAAACTGTGATCAGAGATTTTATTTATTCTCTTCATATAATGAGGTTGAACAGCCAAAGAGGCCTTATCTTGGAGAGAGGCGACAGCCCGCCCAGCAGAGAGTGTAGTTTAGTGTCAGGGAGAATTGGCAGCCCGCCTGCCAGTGTGTGCAGCACAGTGTCAGAGAGAGGCGAAAGCCCGCCCGTGTGTGCAGCACAGTGTAAGGAGAGGTGACAACCCGCCCGGCAGTGTGTAGTATAGTGTCAGAGAGAGGTGACAGCCCGCCAGTGTGTGTACCACAGTGTAAGGAGAGGTGACAGCCCGCCCATGTGTGCAGCACAGTGTAAGGAGAGGTGACAGCCCGCCCGCCAGTGTGTGCAGCACAGTGTCAGAGAGAGGCGACAGCCCGCCCGCCAGTGTGTGCAGCACAGTGTAAGGAGAGGTGACAGCCCGCCCGTGTGTGCAGCACAGTGTAAGGAGAGGTGACAGCCCGCCCGTGTGTGCAGCACAGTGTAAGGAGAGGTGACAGCCCACCCGGCAGAGCGTGCAGTATAGTATCAAGAGAGGTGACAGCCCACCCAGCAGAGCGTGCAGTATAGTGTCAGGGAGAGGAGGCAGCCCGCCAGTGTGTGCAGCACAGTGTAAGGAGAGGTGGCAGCCCGTCCGCCAGTGTGTGCAGCACAGTGTAAGGAGAGGTGGCAGCCCGCCCGCCAGTGTGTGCAGCACAGTGTAAGGAGAGGTGGCAGCCCGCCCGCCAGTGTGTAGTATAGTGTCAGAGAGAGGTGACAGCCCGCCCGCCAGTGTGTGCAGCACAGTGTCAGAGAGAGGCGACAGCCCGCCCGCCAGTGTGTGCAGCACAGTGTAAGGAGAGGTGACAGCCCACCCGGCAGAGCGTGCAGTATAGTATCAAGAGAGGTGACAGCCCACCCGGCAGAGCGTGCAGTATAGTGTCAAGAGAGGTGACAGCCCACCTGGCAGAGTGTGCAGCATAGTGCAAGGTGAGAGGTGACAGCCCAGCCCGCCCGGCAGAGTGTGCAGCATAGTGTCAGAGAGAGGTGGTAGCCACTCTCACTGTATGATGACTGTACAGGAGCAGCTGCATGGAGGATATAAGCTCATTTTATCCCTGCAGTTGCTGCTCCAATAAGGGGCATTTCACACTTGCGTTTTTTTCCTGATTTGGAAGATCAGGAAAACACCCGATTCTTACAGTATTTTGCCCATTCACTTTAATTTTGTCAGGTAGAATCTTGTTGCTTCATGTTTTCTCCTGAAATCATTACAGAGAATGGGCAAAAAAAATGAATCCTGTAAGAATCAGGTGTTTTCCTGATCTTCCAAATCAGGAAAAAAACGCAAGTGTGAAAGAATAAGGGCCCTTTCACATCAGCGGTTTTTGAAATTTGCGGCAGATGTGGTGAAAAAACCGCATCTGCCGCAACTGCCGCATAACGGTTCCACTTGCGGCACGGTTGCGGTTTTTTCCATAGGAAGTATAGGGGGACTTGCGGCAGATGCGGCAAGTGCGGTATTGCACTTGCGGCAGGTGCGGCAGAGAAAAAAACCGCAGTAAGCCGCGGTTTTTTTCTCTGCCGCACCTGCCGCAAGTGCAATACCGCACTTGCCGCATCTGCCGCAAGTCCCCCTATACTTCCTATGGAAAAAACCGCAACCGTGCCGCAAGTGGAACCGTTATGCGGCAGTTGCGGCAGATGCGGTTTTTTCACCGCATCTGCTGCAAATTTAAAAAAACGCTGATGTGAAAGGGCCCTAAGTAATTTATGTTTCTGTATATTACAGGTCTCTTTGTATGCGATTCCTTACCAGACGTTTAAGGTACAGTCACTAGATGTAAATGCATTGTGAGAGCAGGAGGCAGGTGGAGAGAGGACAGATTCTCCTGAGGCCTCACAGCTTCCCCTCAGCCATCTTCTAACCTGTATCTTACCTGTTGCTATGGGTAACTACATACTCAAGAACACAATCCCACTGCTGTCAACTAATCAGAAGACAGGTTACATTTTAAAAACACTTAGAAATAAAAGCTGCCATTTGATTGGTCGCTACGGACAACTTCCACCAATCCTGACACCTCTCTGTCTGCCCACACGTGCCATGCTCGCCTGAGACTACAGCAGTGATTAGACGGCCTGAGCCCGGCTCCCCTCCCTCCCTTGGGGCACAGGCCGCTCTCCCGCTCCGGCCTCTTACTTCTTCAGCTCGGGCGGATGCGCTTTGCTCATTCTCCGTCCTCGTGTGGCGCCGGCTCTTCTCACACAACAGCTTCTGCCGCCAGGAAACCCGCAATGTTCACGTTGTATGAGAGGCGCAGATTAGTGACGTCAAAGGAAGCGGAAGAGGCGGGGACTGGTGACGTCAGAGGAAACCCCTGCGCGGTCAGACATGTTTGTTTTGGGCGACGCTGCCCTAATGGTAAAATAGAGCAAAGTGCCACATCTGCCGGTGTAGCGGTGCCGGTGTCACTGGTGGGGCCTCCTCACTGCTGGGTCACAATTATAGACTTTGCTCTGCCTGAAATAAACATGGCGGCCAGTGATGCTGAGTCCCAGGATACCGGAAGTGACGTAGTGAGGGCGGAAGCGCGGTCAGTGCCCTTGGAGCCCATGCTGCTGCTGCTTGTACAGAGAGATGGCTGAGGAGTGTCAGAGCCGGCTGCAGAATGCGGTGGACACAATGGTGAAGAGTCTGGAGAGGGAGAACATCCGGAGGATGCAGGTGGGAGCCGGGTCACCATCACCACAGCCCGGGCCTGAGCGGACACTGGGCACAAGACCATTAACCTTCCTATTCCCAGACACAGCGCTGCACGGCGGCTCCTGGGAGAAAATCAGCTTTATTTCTACCTGGAGCTGCCGGCTTTCAGTCATACGTTCCTGCCTGGAGCAACAGCTGTAACCTCCACTCTGCACTGACTGACAGCCGGCAGCTGTAACCTCACTCTGCACTGACTGACAGCCGGCAGCTGTAACCTCACTCTGCACTGACTGACAGCCAACAGCTGTAACCTCACTCTGCACTGACTGACAGCCAACAGCTGTAACCTCACTCTGCACTGACTGACAGCCAACAGCTGTAACCTCACTCTGCACTGACTGACAGCCAACAGCTGTAACCTCACTCTGCACTGACTGACAGCCAACAGCTGTAACCTCACTCTGCACTGACTGACAGCCAACAGCTGTAACCTCACTCTGCACTGACTGACAGCCAACAGCTGTAACCTCACTCTGCACTGACTGACAGCCAACAGCTGTAACCTCACTCTGCACTGACTGACAGCCAACAGCTGTAACCTCATTCTGCACTGACTGACAGCCAACAGCTGTAACCTCACTCTGCACTGACTGACAGCCAACAGCTGTAACCTCACTCCGCACTGACTGACAGCCAACAACTGTAACCTCACTCCGCACTGACTGACAGCCAACAGCTGTAACCTCACTCCTCACTGACTGACAGCCAACAGCTGTAACCTCACTCCTCACTGACTGACAGCCAGCAGCTGTAACCTCACTCCTCACTGACTGACAGCCAGCAGCTGTAACCTCACTCCTCACTGACTGACAGCCAGCAGCTGTAACCTCACTCCTCACTGACTGACAGCCGACAGCTGCAACCTCACTCCGCACTGACTGACAGCCGACAGCTGCAACCTCACTCCGCACTGACTGACAGCCGACAGCTGCAACCTCACTCCGCACTGATTGACAGCCGACAGCTGCAACCTCACTCCGCACTGACTGACAGCCGACAGCTGCAACCTCACTCCGCACTGACTGACAGCCGACAGCTGTAACCTCACTCTGCACTGACTGACAGCCGACAGCTGTAACCTCACTCTGCACTGACTGACAGCCGACAGCTGTAACCTCACTCTGCACTGACTGACAGCCGACAGCTGTAACCTCACTCTGCACTGACTGACAGCCGACAGCTGTAACCTCACTCTGCACTGACTGACAGCCGACAGCTGTAACCTCACTCCGCACTGACTGACAGCCGACAGCTGTAACCTCACTCCGCACTGACTGACAGCCGACAGCTGTAACCTCACTCCGCACTGACTGACAGCCGACAGCTGTAACCTCACTCCGCACTGACTGACAGCCAACAGCTGTAACCTCACTCCGCACTGACTGACAGCCAACAGCTGTAACCTCACTCTGCACTGACTGACAGCCAACAGCTGTAACCTCACTCTGCACTGACTGACAGCCAACAGCTGTAACCTCACTCTGCACTGACTGACAGCCAACAGCTGTAACCTCACTCCGCACTGACTGACAGCCAACAGCTGTAACCTCACTCCGCACTGACTGACAGCCAACAGCTGTAACCTCACTCCGCACTGACTGACAGCCAACAGCTGTAACCTCACTCCGCACTGACTGACAGCCAACAGCTGTAACCTCACTCCGCACTGACTGACAGCCAACAGCTGTAACCTCACTCCGCACTGACTGACAGCCAACAGCTGTAACCTCACTCCGCACTGACTGACAGCCAACAGCTGTAACCTCACTCCGCACTGACTGACAGCCAACAGCTGCAACCTCACTCCGCACTGACTGACAGCCAACAGCTGTAACCTCACTCCGCACTGACTGACAGCCAACAGCTGCAACCTCACTCCGCACTGACTGACAGCCAACAGCTGCAACCTCACTCCGCACTGACCGACAGCCAACAGCTGTAACCTCACTCCTCACTGACTGACAGCCGGCAGCTTTAACCTCACTCCGCACTGACTGACAGACGATGGCTGCATCCTCACTTCGCACTGACTGACAGCCAGCTCTGTACAGATATGCTGTATCACTAGCTGTCAGTCATTTAGTGTTGGGCATAGTTATAGCAGCCCTTAATACGGTGACAGGAATTTCTCCAGCACAACTGCGTGTGACTGAAAGTTGGCAGCTAAGGTCTTTTCTCCCAGGTGCAGCACTTTCAGTACAGCGACCTTGCACTTCAATAACACTATTAAAGCAACACTAAAGTGTTTTTATTTTTCAGCGCTGGAGTGGTGCTTTAATTGTAAGTCTCCAGCCTTTGATATTATACTAATTTATTTGTCTTCATTGTTTTTCCTCAGTCACGGTGCCATCTTGTGCCCTCAATGTCTGACTGGTCAGAAGTTATGTCACAAGGTCTCAATACATATCTATAAAAGCCATAACAACTCCCATAGAGATTTATTGAGTTATGACCTCCGGCGCTCCAAGAAACACTGGAGTTGCCGGCATGTCACAAATAACAGGAGACCAACCGGAGCATTGTGGATAACAGATGAAGTCAGCAGCAGGTGAGTATTAGGACACTTACAATTAAAGCACCACTACACCAATTTTTTTTTTCATTTCACCGCTGCAGTTGGTTCCTTTAATCTAAGTCCCGGACCCCTGTCTTAGGGCTGTGCACTCACGATCAGGAATTGCAGCGTTTTGGAAGCAGCGTATTGCCGATGTGTTTAAAACGCTGTGTTGTATAGTAACAGCATAGTGGGTGGGATTTCTCGAAATCCTGTGCCCACTGTGCTTCTCCCCTCCGCAGCGTGTTTTTATCTGTAGTGCAGGTTTCTAGACTTGCATCTCTGCAGCATGGTAATTTTATTGCTGCGGCGTCGGAAGCGATCTCCAGCAGATGAATGCACGGAGAAGCCGCCCTGCACCGAACACACATCATGGGCACAGGGTGGCTGCGGTCTCCCTGCTTTCACCCATGGCTTCTCTTAGGTCAAGAGGCGCTGTATCCAACACGCCCTTATACTCACCCTCTGGCAGCTTCAGCTTCTTCCAGCATCGGTCTTGGTGATGCACTGAGGGTAAGTGGGAGTTTGGAGGTGGAACTTTTCTCGTATTGTCTTCGGAAAATCAAATTACTGGTTAGTTTTATTATCATTTTTGCTACTATTGCAGTGAGGTAGATCTCATTTAAAGCACCATTCCAGCAGCTTTTTTAAAGTGCTGCCGTTTTATATAAAGTCCCTTCCCTCCTGTATTATACTCGCCTTCCGATGGCTTCAACTCTTTTCAGCGGCACTTTGGTCAGTCTGTGGGGATTCCAGTGTTTTAACTCAATATATCTCTATGAGAACCTACTTCTGGCCTCGTTCTGGCTCTTATAGAGCTGCATTGGGAGCTTGTGACATAACCTCTGACTTGTGGCCAGTGAGAAGCTACGGGCACAAAGAAGGTACAGTGGAACCGTAACGGCGTTGGAAATAGGTGAAACTGCTGGAAAGTGAGTATATGACAGGGAACTTGCATTTAAAACACGTAGATAATAAACTCAGTGCCCAGGATATGGTGAATATATTGATCCTATTACTGAAAAATCTGGGATCCAATATGCAATTAAATAGCAATGTGACCAATCAGTCAACAGACCTTCGACAGAAAACTGCAGCGTTGTTTACTGAAATGAGCCTGGACCAGAGTGTGGAGCATCCTACAGTGCTCTGTCCCTGCACTCTCCACTCCAGGATCATTATCTTCTATACCCAGATATCCTTTTACACTGCTCTGAATATGCAACACTGCAATTTTCTGTCGAAGGTCTGTTGATTAATTGGTCACATTGCTATTTAATTGCGTATTAGATCCTGGATTTTTCATCAATAAATAGGATATGGTGAATAATGAATATATTGATCTTATCTGAGCACTGAGTTAATTCTTTTTATACTATCAAGGAATGGAACCCTGCTCAGGCACTGCACGCTCCTACACCGGAGTGCCATACTACATAAAACACTACAACAATGCTGGAGTGCTGCTTTAACCCTTTATCTGCAGTTGAATGGTGTTATTGAACCTGTCAGGTTCCCTGTAAGTGCAGACGCCAATTGTTTCTATATTAAAAAAATACATCAAAGTTGCATAAACACAGTAAAAGTGTAATCAGGGCTGATTACTATTGTGCACTTTGGTTCTGACAGGGTTTTTGCACGTGGGAATTTGGCTTTAAGTGGTTAACCACCTGTGATCGGAGAAAGCTCTAGACACTGTTGCTAGAGCCATCTCCTTTTGCTCTGTACACCCCTCCATGAACGGTTTATATATCTCATGGACCTGGAAGGGGATAAGCAACCATCTAGTCATCTGCATTGTTGTATCCAATACCAGTATGGCTTTGCCAACCTTCTGCAAGTCATCAGAGTTCTAGTCACATGACCGCTGCAGCCAAACACTGGCTTAATCTGTCATCACTTTCAGAGCTAGTTCAGGTCTCTCAAATTTGATCAAGCCTTAGTGGGATCTGCTGGAAAAACAAGGACATGTCTTCTAACATGTAAGATCTAAAAGATGTTATGGAGTCCATGGTACAGGTTCAGTGGTGCATCCGTGCCATGAGGAGGACAAACACAATATTCTGTTTATTCTGCACTACTCTAGTCTGGCCACAGGGTGGCAGGCCTCTCCAGATCATGACATAACAGTGTTGTATTGTACGGTCACCTCAATTGTAATAATGTCCCCAATGTTTAGCTTTTAATATTTTATTGTGACCCGCTCACACCTCATTGCTCTTATTTTAGCAGCCACATTGTGACATACTGTTGAGCTTTAGTGACCCTCACAATGATCACAGCCACTGCGGAGGAAGCCATAGCTTGTTCATTTCATTTATACTTTTTTTTTTTTTTTTTTAACCCCTTTTGTGATTGTGTTACTGTCTATAAGGACAGCTGTGTTTCACCTCCATCTTTGTCTGTTTGGCTCACCCTCCCTATACCTGTCCCCATGTTGTCTGCCCTCTGCACTAGTAGTGTGTGGGGGGCCGGTGTAATGTCTGTCTGTAAGAAGAGGTCGTGCACAGGTCTCTTCACAGGTGCAGTCACTGTAGAGGCAGTTTGTGTAAATGTTCAGGGTATGGCAGAATCAGTATTGACGATTAGAATAGCTTTTAATATTAGAAAGGCAATGTCAGGAGCAGGCGGAGTGCTGCGGGGGCTGCATTAATGCCCTGATAATGACGGCCAGCCATGATGGACTTAAGGGGACTCTGCTCTTTGCCTATAAGTAAAGAACGTCCTGTCCCTCATTGTTGACTGTCTGGTTAATGTTTGTATTGATGCTTCATGTGCTCATTGCCTGCAATCGGCTATTTTCTATTGTGATATCATTTTTAACACCTTATAAACCAGGAACTGACAATCCCAGTCTACAACTGCAGATTTGTTCTAAAGGGAACCTGTCTGGCGAACCAGGCTGCTCAGACCGTGGCACCATGAAGCACTGCAGGACGGCAGACAGGTGTTTCATGCTTTAAAATGTTCAGATGTTCCAGAGAAAATATACTTTTGACAATTCGGAAAAGGAGCATAGCTGGAGGACAGACAGGTCTCACTACGTACATGCAAAAGGAGAGACCTGTCAATCATCTGCAGCAGCCCTGTGAGGAGGAGGCCGGGGGCAGACTTGGACTAGACTGGTCTCAAGCTATGCTCCTTGTCCGGATTGTCAAAAGTATACTTTCTCTGGCACTCCAGAGCATTTCCAAGCATAATATACCAGTCTGCCGTCACGCTACTCCCAGTGTGGGCATCATGAATCGCCTGTAGGGTTCCCTATAAGGCCACATGCACACTTTAAGTATTTGGTGAGTTTTTTTACTTCAGTATTTGTAGACAGTCAGGAGTGAAAGAATCCGAAGAAAAGTTTAAGGGTATGTGCAGACGATCCAGAGGCATTGTGTATAGCACGCAGCGCCTCTGGAGCTGAGGGAACCTGCAGGTGAACGCAGCCATCCTGTGCCCACGATCTGCGGTGGGTACAGGGCAACTTCTTCCTGCATCCACCCACTGGAGATGACTTTCAACTTCACAGGAAGACATTAACATGCTGTGGAAGCACTGCAACCCGCACCACAGGTGTGCTAATGCTGCGGAGGTTAGAAGCACATTTCTAGAAATCCTCTGCTGTGCTGGTAATTTACAGTGCAAAGTCGGCGTTGCATGTTTACATGCGGCGACGCACCGGCGATTTTAAATCTAAAAGCCCCAGAGGCGATGCCGTAACATGGGAGCCTGTGGCTCCCATCGCCTGTGAGATCGCCGTCCCCCGTTTACATGGGGCGATGTGTATACATCGCCCCAGAGTGCTTGCCTGGTTTCAGAGCAGTGATGTGAAAACAGGCGACCACTCAAATGCGTCGCCATCGCCTATTCACATTAGTCGACGCATCAGCGATGTCGGCGGCGATAGGCCACGCCCTGCATCGCCTATAAAATCACCGCCGAAATCACCAGGTGTGACGGTACCCTAATAGTTGCCACTTCTGTATTTATTACCCACTCCTGGTTTTGTCTTATAAACACTGAGTTAAAAACTCACTAAATACTCAATGTGCACGTGACCTATGAATAACACCTTGTGCGTCTCGGCTGCTGCTCCCGTGTGTCTGTTATTGTCTGCAACGCCAACATCACATGCCAAGCGTGGAGATCAGGGGCTGTGTCTGATAGGAAGACATGAGATGATCAGCTCAATTATTGGCTGCAGTGTGACAGTGTGATGTCAGCACTGCAGACAATCACATACACACGGGAGCAGCAGCCGAGAATTACCACAGTTTTTAGTTTATTCTTGTCCACAGCAGCAGCATAAATGTATTACATTTTTTATTGACATGACAGTATGAGGCCTTGTATTATGCATGAAAAATTGCACTGCTTTTCATTTATTTTTCTTTGGTACCTGTAAGTTACTTTGTTATATATATCTAATATATAAAGCTGTGTGTGTGTGTGTGTATGTATGTATGTATGTATGTATATTCGTGATTGGCATTGACACCGTCGCAACTACTGCCACAAAATTTTGCACAGTCACACGTCTGGACCCCGGGAGCGTCATAGGCTATGTTGTGAGGCGAAATTTTAACCCCACGCATTCCAATTCACCAAACAATTTTTTTTTTTTTGGTAAATCAATTTTTATTGAAAGAATATGAATAATCAAATAACAACACTGAGGTTACACCTCAGAATCAAGAATTTTCTTATAAACAGCTCCCAAATCACAATATATCTGTATACATACAGTAGGATGGAGCTTAGTAAATAGAGTGGGTAATGGTCAACTATCCCACTAATTGTTTATTTGGCAAAAATAACGGGTTAAACACATAGAAAAACTGAAAGGGGAAGAACAGAAGAAGAAAAGTGAAGAGAAAGAAGGCAAGAAAGACTCATGATCCATAAAGAATGAAAAACTAGAGTAAGAAAGAGAAAAGATTAGCAAAGGACTGAAGGGACTTGGTAGACATAGGCCTGGGTAGACTGAAACTGCTCAACCTATCATACTCTGGAGTGGGTTATACTGTTGAATATATTGTATATTTATTCAGTCGTTCTTGTTGTCCCCTGTGAGCCATATACGCATCTCTGGAGTCTCTCGGTACAATATCCAAGGGGACCAGATTTTGCAGTGTCTGTCAATGTATTGTGGATCAAACATCGAGAAGTTGATAAGTTCCTCTAATCTGCACACTTTGTTCAACTCCTCCATTAAATCGATACGTGAGGGACATATCATTTGTTTCCAGTGGGTTGAGATTAGGTGTCTAGCTCCGGTTAGAAAATGCCTCAATAGACCTTTTTTGAATTTGGATAAAGACATGTTTGTACAGTTCAGTAAAGCCAGCTCCGGAGACAGTGTTATATGTTCAGATGTTACTCTTTGGTAAAGGTCCGCCAACCCGGCCCAGAACACACTAATGAGTGGACAGCTCCACCAGATATGGAGATAGGAACCCACACCCCCACAACCTCTCCAACACTCAGGTGGCGATTCTGGATAAATTCTGTTTATGTCTGCCGGACATCTGTACCATCTCGCCACCACCCTGTAATTTCTATCCTGGGCATCTGCTGAGATAGAAGCTTTGTTGGAAAAGGTAAAAACATTTTCCCACTCATGTGGGGCAAGGGGTCTCTCCAGGTCTGACTCCCACCTGCGCACAAAAGGAGGATCCCTAGAAGTTTCTTCTATTTCAGTATCTCGAAACCAGTTATATAGAACTGATACCGAGTGCTCCAAGGGTATACCCTCCCTACATCTCCGCTCAAATGCGGTCAAGGGGCGAAATACTAAGTCCTGCTTGAGAGATTTTATATAGCTTACTAATCTGGCATGTAACAACCAGGCGTCAGGTGGCGGTTCCTCATCTGGGTACATGGCATTTAGAGTTTTAACACTAACGGGCGTCAAGTAGTTGGAAATTGTCGGGTGTGTGCCCTTAGGGATGTTCAGAAAAAGAGACCTACCCTTTTCAACTGGAAATTGAGGATTCCCAAAAATAGGTGTCATTGGGCCCGGCCAGGACGTTAGATGTAGATGAGGATTGCGACCATGGAGAAAAAATTGCAATTGGGAGGTGACGAACGGGGCACCTCTAGGCATAGTCGCGCTCTCCCACCACACCAGTGCCTGAGGGGGGTCAACCGAAAACATGGACTCTGCCTCCACCCATCGTTTCTTTTCTGATTGCCTAAACAAATCCAGAACACACCCCCCCAGGGAAGCTGATTGATAAGTTGGGAAGTCTGGTAAACCCAAACCCCCCCTTTTTATGGGTCTACATAGAATGCGAAAAGAGATCCTTGGCCTCTTATGAGACCATATAAAGTTCAGTATTTTTGATTTTAATCTTGAAAAGTAGGCCGCAGGGAGCCTAAGGGGGATGGTCTGGAAATAGTAAAGGATACGTGGGAGGAGGTTCATTCCTACCGCGTGGATCCTTCCTAACCATGAAAGAGATATTTTATTCCACTTCAACAGATCTGCCTCCAATTTAGACATCATTGGGAGGAAATTCATTTTATAAAGTTCTGCAGGGTCACGAGTTATTTTGATGCCAAGGTAGGATAGGGATTCTCCTGACCACTTGAATGGAAAATCTTCTTTCAGGAGTTGAGATACCAGGTGTGGGAGTGAAACGTTGAGTATCTGTGATTTGGACATGTTAACTTTTAGGTTACTTAAGAGGCCATAATTACTTAGTTCAGACATAATGTTTGGGATGCTGATCAAGGGATTTGTAATATACAGGAGGAGGTCATCCGCAAATAGAGCTACTTTATGCTCTCTTGCTCCCCTACCCACTCCCCCAATAGAGGGGTTGCCCCTGAGCGATGAGGCCAACGACTCCATACAGATTATGTATAGAAAGGGGGACAGAGGACATCCCTGTCTGGTACCATTCTTAATTGTGAAAGGCTCAGACAGGGAGCCATTGACTCTGATACGTGCTGTGGGATTAGTATATAAAGCATTGATACTATGTAGAGTGGGGTCCGCGAGTCCCAGATAACGCAGAGACTCCATCATGAACACCCAGTGTACCCTGTCGAAGGCCTTCTCTGCGTCCAACGACAGGATACACATGGGCAGTCCACGTCTCCTGGCTCCATCTATTATGGCAATGGATCTGATGGTATTGTCCCTCGCCTCACGCCCAGGGACAAACCCCACCTGGTCAGCATTAATCAGGTCTGGGAGATAAATTTTTAGTCTATTCGCTAGCATTTTAGAGTAGATCTTGATGTCTATATTGATTAGGGATATAGGGCGGTAGTTCCCATAAAGAGAGGCATCCTTGTCTGGCTTTGGGATGACAACCACGTGCGCCATCAGAGCCTGTGACGGAAATGTTTCACCTCCTGCTACTGCGTTGCAGACCTCCAGATATTTGGGGGCCAACATCGTCTGAAACCTCTTATAAAAGCTGACGGAAAATCCATCAGGACCTGGGCATTTCCCCACCTTCAGGGATTTAATACAGTCTTCAATTTCATTGATCGAGAATTTGCTGGCCAACGCATCTATAGCGGACTGCGGTAAAGTAGGCATTCCACATCCACCAAGATATTCGGCCATTTTCTGTCTTAGAGAAGGTAGGGGCATGTCCTTGTAAGGTCCCTTCAGATTATATAATTCAGAGTAAAACTGGCGAAAACCTGTCAGGATGTCTCTCGTTCTGTGAACCACCTTCCCTGCAGAGTCTCTCATGTGTAGTATCGTAGTCCTATTCTCTCTGCGGTTAAGAGCTCTGGCTAATAGTTTACCCCTTTTGTTGCCTAAATAATAAAAATGGGAATTAAGTCTATTTTGGAATAACCTGTCCTTAGCATCAAGTATGTTTAAAAGTTTATGTCTGGCGGTAGAGAGGGACGCTAGCGTCTCTGAGGAAGAGTCTATCTTATGCTGGGCTTCGAGGGTAGAGATCAGTTTCAACAGTTGAGTTATTTCGCTTGCTCTAGATTTTTTAAGACGCGATCCATGAGAGATGAAGAGCCCCTGAGGACACACTTGAGGGCCTCCCATTTTGTCGATTTCGGGGAAGGGTCTGTTTTGTGGACCTCAAAGAATTCAGTGATGGCTTTTTCGATATCTGCAACACATGTAGGGTCACGTAATAGATTCTCATTTAGACGCCAGGAGTATTCCCTAGGCGTGTCTTCCCAAAGACCCAGGGATAGGTATACTGGAGCATGATCCGACATTATAATGTTGTCTATTTCTGAACGCAGGTGGGAGTCTAACAGGGAGTGGGATATGTAGAATCTGTCGATTCTAGAATAGTTGGAATGTACAGACGAAAAGTATGTATAGTCTCTGGTTTCTGGATTTAGTATGCGCCAGGCATCTACCAATGAGAGTCCCTCCCATTGTTTCCCAAGGCGGTGGAGAGACGGCACAGATTGGCTAGACTTACCCCTGGAGACATCTAGGAAAGGGTCAGCTGGGTAATTGAAATCCCCGCCTAAGATGATCTGGGCCGAGTCAGCGAAGCCATGTAGTTCCGACTTGAATCCCACTCCGAACTGTCGTATCCTCCTATTTGGGAAGTAGACATTTGCAATTACATATGTGCGATTGGAGACTGATATCATGAGAAATATATAGCGACCTGATGGGTCTATTTTTTGTTTCAATATAGAGGGGACAAATGACTTATGAAATCCAATGGATACACCCTTTGATTTCGACTCTGGATTGGTGCTATGGAACCACAAGGGATAAAGAGGTGATTCGCATTTAGGCACCGACCCAGAGCGAAAGTGGGTTTCCTGGAGCATCAGGACGTGCACTCGTCTTTTGTGAGCTGAGTACAGGACCCGACGCCTTTTTTGAGGGATATTAAGCCCTCTCACATTGAATGAGCAAAATTTTAAATCAGCCATATTCAACAGCTACCACAACGCCTGGTACAGAAGCAAGGTTCACTTTGTCCCTAGAGAAGAAATTAGATAAGAAAGCAAGTAGGAAAGAAGAGAAAGGAATTAGGGTGAGGGTAAAAGTTATATACATATCACATAACAACTGTGTCATACAAAACACGAGACTCGTCTTGTGCAGGGTAAGACAGAACATCATCTGTCTTGCACACATGGGGGATTTCGGGAGCCAAAGAGGTGGCCACTCCTGCCTCCCGCTACATCCCAAAAAACCACTTTAACTGAAAAACTAATATTTAACATTCAACACCGCCGGTTTGTAATATATAGAACGGCTCAACAGTAGTGGGGAGTAGGGTAAGGGTAAGGGGAAGATGAGAGGGAAGGGAAACAGGGGGGGAGGGAAAGGGAGGGTTATGATAGGGAAGAGGGGTGAGGAAGGGTTAATCTACAGGGATGAAGAGGCACAGAGGGAAGGGGAGCCGTTGTAATCAGAAGGACCGGAATGAGCAATCAGATTAAAGACTCAGGCAAAATCAGGCCAAGGCCATGTGGAAACAACAACAAAAACTTTCAAGTATTCGGATTCGCCTGGTTCCGGGTTCTTCGCCTATCCTGCCATCTAAGAGGGGGTGCAGGTAGATGATGGGACGGAGGCCAGTCCGGTAGTTCAATCTGAGGAAGGTCAAAAGTCTTCAGAAAGGCAGAGAGGTCACCGATTCTACGGAATGATGCTGATTTTCCATCCTTTTGGGCTAGTAATTGGAAGGGAAAGCCCCATCTGTAGACAATGCCACTGTCCTTAAGGAGAGTCAGGAGAGGCCTTAGACCCCTTCTTTGTTGCAGCGTGCGTCTCGCCAAATCTGGAAACAGATTGATCTCAGCATCCAGGAACCTAATGGGACCTTGTTGTCTAGCCTCCTGCATAATAGCTTCTTTGGTGGTAAAATAGTGCAGGCGACAGATTACATCCCGAGGTCTAGCTTCAGCAGATGGCCGAGGGGCCAGGGCTCACCAAACAATTTTGCCCCTATCTACATAATGGGGAAAAAGTGACAGTTACCAGTTGACAGTTGTGAATGAGAGGGGCTTAATGATAGCGCCAAAGACTAACGGCACATACCAGCATATAGTCACTAATGTGGGGCCCTGACATGGGATTATCACCACGCAAGGGGACATGTATACACACCACATGCACACAAAGAGTAACAGCAAGTGTATAGTCGCTAAGGTGCAGCCCCAACATTGGATACTCACCACGCACCCGAACAAACACACACACACCACAAAGAGACACACAACACAGAGACACACACACCCTATAGCGACACATGCACTCACCCCACAGGGACACACACACACCACACTGACCCCCCCCCACAAGGACACACACACATAGCCACCCTATAGGGACACATGCACTCACCCCACAGGGACACACACCACAAAGAGACACACACAACACAGATACACACACCACACAGACCCCCCCACAAGGACACACACACATAGCCACCCTATAGGGACACATGCACTCACCCCACAGGGACACACACACACCACAAAGAGACACACACAACACAGATACACACACCACACAGACCCACCCACAGGGACACACACACATACACACCCTATAGGGACACACACATACACACACCCAGGAACACACACACCACAGAGACAGACACAGATTATTATTATTATTATTAGGTATTTATATAGCGCTATTAGGATACATGGCGCTGTACAAGTTAGAGGGTAGACAAAGACAAGTGGTCGAAAAACTACGACAAATCGACAAAACAATCGTACGGGTACAATAGGGCCAGGGATCCTGTCCGCGAGGGCTCACAGTCTAGAGGGGGTCGGGAGGGGGAGAGGTGAGATGGTGCAATGGATTGTGCTCAGATGTGCGCAAATCACCTCACACAACTTGCCTCATACGTGTGCTATCTTTAATTTCCAAACATAAACATCTGATTAAAAACAGCCAATGTGCAACACATGTGCCATATATGGAATTAAGACAGATGTCAGCCACATGAGCTGTCTATTATGTGTATGTGTGAGGTAACATATACTGCCCGGCCGGAGGGGAGGGTTTACTGTTGGCTGGAGATTTATAAGGCTGCCTATAGCAACCAATCACAGCTCAGCTTCTATTTTCCTACAGGTCATTAATATGACATATTCAAATTCTATTTTGTTATAGCTAACAGCAGTTATTTATTAACCCGGGCGTAGCCGGGTACTACAGCTAGTATATTATAAGCAAGTAGGCTGTTGATTGAATTCTTATGGTTATTTTGGTTGTGTTGATACCTAATTTGTGTGTTTTTCTTTACATTTTTATAAAAATGTATCAAATTGTATTTTATATGAAAACTTATTTTTTTTGGCTGATGGAGACTTTGTTTTTTATATTTTTCACAGATGTTTTGATGTGATAATTTTTTTTCACATTGTTTATTTTTCACTGTATTGTGCATTTTTTCACTGTAATTGTGGCTTCTTTTGGATCTCGAGATACTGGGTAAAATGGCCCATTGCTCATGTCAGAAGTCTGATCTGGGGCAGCTATAAAGGGCAATGGACACATCTGTTGTGCTATTGCTTTTATTTAGTACATCATTTTCTCTGATCGCTACGCAACTAACAAAAGAGAAGACAGAATCTACAATAAACGCCTTCTGTCCGGGGTTCACGGTTGTCTGTTTGCCAGAGACTCGTATTCTTACGTTAGATTGCAGGAATATTAACCCTGTTCCACAAAATTTACAATGGTGGGAAAAAAAGACCAGATGATGAAAGGGAATCTGTCAGACTGTTTATGCCCCCCAGCTATCATTGTCTGTACCTGCAGCTTCATAATACTATTCTAATCATCCCTGTCTGAGCTCATAGTGTAATGTGAAAGGTGAAAAGAAAGCATTTATACACTTACATTTCCTTTTATGTAATGAGGCAGTCGGTCCCCAGCTTGGAGGTCGGGGACTGTTTGGCAGGTAAATAGTTAACATTTCAGCCTTGTGCTAGAACATGTTGGGAAAGCTGATGTGATGTCACAACCATGTGACTACAATAGGCGGAGCTAAGGTCTCATAGAACAGAGGTCCCCAACTCCAGGCCTCAAGGCCCGCCAACAGTGCAGGTTTTCAGGATTTCCTTAGTATTGCACAGGTGCTAATGTGATCATCTGCACAGGTCATGATTCCAAGCCCTGTGCAATACTAAGGAGATCTTGAAAACCTGCACTGTTGGTGGGCCTTGAGGCCTGGAGTTGGGGACCTCTGTCATAGAATAATGTTTGCTGGCTTAGCTCCGCCCACTATGGTCACATGATCGTTACATCACACAGGTCCTTTAGCTATCCAAGTTAAAAGTGAGTTAACTATTATCCTGCCAGACAGTCCCCCTCCTCCAAGGTGGGGGCTGAAATGTAAGTGTATAAATGCTTTTCGTTCACCTCTCACATTACACCATGAGCTCAGACAGGGATGATTAGACTGGTATTATAAAGCTGCAGCTACTGACAGTGATAGCTGGAGGAGCATAAACTACCTGACAGGTTCCCTTTAAGGAATCACATAAATAGCAGCAGGTGGATCTGACATAGACATCCATAGAGGTCTGAACCTGAGCTTAGGGGTGTTGGATCCTCACTTGCAGACTGATGACCAACACTGGTGTCAAAGGTTAGAAAATGAAGGTCCTTACTCTTGTGATTTTTAGGGATCTTAGTAATGGGATCACAGAATAAACATTTTGTGCATAGTGACTAGTAGTAATGTCGGTCATGCTAAAGAGGTCAGTGACATTAACACAGTGGCACTGCCACCTTTGCTACTATGCATTGCATCAATCTTCTTATCTGTGACTGCTAGACCACCAGTACCTATACCAGGGGAAAAGGGAGAAGATAAGATATGGTTATAACAGGCACTGCCCCAGTATACTATATATATATATATATATATATATATATATATATATATATATATATATATATATATATATATATTTTATATATAATATATTGTGTGTTATGTGTTCAGGATTGTGACTTTATTCCTCTTGGATTCTTCTTGCAGGGGAAGATGTTCCGGTGCAGCGCTGAGTGCTGTGATAATGACAAGGCCTCTATGCAGCAGGTGCACAACTGCATCGAGCGCTGCCATGCTCCCCTGGCACAAGCACAGAGCCTGGTCACCAATGAGCTGGAGAGATTTCAGGTGAGTCTTGTAGATGAAATACAGCATTAATGTCTGTAATCCAGCAGAGGGCAGCAAAGCTCCATTGTTGATGATCACCAGGCTGCTTCATTCAGACATCAGTGATATATGCTTTTGCAAGAAAAAAAAAAGAATGCTCCAAGTCTCTTCAGTGATTTTGATGTTTATCATCAGAATTTGGTCAGGGTGTCGGATTCTACCGAGTTTCATCAGTTTTTTTCCCGGATGAAAAAACTACTGATGGCATTTTTTCTAGTCTACTGTCACAGACAGTCCATGATAATCCAACAGCAAATGGACAACATCTAAGTGTTGTCTTATTTTTTTTTTTGTATTTAGACATTCAGATCACTCAATCTGAAGAGAAGATTGGACATAGGGACTAACCCATTGACCAGTGATGGTCAACCTTTTGAGCTTGTGTCACAATTCTCTGAAAAACCGAGCATAAATTGTGTGGTGTGTCACTTTGAGAAAAACCCATAATTTTCTGATTTTTGTAGCTGTAATAACAACATTATCCTGGATATGGCCCCCCATTCTGGTATGTAGCCCCCACACTGAGATATAGCACCCTCCATCCTGGTACATTACCCCCCCCCCCCATCCTGGATATGGCCCCCATTCTGCTATGTAGCCCCTTATCCTGGATGTAGCCCCTACACTGGGATATAGCACCCCCCCCATCCTGGATAAATGCCCCCATTCTGGTATATAGCCCCTTATCCTGGATATAGCCCCCATGCTGGGATATAGCACCACCATTCCTGGTACATTGCCCTCCAATCTGTATATGGCCTTCATTCTGGTATATAGCCCCTTATCCTGGATATATCCCCCATGCTGGGATAAAACACCCCCCATCCTGTTACATTACCCCCATCCTGTATATGGCCCCATTCTGGTATTTAGCCCCTGTGGGGAAAACACTTGGAAGGCACTTAGAATTACTAAGTATATGTTAGATAGCTGATCCTTCGGATCCTACCGCCCCAATGCACGTTTCATGACAACTTCTTCAGGAGGATTGTCTACTTCTTGGACATCCCCATCTCAGTTGTTATATTCCTCTGTATAAATTGACAGCCCTTTTTCGGTTTCTGATGAAAGCCCTCTGTGTTTTGTTTTAGACCTATATTACATGTTTAAACACAGTTACTAAGTGTGATTAATGCGGGTCTTGTGATTCCTCCTCTCCCTAGGACCGCCTTGGCCGCTGCACAATGCACTGCAATGACAAAGCAAAAGATTCCCTTGATTATGGAAGTAAAGAATCACAAGCGAGAGCTCAGCTGGAGAGTTGTGTGATGAAGTGTGCGGAGGACCACATGAACCTCATCCCCAGCATGACCAAGAAGCTGAAGGATGCCCTGGCTGAGGCTGACCGGAAGACCTCCTAATGATGCACGTGTGAGATTGTGATCGAAGTTAACCCTTACTGGGGTCTGTAGCAGTATCTTGTCCTCAGCTGTGACCCCGAAAATGATATCAGATGAATGACGAAGATTTTATACTGTTATTGGAGGATGTGTACACTTCTGTTCATCAATGATGTCTCATGAGCTGCCTCTTTTTGGCACATTCCCAATTCTGTATATTTTTTTTTACTCTTTGGGTAGAATATATATAACTGACTGACTCAAATACAGTAAAAATAGGCATGGACATAGCGGCTGTGGCACTGTCCTGTCGTCTTTAATAGCACTGTATCATGTAGGCATAGTGCAGTGTCACCCTCAGAGGTCCATCAAATGAAATAAGTCCAAAATAAATTTCATCTCAATTTTTTTTTTCTTTCCTAGAATTGGGTTTCCAATTTTTAAGAATTATTCAGATAGTTTACATGCAGTAAGTTTTGTCACTTTTGTAACGTCTATAGCTGGAATATCTCTGCCGATCAGTCTTGCATGTAATCATCGACGCTCATCTCCCATTTGTTACTTTCCCCTCCCCACTTTAAGTCTTATTCAGAAGCCCATTCACATCGGTCCGATCTCAGACCGCACTGCACGGACTGGCCGAGTGTGAAAGCCTCAGAAATACTTGAAGCTGTCGTGCTCTGGTTGATAGAGCCGCAGCCAGTCCATGTATTGTGGTCTGAGTTTGGACCAATGTGCATGGACTTCTGATTGAACCCTTACTGTTGTATGGGATGTCATACACTGTATGCATCTGTCCCACACATTTTCCTGGCTCTTCACCCTCCCTCTCTCGGGAGACATTGTATTTCTCATGCTGCACAGTAATACACTGTCCAGTGAGTAGGTAAACAGCTGAAATGTTTCTAAGTAGCAGATCTTGTATGTGAAGTCGTTACACCACTATCTTACAATTTACAATAACGGGGCAAGAAGCTCTAAGTATGGGGAAAAATAAACGTATATAAAAACACACAGGTACCAGCCAGTAGTTGTCATTGTTCACAGATACACACGTGAATGCAGTTGTTGCTACCATCTGGTAAAGTAAGAAAATCCTGGGAAGCACATTCACCCTATAATGCCTTGATAGTCTTGAGATTTCATTATACCCTTCTCAGATTCAATACCCCCAGTGCCAGATGCAGCAAAGCAGCCCAAAACATAACTGAGCCTCCTCCATGTTTCACAGTAGGTACAATGTTCTTTGTAAGCCTCGTTTTTGCATCTGTAAACATGGATCTGATGTCACTTGCCAAATGGCTCCAGGTTTGTCTCATCTGTCCAAAAGATGTTCTCCCAGACCAATGTTTTATGGCTTGTCAGTATGCTTTTTGGGAATTTTCAGTCCTTGCTTTTTATGACTTGCTTTTAACAGAGGTTTCCTCCTCAATCATTTTCCACTTTAGCCAAGACAGTGACAGTGGATGTTTTGGGTTTTTCAACTTGTCATCAGTTTTGCTCTCTTGAACACATATAGCCTTAGACCTTAAACTTCTGAATACAATGTGCAACTGTAGTAACAGGAACATTACATTGCTTGGAGATGGTCTTATAGATTTTACCTCTAACATGTTTGTCTAATTTACTTCCTAATCTCATGTTCTGGAGGGTAGATACTATGATACCAAACAGCACAGTGACTACTTTTCACCCTTTAAATAGACTGATTGCAAGTCTGTAGACATTTGTCAGTTTCAAGGTCTATCTGTGACCATTGTGGGGTTTTCTTACTTTGACAGAAGGGAACCAACAATTTTGTCAATGTGTGTAAACTTGCTTCTTGCTTTGTACTTGACAAACTAAACATGTAGGCTTGAAATGCATTGCCAGAGGGAGTATTTGTGTAAACTGGGACATCTGACTGGCTAGCGGTGTTATGGCAGTTTATTAATAATTTCTCCTTCGCCTCATTGGGGGACACAGACCGTGGGTGTTATGCTGCTGTCCACTAGGAGGCGACACTAAGCAGAATCTGCAAAAGAGTAACATTGGCTCCTCCTCTGCAGCATACACCCCTGGGACAGGCATTGCCTCACCAGTTTTTTGCTTAGTGTCGAAGGAGGCACACGACCATTTTTACTCTATTTACTTCATATTTTTTTCTTCCAATGAAGAAAAGTGGGTCCGGCGTGGCCCCCGGCATGCTCCTTCCTCGGCCACCCACTGTTGGGGCGCTGGGTTGAAGTTGAGAATCCTTACATATGCCGTACTCCTTTCTCGGCCTCCCACTGTTGGGTTGCTGGGTTAAAGTTGAGACAGCCCAGCATAACATCCACCTTCCTCACTCCCTCGGGGTCCTGAGTTGAAGCCAGAGCTGGACTACCTGCCAGATGACGTCCCCTAATCACCCTCTGGGTGCTTAGGCTGAGGCACCACAGGTATCAGCAGCACATGCTGCATTCTGGGCTGGGATTCTGGATGGATGCCTGCAGGAGCGCAGGCTGAGAGATGACCCCCTAATCACCCTATGGGTCATTAGGCTATGGCACTACAGGTCCCAGCAGCACATGCTGCATTCTGGGCTGGGACTCTAGATGGATGCCTGCAGGCTTCAGTCCCACTGTGTGCTCCTGATGGGCACACGTTACAGCATGATATATAGAGCCTTCAGCCCTGGTGCATGCTCCTGAGGCACATGGAGCCTCAGCCCTGCTGCGTGCCCCTCGTTACAGCCGGGGCACTGGTTACAGCAACATGGAGCCTTCAGCCCCACTGCGTGCTCCTGAGGCACATGGATCTTCAGCCTTGCTGCATGATCCTGAGGGGCACACATACTTCAAGCAAGCTCCAGCTCCAACACTGCAGCACTCCCCAGGAGCCCAGCGCTGCTGTGTGCTCCTAATGGGGCCAGGGGACCCTTCTGTGCCCCTGCATACAGCCGGCACCCATTTACTGCGGCCGGACTTCCAGGACACCCAGTCCCTGGGTTGTTCTGATGGGGCCACCACTGCACTGGCGCCTGAAGGGCCGGGGGACACCAGGCTGCCAGCAGTAACAGGAGCACAGTCTTACCTGCGCTCCTGCATGTTCTCAGCGCCGGCTCTGCGGACGGTTTCAGGAGCCCCAGTCCTGGGTGCTCCTGCCGAGGCCACCTCTGTGCCGCCGCTACTATGCTTTGGAGGTCCGGCGGGGTCCGGGTCCGTTCCGCCACCCCTCCGCGCCGGCCTGGAGCTATTTTCGGCTCCATTATTCTACTTTAGGCCGCGGCTTCGGCCTAGCGCGAAGCCGCCGCCCCTTCCTCCGCCCCCGGCCCGCCCCCTGGATGATGATAATGATGCGGCCGGCGTCATGGCAGGGGCGGACCGGAGCTGTAGGGGGAATTTTCTCTCACAGAGCTTCGCGCTCTTTTCAAGGTTCCTCCCCCCCTCCTTCCCACATAAACAAACAAACAGCTCTCACAGGAGAGCCTGTAGCAGTGTTAAAGCAGGACCAAGGGTGCCTGCCAGTAAAGTGCAGACTGCTTCTGCATCAGTCCCTACCACAATGCAACTTACATTACTCCCATGGAGTGACAAACAATGTGGGGGTACAGTACCAGCAGTACCCACAGAACCCTCCTCTGTATACATTACAAGAGTTGAGGGAAACATAGGGAGTCAATGCCCATCTCTGGACCCAGCCATTATATAGGAGGCAGCATCGCTTTAGCCGTGCGGGGCTCACACAGTCTTGGATGGTACAGTCAGCACAGCTTCTCTGTGCGGCGGTCTCCAATAGCAACAGCAGAGCAACCTGCAGGGCTATATATCCTGCTGCAACTTGTTGCTCTGTACACCTGCAATACAAAGGGAAGTGCAAACATGTTAGCTTCTCCAGCGTTGCCCTATAATAACGTTTCTGGTTCCCAGAGCTACACATGCAGAGTCTCTCTGCCAGCGCACGGGCCACGGCACTACCGATCCAGGTACCTGTTGGTACGCCTAGCCAACCTTATGACTTTGCATAGGGGTTGCTAGGTTAAGGTAAGACGCCGACGGGCCCTTACCTTGGTCTCCCAACGTTGAGAAAGGTCATTTGATATTCAGGCTTCTCAGCTACTCTTACAACATACCTCTATCCCACGCAGCGGGGACAACTGGATTGTGGTGGACCTTCCACGAGTTTACCTGACAGGTTCTTTCGTGGCCCCCCTTTCCCCCCTCTGGGACAGCTCAGTTGAAGTTGCTACAACCCAAACATTGCCCAACAATGTCAGGCGTCCCAAGACTGTTCGTTAATCCTCTCTAGACCCCACATTTGAGGTTCTGGATGGCGGTGAGGACAGCCAAGTCCCACAAGACGCTGATTTAAATACACGTGTTCCGCAGCTTCACGGGTAATTCAACTAAGGGTCTCTGGAACCTACGACCTATAGCATATCCTCAAGTCCCCATGGTTGGGGCGCTGGGTTATGGTCGAGATTGCTATATGCCATACTCCTTCTCGCCTCCCCATTGCTGGGGACTCGGGTTGAAGTTGCGATTTCTCGACGCCTACCCAGCCTCCCTCCCTAGGCTACAAAACCAGAGCTCTGGGTTGCAAGAGTGGACCACGAGCCCAACTACCATCTCCTCACTGCACCTATATTAGGTACTCGAGTTGAGAACACGCGCAAAACACTCTACACAGCCCGCTCCGAAGCAGGATCTAGCTGACTCCCGACTGCATCATCCCAATGGATGGGCCCTCCTGTTCACAGGTTTACCCGGCCTCTCGCCCCAGACTCACAGATAGAACTCTGAGTTGCAGGACATGGATCAAGAGCCCAGCTTCCAATCTCCTCACCACACCTATAATAGATACTTGGGTTGAGATTACACGCGCAAACAATCTGCACAGCCTGCTCCGAAGCAGGACCTCGCAGATCCCCAACTGCATTAATCCAATGCATGGGCCCTCCGGTCCCCTGTATGACCGTGATCCATCCCTTCTTCAACGCAGTCCGTCCCTTCTCAACTCAGGAGTCAAAAGCGAATTCTGTAAGACCAGAAGATCATAAATACAAAGTTTTTCCTAGCCTGAAGTTGTCAAAGGAGTCTCCCATATCTGGACGACGTATTCATCAATGCATGACTTTCAGGGACTGTGTACACAGTGGCACCTTCAATTTGCATGCTAAGAAGACTCGGTTAGCGGATCGACCGCCACAAGTCTACCACAACTCCAAAGCCACTCCAGGAGTCCCAGCTCCGCTGCGTACTTATGAAGGCCACATGCTGCAGCATCACATATGGAGTCTCAGCCTCATTGGACACACAGCATCGGATGAAAAGAGCGGCCTTTAGCCGCAACACATCCACAGGTCTAGTCATGTTTCCCCTGACAGGGCACGGATTCCTCGTCTAGGAATCCGCAGTCTCTTTCAGCGGTCTCCTGAGTTCTTCACAACTGCCACGAGAGTCCTACACAACTGCCACGAGAGTCCTAGACGAGATAGTGGCAGCGTTGGAGGCAGTTCCATTGGCTCAGCTGCATCTCCGGGAACAGGATTTGGTTCTATGTACCCTGTCACGATGCACACTGCAGTACCCTTGTCCAGATCTGAAGATGCCTCTCATTCTACGAGGATTCGGGCAATATTTCTAGTACAGAAATCCGTCAGTCACCTTCTGGCATTCGGACATGTCAGGATACAGTCAGACAATGCCACAGCCGCGACATACGTTAACCATTTGGGTGAAACCCACAGTCTCCAAGCAATGACAGACGTTCGCCACATCCTTCACTAGGGGGAATCCTTGAACACTGTTCTGCCAGCTGTTCTCATACCAGGTGTACACATCTGGGAAGCGTTTTTTTCCTAACCCGACAAGGGATGGACTTAGGGAAATGGTCCCTTCATCCACAGTCCTCCGTCAAGGCTGCCAGCGCCAGGAAACCACAAATGTGTGACCCGACTGAGTGACACCTCAATGCCAAGGTTCCAATCTTCTTGGACAGGTCCCAGGACTCAAGTCAGTAGGACAGACGCACTAGTCCAAGACTGGACCTGTATCCGCCTCCCCTATGTTCTTTCCCCACTACCAGGTTAGTGCGGAATATCAAACAAGAATATCGCCAGTTCATTCTTCTGGTCTCAGACTGGCCCAGCTGCGCTTGGTACGCAGATTTCGTCCACATCATGGCAGCAGTGCCAGGACGACTAACAGACAGTCCAGACCTGCTCTCTCTCGGCCAGTTCTCCCACAGGATTGCTGAACTCTGAAATTAATGGTGTAGCCCTTGAGACCTGGCACTTAACCCAAGGTTTTTTTTCTCAGGAAATTCTAGCGACCATAGTCACAGCGAGGAAACCAGCCTTATCAACGATGTACTATCACACGTGTAACCGTTTTCATTTTTTGCCTAGAGCACCTCTAGAGGTCATTCCCCCTTGCCCCTATTTCATACCAACACCTCTCGGTTGCTTCCGCTTGGACCTAGACTCAGGCCTGTCCTTAGGATCTCTCACACAGCAAGTTTCAGCCCGTTTCCCCTTACACAAATGGAGACCTGAACTTCGTCCTCACAGCCCTACAAGACCGCCATTTGAGCCTCTATAGGATATTCCCTTTAGTATTCCCATCCAAACAGTGGTAGGTTTCGGTGGAAAAATTGTTTTCTTTACGGAGGTGTCGGTGTTTGCAGCGTTGTTTTAGGTACACCATTTTTTCTCGGTTGCCATCTGGACAAGATTGTCCTGCGGCTCGTTGCATCCTTCTGCTACAGGCGGTGTACTCTTCCCACCTAAATGAATACATCTCTCTGCCATCGCTTCGCCCGACTCCAGTCCATCCGGTCGCGAAGGACCTACGTATGCAGGGCCTTGTCGGGGCCCTACGCATCCAGGTATCCAAGACAATGCCTTTCGAAGAGGTCAGATTCTTTCTTCCAGAGGACAGAAAGAAACTTTGGCAGCCTCTAAGGCACCTCTACCGAGGTGGATCCGTCTAACCATCTATGATGCTTATACCATCGAAAGCTCATCCCTTCCAGCAGCATCACGGCACATTCTACTACGGCCGTGGTGGCCTCCTGGGCCGTTCGGTACTAGGTGTCAGTGCAATAAGTGTATAGACAGCCAAGCGGTCCGCCTGCGCACAAACGTAAGCATTTACAGTGCTTGCACTTGGTTCTCGGCAAGACGCAAGTCTGGGTAGACGTGCCCTCCAGGCGGCAGCAGACCGCCTGTCGGTGCATAGTCTTCACTGACCATGCTCAGTGTTATTAGTTACGTTGTTTTTCCCAACCCAGGGACTGCTTTAGGACGTCCCACGGTCTGTGTCCCCCAATGAGGCGAAGGAGAAAAGGAGATTTTTGTGTACTCACCGTAAAATCCTTTTCTCTTAGCCTCTAATTGGGGGACACAGCACCCACCCTATTACCCTTGTGGGCCTTTTTTTTTCTACAGTTCTCACATTGCTTCTCAGCTGTTACAGGGTTAACATGTTTACACATGTTTGCCTATTATCCCTCGGTGAACTGTTTAAACTTGTGCCTGTTTGGTTACAGGCCTTGTAGTACTATGAACCTGTTTAGTCACAGGCCTTGTTATACGTTCAATGCTCCGTTAACTCTTCCCGTTTTACACATGTGCCTGCGTAGTTACAGGCCCTGTGGTACTTTTAGTACTCTGCTAACTCTTAACTGTTTACACACGTGCCTGTTTGTTTTCAGGCCTTGTTACACTGTTATTACCTTGTTAGCTATATCTGTTTACACGGGTTGCCTGTGTAGTTACAGGCCCTGTTTTACTGTTTTTATCTGTTAACTCTCCTACTGCTTTAGCACAAAACTGGTGAGGCAATGCCTGTCCCAGGGGTGTATGCTGCAGAGGAGGAGCCAATGTTACTCTTTTGCAGATTCTGCTTAGTGTCGCCTCCTAGTGGACAGCAGCATAACACCCACGGTCTGTGTCCCCCAATTAGAGGCTAAGAGAAAAGGATTTTACGGTGAGTACACAAAAATCTCCTTTTTATGTAAGTGCTGGATCCAGAAACTAGAGGCTTTAGGTTTCTGCAATTATTTATTAAAAGGGATTGTCCACTACTAGGACAACCCCTTCTGATTAACATATCTTCCCCAGATAGAATAAAAAGCCTATACTCCCCTCCCATTCTGGCACTGTTACAGCGGAGTGTATACTTGCGTTCACAGGGCTCGTGGAACATTATGACATCACCTGATCCCTGCATCCAATCACTGTTGGCTTCTCTCTCCCCATCTTTGTAAGAAAAAAAGGGAGAGAAGGGGCGCATGTGTAGGATCACTATAGCTAAGTTATTACAGGTGGCCACTCACCTGTTTGGGTTGTGCACGACCTGCACAACCCGGTGTAATGGCCTCTGATATATGGGGGACCCCCGGCAATGTGCACGCTCCGCTCTGCTCCGTTGACCTCGCTGGTCCTCAGCTGTCCGTATAGGACCTTTCCGGTCACGTGGCGCTGGTCCCGGATGTGCGTCACTGCTTGTTATCTAGGGAACGCCAGGTCCTTCACCACTGTGCCCTCGCTATGCTGCTCCAGCCACTGATCCCTCAGGGGGAATAGAAGCTTGCAAGAAAATGATTTAGTGGTCTTGTAGAAGCGCTACTAAAGCTCAGGCACCAGGATGAAGTTGTTTATAAACCGCAATGTTTATTTTCCCCGCACAGCTCCACAACATGTTTCAACTGCTCAAGGCAGTCTTCCTCAGGTAGTGTTTGATGCATAAAAAGTGGCAAAGGTGCTAGTTACAGGAACATAGTTTTGCCCCTATTGTAACTGTCCTATTGGTGGTACCTTAATTTGCGGAGACCGAGACTTCATGCACTGAACAACAGTCAGCCCCTCCACAGGCTTTATTTGACTGGATGTCATTTAAGTGCAGAGGGGGAGGGGCTGAGGAATGTATAATGCAGGGAACCCGGGACATTTCAAATGAAGAGACAGCCCACAGGACTCTTGTGATTCCAGTTTTTAGGAGTCCTCTATGTAGTGAATCATGACCATCTCATGCATAGGTCTACAGTCAAGTCTGTATATTACTGAATTGGTCAGTCTAGTGAATTCCTGAGCAGCTCACGGATTTCATAAGTTATTCTGAATCTTGTTCGCTTTTTCAGACATCATGTCTGTGACTTCGGTCTGTCCAAACACAATGGGTCACTTTCATATGTCCCAGAGTGAAGAATGTGTCATGTTTCACCATTGAACCTGGTATTATAGCCCACTCAGCGCTGCCTGAGTCTGCCATAGCTCTAGCATTACGTGGTTTCTTGTTTTCCGAATGCCGCCCTTGAGTGGGTTTCCTGGGATGCTGAAGCTTTCAGGACGCTCCCATTGCCCACGTGGAGTCTGGTTCCTTACAAGCCTAGATATGAAGCTGCATTCCTCTGAGCTCCGTCACACAGCCGCCTGACTCACCCACAGGAGCCTTCGTCACTGCACACAACTTAACCTCCTGCTGCCCTCCTGGGGAGATCCACAATGGAGCAGAAACATTTCTCTTTCTTTACTGTTTCTTTTTTTTTAATAAAAAACTATAATATTCAGGTTTTGTATTGTTATAATGTTTTTTCATATACTTTTAAAGATTAAATTGAGTTAAAGAGGATGCCCTACGAGGAGGGCTATAATCTATTTTCTCTACTCTAGCATATGGTTATCATAGGATTTAATTAGTCAGAACCCCTAGGCCACGGTCACACATTGAGTATTGGGTATTTTACCTCAGGATTTGTAGCCAAAACCAGGAGTGGGTGATAAATACAGAAGTAATGACTTGTTCCTATTACACTTTTCCTCTGATTGTTCCCATCCTGGTTTTGGCTACAAATCCTGAGGTAAAAACTCCCCAAATACTCAACGTGTGCACATGGCCTTACTCTTAGCCAAAAAGCAGGAGGACTGCAATGGATTTAATGTGGGCATTTATAACAAGGTGCCCATTCATTGCACTTTTAGGCCATGTACTCTCGAATATTTGGGGAGTTTTTTACCTCAGTATTTGTAGCCAAAATCAGGAATGCAACAATCAGAGGAAAAGTCTAATAGAAACATGTCACCTCTTCTGTATTTATCACCCACTGCTAGTTTTGGCTACAAATACTGAGGTAAAAAACTTACCAAATACTCAATGTGTGACCGTGGCCTAATGTGGGATCCCAGTCAGTATACAGCCAGGTGTACATGTTGAGTATTTGGTGAGTTTTTTACCTCAGGATTTGAAGCCAAAACCAGGAGTGGAACAATCAGTGGAAAAGTGTAATAGAAACATGGTATTTAACTTTGGTATTTATTATACTTTTCCTCTGATTGTACCACTTCTGGTTTTGGCTTCAAATACCGAGGTAAAAAACTCCCCAAATACTCAGCGTGTGCACGTGGCCTTACTCAGCTTTTTCTGTATATCTTTAAAATGGCTGCATGTCCTGTGTCAGAGATGCATGATGATTTTCCCTTGCATTACAATTCAAGATTTTCTAGCCGAATACTTACTACTATTCGGGTATTCAGCTTGAATATTGAACCTAATGCAAGTCAATTAGTCATGAGCTCGGCCAACACACAGCCAGCCATAGAATGGGCTTTTCCTTTTGTCTTTTCACAGCATACAACACATCGCTCTGGAAGAAGGGGAGGGAAAATTAAAACCTTGAAAATGTAAAATCGCCCAGGGGTGAAAGGGTTAAAATCTTAAGACTTTGATGGTAAAAACTGATGCACAGACCGAACACTGATGAAAATTGGCCTGTTTTTTTCAATATGAAAAATATTAGTGACATCTGATGAGCACTTACTTTGAGGTCAATTACAAGTATTTGTAGGCACAGAACTGTAAGGCTACGTTCACACACTGCGTATTTTTACGAGCATATTTTGTGAAATACGCAGCTACATTCACACTGCGTTTTTTTCTGCATTTTTCTCTGAGCTTTTTCAGAGCCCATGTATCATGGGGCAATGGAAAAACGCAGAGGAAAAACTGCAGAAAGAATTGACATGGTGATTCTTTTTACGCACGCGTTTTTGCAGTGAAAACGCGTGCGTAAAAAAAAGCACAAATACGCAGTGTGTGAATGGATTGTGTCAAAACCCATAGGTTTGGCTGGGCTGCTTATCCAGAATTGCGTTTTCACTGCAAAAAGTGCACGTAAAAAAACGCAGCAAAAAACGCAGGTAAATACAGAAAACGCAGCAAAAAACGCAGAGAAGCCGCAAAATACGCAATGTGTGAACGTAGTCTTAGACTGATCTCTATAATTTTAGATATTTAGTAAGGACTGGTAAACGTTAACTGATTATTACAATTTGTAGGTGCAGGACTGTTATATTAAGCCCCCCAGCCCCCGAACATGTTTCATTATCTGTCGCGTCTTCATAGGTATTGGAATCCTATCACCATACCCCTGAAGATGCCACATGTGGCGGAACATGTCTGGCACCGTTTTAAATTTGAATTACATGTGATGGTGCAGTGGTCAGAAATCTAAATTACAGCTGGGAATACTACAACTCTCTAACCTTGTAAACACACCTTGAGATTTCTTCTGTTTTAATTACAAATTTAGATGAAAAGGTAAGTGTTATATGGTTTTGTTTATGCACTTAATATGTAATAGACTTGGAATTAACCTTTGTTCTGTGTCCTATTGCCTACTGAAATTGCTACTAACGTTTATCACAAGTTGACATTTTTTTTTTTTGATGCCGGACAATTCCACTGATGGCTTATCACAAGAACATAGCTGTGTGTGGGAAATATTGGAATGCAGAAGGCTTGCTCCATCTGTCCTGTGTGTGATCTGTGATTAATCTGTGGCTCAGTGTGTGACCTGTCAGTGGAGCATGGGCCAATGTCTGCAGAATTTCCTTAAAGTTATGTACACTAATTACACACTATAGAAAAGTGTCTCAGCAGCCTGGACTTAAAGGTGTGGTCCCATCCTACACTGTCTAGGTCACGCAGGACATTACAGTACAGAACTATGATCTATGAGACATTTCTTATACTTTTATGGTAAATCTTATGCTTCAGTCATTGTCCAAATATCTCATTAAATGGTCACCTCCTGGAAAATTGGGGCTGACCTGGTTGTGCAACCAATATTGTTTAATTCAGGGATTTCCAGATTGGGGGAAATGTAAAGAAAATCACGTGGGATGATGGCAGATGTTTTGCTGTTGTTACATTTGTTATAGTGAAATTAATGTGTTATTTCCATTCTTATCTCACTGTCTTAAAGCGGTACTCCGGGGACATAAAACATTTTGTGCTGACCCTGCCCTCCTACATGATGAAACAGAGCTGGGAACTACAGTTCTAGGATATATAGATCACTTATAAATCAATAAACTCATATCTGCTTCTCAGCTCTCATCCCTCCCTTTGGGGACAGAGAGAAGATTCAGTCATGCTGTAGCAGAGAGCAGGTAAAGTTTCAGGGGACAGGAACCTACTAAGTTGATATGGTGGAGGGGAGACCATGGCAGTGCTGAATAAACCAGTGGAGTGCTTTTCCTCTGCTTCTGGCTTGACACATGTCAGTACACATAATGCACCATTATAGGTTGTACAGCAGAAGATCACAGCATGTATTTATATTTTCTTGGTGACATGATTTCTATTTGTAGGAAGAACATCCCTGTTCTTACTTTGGATAAGATGGTATAATAGGGGCTGGATAGTAGTGTGACCATGGGGCTGGTAGCCACGCCCCCAGCCCATACCGAAGTATGAGGGGGCAGGAATGTAAGGGTATGTGCCCACAGGACGTTTTTGCTGCGTATTTCCTGCAGTTTCTGCATGCAGTTTACCATTGGTTTTATGGTAATGTAACATAGTAACATAGTTTTTAAGGTTGAAGGAAGACTTTAAGTCCATCTAGTTCAACCCATAGCCTAACATGTTGATCCAGAGGAAGGCAAAAAAAACCCATGTGGCAACACTAGCTCCACATTGGGGGAAAAAATTCCTTCCTGACTCCAGATATGGCAATCAGACTAATTCCCTGGATCAACGCCCTATCAAAGAATCTAGTATATATAACTGGTAATATTATAGTTTTCAAGAAAGGCATCCAGGCCTTCTTAAATGTTAGTAGTGAGTCATGTATGCTAATTTGTTTCTGCGGTTTTGATTCCCAGCAAAACCAATGTGTTTAACAGAAACGCTGTGCCCACACATTGGTTTTGCAAGTGTCAAGAAATGTGAAATCCCTGCGGTTTTGGTGCGGATGAGAGAGAATTGACATGTTCTATTTTTCCTGCATTATTGCTGCAGTCAATTGCAAAAACGCAGGAAAAACGCAGCGGCAAAAACGCAGTTGCAAAAATGCACAAATAACGCGATAAAAATGCAGGACCTGAACGCAGCAAATCTCCTGGCAAGGACTCTAGGATCCTTGAAAGCAGTTCAGGTTTTTCTGCGTTCAGGACTGGCTAAAAAACGTCCTGTGGGCACATAGCCTTAGATGTTCATGTAGCCCCCCAGTGTCCTTGCCCCCAACACACTTCCTGCTCTCAGCAGCAGCATGAGGCTGAATTTCACTGTCTCCTGAGGGAGGGGTGAAGGCTGAGGAGCAGATAAGATTTTATTGATGTATAAGCGATCTATAGATCCTAGAACTGTAGTGCCCCGCTCTGCTTCATCATGTAGGAGGGTGGGGGCAGTACAAAAATTTTAATCTCCCAGGAGTTCTCCTTTAATGTCTGTTTTTCTACTTGTCCATGAAAAGAAAACTTATAAAGTTTTATAAACTCTTGTAAAATTTATTTTCATGCCTTCTTGACTTTGCCTCCTTGGATCCACCACATTCCTACAAGCAAGGCGAGTTCCCTCTATACTAGGCCACATTCAGATGTCTATGTGTTTTAGATACGCAAAAACAATAGTTTGAGGGTCGCCAGTGTTTTGGAACTGAGATTTAACAGTGATTTTCACGTATGGATATATAAATTACAAAGCTTCTCCTATACATTACAGAATTAATCACGGACTGCACACTGATTTAATCTGTGTGCTGTGATTTTCACAGATCCATACACTTGTATAGGCAATTTTCATCCTTGATGTCTGTAAACAGCGTGTCTCTGACGGGCTTCAAAAAGATAGACTTGAACAGCTCCATAGACTATAATGACTGTATCCTATCCATGAAAACCATGGATAGAACTCACAAAAAACTTGTTTAAATGAAGCCTAAGTAAGACTGGATACACAATGGTGTGAAAATCTATTCCAGATTATTCTTATTTTGAACTTTGTACAAACAATATGGAGACATTTCCGACTTTGGTCTGAATTGTAGACCAATTTATGTAATTTAATGAATTTGGTCATGTTGTGAATGAAGAACCCTTGGATGCCATCCTTGTTGCACTTATGTGCTGTTTGTTTTAACACAGATTTGAGAGCGATCTCAAGCGGCCGTCACACGCAACGATTTTAAGCCCGATATCGTTTAAGCGATCTGCTTTTTGATCGCTTAAGCGATATCGTTTTGGCATCGTTGCATGTAATCAAGCGATTTTACTATGTAAAATCGCTTGATCGTAACATCGCAGATCTGAGCTCCGGAGCTCAGATCTAGCGATGAACGATGTCACGATCTGCTTCATCGTGATGTATGACACCACGATGATCCATCTCCCAGCGGCAGAGCCTATGCTGGGAGATGGTAACTATGGTACACGTCGGGTTACTAAGCGACGCGCGGCGCCTAGCAACCAGATGTGTACCATAGTAACCAGCGAGATCGCGGCTCCACATCGCTGGTGAGTCTGCCTGTGTGACAGCTCACCAGCAATGTGAGCGATATTGTAAGCGATCGCGCGTGCACATGATCGCTTACAATATCGCTAGCGATGTCGACATGTGTGACGGCCGCTTCATACTTTCTAACTATCAAAAATAGATTAGTGTGGTACTATGCCTCTAATCCTGCCTAGTCCGTTTTGTGCGCCACTTTGTGTTCTCACACTGTTTAATATCTCATTTATGGCCCCCTTGCAGTGTGACACCCATAGAATGCTAAACAGGATGATGCCCCTACAATGCCCCCTTACACATTATGGTGTACCTCTTACACAGTATCATTAGCCAACAGTGTTAGCCTATGAAATGATGCTCCTACACACCTTATTATGCCCTCAGTGCCCCACCACACAGTATAATGCTCTCCACATAATGATTTAATATTCCCCACTGCCTAATACCCCCACTGTATCCCCTATGAAGTTTGATATTCCATTTATTGTATGAGTCCACAGACAACCCCTTACATACTATAGAGCTCCCATACAGTATGAGTCCCCTTATATGCAGTGGGAATCCCGACACAGACCCCCTAAATACAGCATGAGCCTTCACATAGCCCTTTATATAAAGTATGTTTGGAGCCCACTGGGACGGGGTACTCGGTACCGGACCAGGGTACTGCTGGGGATATCACGGCGGTCTTGATCCGGACGTGTCCCGGGTTCCGCAAGAAAATGGGGGGATAGTTACAGGGGAGTTTGTCGTGACGCCACCCACAGGTTGTGGTCAGGGTGACCACAGCTGCTGCAGAACCTCCGGGGATGATGTTTGGCAGCTGGGGATGTAATGGCTGTCCGCAGGTAGAGCTTGGTTCCTCGGGCAGAGATAGTAACAGTCTATAGATGGTGCTATGAATATTGCAGGATAGGGGTAGTAGTAGAGATGATAGCTGCTTGTGAGGGAACGCAGGAATTGAGCACAAGGCTCACACAAACTCACGGTTTTTAAGTTTTCCAGGTCTCTACTGCAGATGATGTTGTTAGCATACAGTCAAAGGGAATCTTTGATTAGATGAAAAACAGATAAAATATATTAGATATTGAACTTCAGTGAGAACCCAATGGAGAATTCTTAGAGAAGCAGTGAAGCGACTTCTTAATAGTGACAGTCCTGACAAATTTACTCCAAGGCTGCAGTGAAAGTTATAGAACATGTGAAAAGAATATAAATAACAGTGGGGCCTATAGTTCCAGCTATGATGATGATGTCATCAATCCTATAGTAAGTCATTGGGAGGGAAGCAGAGAGGAAAGCATCTACTCTCAATCAATACGCATCTCGCGATCACAATAATACACCAGAATAACATTGAAAACATGAAGGATTATGTTCTATGGAAATGATGAGTCAGATCTAAAATCTGGAACAAAGCAATCCCATTATGTAAGGTGTAAAGCAAGTTCAGGACTATGCCCTAAGAACAGAGTATTGACAGTATAGATGTAGTAGGGCCATTGTAAGGAAAATTCGACCAAAGAGCACAATAACATGGTAGAAACTAAAGCGAACTGTACATGTAATCCACATATGAGTCTGACCTAAAGCATAGGAGAGATTGGTATTACATCCGACATAGTGTTCAGCAATCACAGTTACAGCGGGAAAAAAAGTATTTAGTCAGCCACCAATTGTGCAAGTTCTCCCACTTAAAAAGATGAGGTCGGCCTGTAATTGACATCATAGGTAGACCTCAACTATGACAGGCAAAATGAGAAAATAAATCCTAAAAATCACATTGTCTGCTTTGGAAAGAAATTTTTTTTCAACTTTCGTGGAAAATAAGTATTTGGTCAATAACAAAAGTTCATCTCAATACTTTGTTTGCTGGTATGTTGGCCCATTCCTCCATGCAGATCTCCTCTAGAGCAGTGATTTTTTGGGGCTGTTGCTGGGCAACTAGGACTTTCAACTCCCTCCAAAGCTTTACCATAGGGTTGAGATCTGGAGACTGGCTAGGCCACTCCAGGACCTTGAAATGCTTCTTACAAAGCCACTCCTTTGTTGCCTTTGCAGTGTGCTTGGAATCATTGTCATGCTGAAAGACCCAGCCACATTTCATCTTCAATGTTCTTGTTGATGGAAGTAGGTTTGCACTCAAAATCTCATGATACATGGTCCCATTCATTCTTTCGTGTACACGGATCAGTTGATCTGGTTCCTTGGCAGGAAATCAACCCCAAAGCATGATGTTGCACCCCTATGCTTCACAGTTGGTATGGTGTTCTTTGGATGCAACTCAGCTTTCTTTCTCCTCCAAACACGACGAGTTGTGTTTTTTACCAAACAGTTCTACTTTGGTTTCATCTGACCATATGACCTTTTCCCAATATTCTTCTGGATCATCCAAATACTCTCTAGTAAACTTCAGATGGGCCCAGATATGTAATGGCTTAAGTAGGGAAATACATCTGGCACTGCAGGATCTAAGTCCCTGGTGACGTAGTGTGTTACTGATGGTAACCTGTGTTATGTTGGTCCCAGCTCTCTGCAGGTCATTCACTGGGTCCTACCGTGTGGTTCTAGGATTTTTGCTCACCGTTCTTGAGATCATTTTGAACCCACAGGGTGAGATCTTGCATGGATTCCCAGATCGAGGGAGATTACCAGTGGTCTTGTACATCTTCCATTTTCAAATTATTGCTCCCACAGTTGATTTCTTCACACCAAGCTGCTTGCCTTTTGCAGATTCAGTCTTCCCAGCCTGATGCAGGGCTACAATTTTGTTTCTTGTGTCCTTTGATAGCTCATTGGTCTTCACCATAGTGAAGTTTAGAGTGATTGTTTGAGGTGTCTTTTATACTGATAACAAGTTCAAACAGGTGCCAATACTATAGGTAATGAGTAGAGGACAGGGGGGCCTCTTAAAGAAGAGGTTACAGGTCCGTGAGAGCCAGAAATCTTGCTTGTTTGTAGGTGATCAAATACTTATTTTCCACCAAAATTGGAAAAAAATTTCTTTCCAAATCAGACAATGTGATTTTCAGGATTTGTTTTCTCATTTTGTCTCTCATAGTTGAGGTCTACCTATGCTCTCAATTACAGGCCTCTCTCATCTTTTTAAGTGGGAGAACTTGCACAATTGGTGGCTGACTAAGGGAGGTTTCACACTGGCGTATGCAAACGCAGTGCATCGAACGCAGCCAAACACTTGTGCACATGCGTTCCTATGTTTAACATGGGAACGCATGTACCTGCATTTGGCTGCGTTCGGTTGCGTTTGCGTTCAGATGTGCATAAGTTGTGCGCCCTGCGAACTCTGCTTGTTGCATTTTTGTGCATTCGCTGGCGCTTGATTTATCTGCAAGTGTCCGCAAGTGCACAAACCACGCATTGAAGTCAATGGATCGACAGTGTCTTCCGCATGACAGCGCAGGAGAACGCTGCGGATCACATTGAAATCTCTCTGGTGGCCGGCGCTGATCCAGAAGGCTGGATGTGGCTCTCGGGCTGCACTTTGGCAAGGTCAGCTCGATAGTACCTCTTCAAACACAGTATTATACTCCAAAAGTGTTACTTGCTCCTGGTGCCCAATTGAAAACCTACAATAAGTGTCCACTTACCATTTAATATCCTTAATACTTGTGTCTTATGTGGCAGACAGGCCTTTGAGCTCCTCAGGGGCTTAGTGTAACTGCTACCTCTTCACCCCAATAACTACGCCCCTGAGGACCTGTAATTTGCAGAAGAGCGCTTTACAGCAAACTACCCTTGACAAGGGGACTGCTTTATTCTTTTTATTTTACTTATTAAAAATTGCAGTTTTACAAACAAAGAAGAAAGTTTAATAAATGATTAAGATAATAGGTGACTTTGGCCCCTTTCACATAGGCATTTTTTTGAAAATGCGGCAGATCCGGCAGATTTACCGCAGCTGCCGCATATTCCACCTAATGGCCACACTTGCGGCACTCTTGTGGCAAGCCCCACGCATTGTGTATGGGGCTTGCGGCAAGTGTGGTTTTGCCGGTTGCGGCCGCAAAAGAAAACGCTGCTGACCCTGTTTTTTTTCGCGGCCGCACTCGACCGCAAGCCCCATAGACAATGTATGGGGCTTGCTGGATCAATGCCACAAGTGCGGCCGTTAGGCAGAAGATGCGGCAGAAGTGGTAAATCTGCCGGATCTGCCGCATTTTTAAAAAAACGCCTATGTGAAAGCAGCCATATATCTGTATGGCTCAGATACTAATCTGTACATACAAGCATCTATTGGGAACTGTAGAATGATGAAATGAATTGTCACTGAATTTATGAATAGTAATGATACAACCATGATGGGAAGGGAAAAATAAGTACCATACAGTGTCATATAGTAAAATGATTATAGTATGGGCTTGTGCATTGTCTCTTATTTTGAGTCCAGGATGTCTTGGAGTGAAGTAAGGTGCATTCCTTCCTTGACCTCGGTTCAGCAGACAGGTGCGGTTCTCATCCAGTGATATCCCAAAAGTCTGCTCTCTGTGTATGTACCTTCCTCTTAGTCAACATGAATAATAAGCATCGGTGTAGATTCACACAAGGATATAGATCAGTCATTGACACAATCTGTAAGGGTGACTGAGATGTCTGAAGAAAAACTAAGATAACGATTGTCCCAGTCATTTCATTGACTAATAGAAATCTTGTGTGTAGATAAAGACTCACTTTTTGTACGTATTTTATACTTTTAAAGGGATCCTGTCACCCCCAAAACACATGTAAACCTATTAAAACCTGTCCCTAGAGCATATTAACACTTTCCCTACACTGTTTTTACCTCCTAAATGCAGTAAATGACATTGCATAAAAACGTTTTATAAGTACCTGATTACTGATGATAATGAGTGACTATGCTATTCATAGTCACTCATCAAGACTGCCCCTCTGCTTCATAGCACGCCTGAATAGGCGTGATCTTCATAGCAGATTCAAATTGCCGCCTCCCTGCTGTGCCCTGTGTCGTCCGAGGCTGCTGTGTGGCTGGGTGACGCGATCCGCGTCATTCCCGGCGCCTGGTGACGTATTTAGACCGGCGCCGCGCTGTCGGCTTCAAATGCACACTGCGCATGCCCATGCGCATGCGCAGTGCGCATTTTGAAGTTTACAGCGCGGCGCCGGTGTAAATACGTCACCCGGCGCGGGGAATGACGCGGATCGCGTCACCCAGCCACACAGCAGCCTCGGACGACACAGGGCACAGCGGGGAGGCGGCAATTTGAATCTGCTATGAAGATCACGCCTATTCAGGCGTGCTATGAAGCAGAGAGGCAGTCTTGATGAGTGACTATGAATAGCATAGTCACTCATTATCATCAGTAATCAGGTACTTATAAAACGTTTTTATGCAATGTCATTTACTGCATTTAGGAGGTAAAAACAGTGTAGGGAAAGTGTTAATATGCTCTAGGGACAGGTTTTAATAGGTTTACATGTGTTTTGGGGGTGACAGGATCCCTTTAAGACTAGGAAGGTTATGAAAATTCTTACCGATTGATGACCTGTATTGTAGGATCCATCTTGCTTACCAAGTTACATTGCAATAATGGCTATTAATCAATTTCATAAACGTCTTTCAAACTAATTTCTCCATACATAACTTTTTTCTATGACATTCCAACTTCCAGTGAATTGGACAGTGCCTAGGAAGATGCTGATGTCTTTAAAGCACCACTCCAGCATTTTTTTTTTCAGCGCTGGAGTGGTGTTTTAAATCTAAATCCCTTGCCCCTATCATTATACTTGCGCTCTGGCATTTTCATACTTTTTCGGCACCACTCCAATTCCGCCACACCATCTTGTGACTGGAACGTCTGACTGGTGGGAAGTTAGAAGGTAGGTCATAAGCTCCAAATACATCTCTGTGAGAACCATAATGAGCCCATAATGAGGCTGTCATAAACTTGTATGTAGTTGAGACCTCCGATATCCTCAATGAAACACCCGAGCTTCCGGCTGGTCACAAATCCCCGGCAATAGAAGATAGAGCTACCTGGGGCAAATATAATACAGGGGTCAGGGGACTTGGATTTAAAACCCACTCCAGCAGTGCACTAAAAAAAACTGCTAGAGTGGTGCTTTAAAAAAAAATACAAGTTAATATCACTCAGAAGATTTCCTAAAATAAAACTTCAGATGATGGTTCCTTCTAATACATATGTGGCGCCCCTGCGGTCTGGTTGGCACAAATGGTAATGCATCTAATATTCTTGTATTGTCTGTTTGGAGAGAGGTGATGATCACTTTCCTGGAATTCCCCTAAACATCCAACACGGTCCAGACTACAATCAGAAGGTGCAGGGTGGAAGAGACCCACCTTAGGGTAGACCCCACTTCTGGTTGCAGGGAGGAATTAAGACAGAGAGTGGTAGTCAAAGGAGTTGTTCATGGCTGGATATCAGGCCAATTTGTTGCATCTGCTGCCAGCTCAGAGTAGCTGGGCAGAGGAACAAAACTGCAGGAAAGGGACCAGGCCCTATGTGTCCAGGTTTTCAGGACCTGGCCACAGAACCTGGAGGCTATTGTATTCCATGCCAGATAACCATCCTTTTGGACCTGTCTGGGGCACAGTGGCAAAGAGAGCCAGAGAACTGGAGCAGTCGCTTGCAAGGCTCGCGTCACCTGCCTTTCTGGAGGGTAACCACAGCCCAGAGGAAGCTAGAGGACAAAGAGAGGAACTAGTATTTGGGACTAGAAGTCAGCAGGAATGTCAATTTGTGGCGCCCCGCAACGAGTGCGTCACAAGGGAGTATTGCAGCCGCAATATTCTCTAGACAAAGCAGTGAAATAGTTAACTCAGAGATCCAACCCAACATACAACACCTAGAACAGGGGACCAATCATAGGTCCTGGTGGGTGGAGTGTTAGGGTAGTGAAGAGAACACAATAATCTAGACAGTCAGTTAGAACAAAGTCGAGTCAAGTCTAGAACTTGGAGAGGAGCGGGGGCTCCGCACTCCGTGCGGGCCCCTGGGCCGTCACCGGTCGGGTGTCCGCACCTGAGGCCTTAACTACCGGGAATGGGCATTTCTACACGGGTTCCCAAAAGACTCCCGTGCCCACAACTTACAGCCGGTTCACTGGTACCGAAGCTGGCAGCAGTTCACCTCTGTCACGCGAACCAGCCCCGTGGAGGAGCAGCTTTATAGGAGCACCCCACCACCAGCCAGTTTCCAGTCGTCTAACCAGCGGTGTACCCACCGAGGGACCCAAGGCTCCCCAAAGAATCCAGAACGTACATCATGGATAGGGCATTGAAGCAGCCTCCCCGTACCCGACCTGGTATTCCTGGGCGACGCTGGCAAGAGAAGCTAAGGAGGTAGAGAGGAGGTACACTGCGGATCTCTGAGGAGCACTATCACTGCTGAGTCCACCCGGTCTTCTACTCAACCACTGTAAGCCATGTACTGCCTGCTGGTTACAGTAAAGAACCGTTGCAGAGACTATCTGTGTCCGTGTCTCCTTATGAACTGTCCGTCATGAACTAAAGGTAACCGCAGCTGCCGCACAACATCTTGAGCAGCTCCAGCCCCCGGGATCACCGCTCAGCCTGTGGGGAGCGTAACATCTTGCTGCTGTCCATCACCCCGGGAGGTTCCGCAGCGTCGGTAGCCCTTACCGTAGCCCTTACCGAACTACTCATAGGTGGCGTCACGAAGAAAACAAATTAAAAACCCCTTTTTAATCTGTTCCCGTAAGACGACCTCAATTTTGATCTGCACTACACCGGGCCCCACTACCGGCAGGCGCGATCCACCCGTGACAAGGTAGGAGAAGAATCGCCTGTTTAAACCGGGAGTAACCCTGGCCCCTGGTGTGCGTCAGAAAATGGCGTCACGAACAGGATACGAGCAGGCCCGTTACCAACGGGTATGTTGTGCTTAAACTGGACTTTATTGTCTACAATTGGACTTTGTTCGTCCTAAAAAGAACTTTCCCGCCTTTACACCATTGGGTCAAGATGGCGCCCAAGATGGCGTTCCCGCCACAAGAAGCCGCCACGTGAAGCCCAAGAGTGAGTCAACCCCCCCCTCACTGTGGGAGGGCCAAAGACAAAAGGCGCCAAACTCTTTGTCCGCCCTGATTGCTCGAATCAACCATGGGGGCGGATCCAAAGACTTTTCCCACGATTGGACTACAAAAGCCCAGAGGAGATGGGAGTGTCATACCTAGACACACCGACAGAGAGAGAAGACATCTTCACCAGCTCAACCAGAACGTCTTACCGGTTGATCGGGTGTGGTTTCCCTCCAAAGAAGAATGGCCAGCATGAGACTCCAAGACCTGATGCGGGAGGTCGAGGCGGAGGCCAGAGCAGCCATAAGCCAACCGGGTCCGGATCCTGCCCTTACCATAGACGGCAGCCCCGACTTCTGGCTAGAGGCTCTACAAGACCTCCGGGTGCGGTTACTAGAGACAGTGGAATGGACGATCCGTAGCTGGAGCGCGACCCTAGGCAGACGACTACACCATGCGATGCAGCAGAGCCGACCGGGTGCAGCTTCTCCAAGCCCAGACGACGTCACCAGCTTCTCGACCGCCTCACCCTCGCCTACCACCTGTCCTGCTCCGTCACCTGAGCCAATAGACTGTGTCATTCCGGTGGAGGCCGCAACTCGACCCGTTCCAGCGACCAACATCGCAACCGATTCCGTTCTTGAGCCGGAGCTCATAACACGCTCCATGGAAGAACTCGATCTCTACCAGGTTCCACCTGCGGAACCCGCGACTAGTTTCCACACTACCGAGACTGTCGCTTGTTTCTCCCTTGAACCGGAGGCCTCCTCTGCAACCACAGAGGCCTACCTGGTAACCGGGATTGAAACACCTTTACCTGCGGAAACAGATGAAGAGGCAGGCAGCCTGGAAGCCCTACAGGACGTCCCTACGGAAGGATCCGCAGCACCACCGCCCCGTTGTACAACGGAACAAGCTTTAACGTCTCTCATCATCGAGCAGCCTGATGTGATCATCGAGGAAGAAGTCGGAGAGGATGACGACGAGACCCACAGCACCGCTGAGGATTTCGACACCGGGTTCGCTTGGGGAGACAGCAAAGAACTTCCTTCCGGGCACACAGCTCGGGTACACTGGTCGGGTGCACTGCCGACACCTTCCCCTGTGCCGTTCCACCGGGTTCCGATACAGACAGCCCGCCAAGTTCAAGCTTCCCGCCAAACCACCAGCTCCATTACTCATCTTTACACCCCGAGCCGTAACGACGGAGATATACGCCAGAGACGACGAGAGGAGTGGCAAGCCCGAGAACGCGCCAACATGGAGGCCCGTGCCGAGGCTCGCCGCCAGCCGCCGCTGCCTGATGAACTCCGCCGTGAAGGTAGAATTTCCACCTTTAACTTAAATACCGGGTGGGGTTCGCTTGGGAGGTGGGTTTGAATGAGGAGGTGTTTGTGGGGCGCCGGGACGTTGAGTCAAACTTGCCAAGAGGACATCCCGATCGCGACCTATACCGGGGCGATATTATCACCTATGAGCGCTATGCTTGTGCAGATGGGTGGTTCGCTATCCGGGTACGCCATCACCCTCAGAGCCAGTGACTTTAAAACTTGAACTTCATCAATGACTCTGTTCCCGTTAATCATTGACTGTGTGATCTCGCGGCTACAGCCTGGACTCTAGTTAAAGTACAGCCGACCGCCCGCCGGGTCCGCACAAAGTGATTACCTGTTTCTTTGCTTATAACATCAAAGCATTTTTTTACCTGTTTTTCTATTTTAATAAAAGTGTGTCATATATGTATAAAAATGTAAAAACCTCTGTAATGTGAGTAGTTTGACGCTTGGGGACAAGCTGATTTAACCAAGGGGGAGTGTGGCGCCCCGCAACGAGTGCTTCACAAGGGAGTATTGCAGCCGCAATATTCTCTAGACAAAGCAGTGAAATAGTTAACTCAGAGATCCAACCCAACATACAACACCTAGAACAGGGGACCAATCATAGGTCCTGGTGGGTGGAGTGTTAGGGTAGTGAAGAGAACACAATAATCTAGACAGTCAGTTAGAACAAAGTCGAGTCAAGTCTAGAACTTGGAGAGGAGCGGGGGCTCCGCACTCCGTGCGGGCCCCTGGGCCGTCACCGGTCGGGTGTCCGCACCTGAGGCCTTAACTACCGGGAATGGGCATTTCTACACGGGTTCCCAAAGACTCCCGTGCCCACAACTTACAGCCGGTTCACTGGTACCGAAGCTGGCAGCAGTTCACCTCTGTCACGCGAACCAGCCCCGTGGAGGAGCAGCTTTATAGGAGCACCCCACCACCAGCCAGTTTCCAGTCGTCTAACCAGCGGTGTACCCACCGAGGGACCCAAGGCTCCCCAAAGAATCCAGAACGTACATCATGGATAGGGCATTGAAGCAGCCTCCCCGTACCCGACCTGGTATTCCTGGGCGACGCTGGCAAGAGAAGCTAAGGAGGTAGAGAGGAGGTACACTGCGGATCTCTGAGGAGCACTATCACTGCTGAGTCCACCCGGTCTTCTACTCAACCACTGTAAGCCATGTACTGCCTGCTGGTTACAGTAAAGAACCGTTGCAGAGACTATCTGTGTCCGTGTCTCCTTATGAACTAGTCCGTCATGAACTAAAGGTAACCGCAGCTGCCGCACAACATCTTGAGCAGCTCCAGCCCCCGGGGATCACCGCTCAGCCTGTGGGGAGCGTAACATCTTGCTGCTGTCCATCACCCCGGGAGGTTCCGCAGCGTCGGTAGCCCTTACCGTAGCCCTTACCGAACTACTCATAGGTGGCGTCACGAAGAAAACAAATTAAAAACCCCTTTTTAATCTGTTCCCGTAAGACGACCTCAATTTTGATCTGCACTACACCGGGCCCCACTACCGGCAGGCGCGGTCCACCCGTGACAAGGAAGGAGAAGAATCGCCTGTCTAAACCGGGAGTAACCCTGGCCCCTGGTGTGCGTCAAATTCACCTTATTCCAGCAGGGTGGACTCATCTCTCTCCGGATTGGCCGAGCCATATACCTGGTTCTCTGCATGTGTCCTGGATTGCTGAACTGCACAGTAAAAGGTAAAGAACTAAGAGACTGACTCCTGGGTCTAATTTGCCTTCGCACTTCCCATCTATCTCTCTGGACTATCACTACTCTCATCCATCCACACCTCCAGGGCCTGCCTCTGCTGGCGGAGGTAATACCACCACACTGCCATTCCATCTAACCCTTGAAGCTACCTATGCAGTGGTGGCCACTCAGTGGCCACAATATTCAGCTGGTGTCACAAACTCTCTACTTTATTTTCCTTTTCTTTTTCTCCCTTTTTATGTGGCCCATGGCTATAGCACTGGGTCTGCTACCGTGATATTGACTGACTGGACCCAAATACTGGGTGTCCCAGCACTGCAGGCTCCACGCATATGATGTTCAAAGATATGTACATGTCCATTGGTGTTGAATAAATCTTCTTGTCTTGCAGAAATACAGTTTTAACTTGGATGTTTGGTTTTATCCATTTGTAGATAATTGTAGATGTGTGTTGGCTTCAGTTGGATGACCAGAATACTTGAAGATTCACTAGAGGCCTGGACTCAGAAACAATAATAAATACATAATCTAAGGCTGCTTTCACATCAGCGTTAATTGCTGATCGCGGCAGTTGCGGTGAAAAAAACGCAACTGCCGCGATTACCGCATAACGGCTGCACTTGCGGTTCACTTGCGGTAAGCCCCATACAATGTCTATGGGGCTTGCGGCAGGTGCGGCAAGTGCGGTTTCGGCACTTGCGGCAGGTGCGGCGGTGAAAAAAACACATTTTTTTTGCGTCCGCAAGTGCCGAAACCGCACTTGCTGCACACTTACCGCAAGCCCCATAGACATTGTATGGGGCTTGCCGCAAGTGTGCCACGATCACGGCCGTTATGTGGTAATCGCGGCAGTTGCGTTTTTTTCACCGCAACTGCCGCGATCAGCGAAAAACGCTGATGTGAAAGGACCCTAACATGGCCTGAATGGTTCAGTAGAGCACAACACCATTTGAAGTTGACTTTGAAGGTAACCACTTGCCATTAGGGTCTAATTGTTACGGGTTTACTCACATATAGACTTTTCTGATGTGTCTTGTGTGAAATTAAAATAAAAAGGTTTATCATAAAGGTACATTTTACGGTACACCTGTTCTGTATTGAGTGTGAGCCCTCAGAATCATATTCTACAGTGTGTCCAATCAATTAAGTCCCATCTTGGTTGTATATAAGCTAAATGAGTAATACAAATCGACGATTTAATTTATTTTGTGGTCTTACAATATCTGAAAAAGAGACCTAAATTGTCTTTAAACTTTGTGGCTGTAATCTACTAATTCATAGCCCCACTACAGGAGCCTTTTTATTTAACCACTGGAGTGTTGCTTTAAATGTAAGTCCCCTTTCCCCTGTTTTATACTCAACTGACGTCATCTTCATCTTTGTCCAGCATTGCTCCATTTTGTCTTCGGTGATTAGTGACCTACCAGCAGCTCCAGTGTTTCATGGAGCGCGCTGGAGGTCAAAGCTCAAGACATCTCTATTAGAGCCTCATTTTGGGCTTGTTCTGGCTTTCATAGAGTTACACTGAGCTCATGTGATGTAAATTCTGACTTCCGGCCATTCAGAAGTTATAGGTACAAGATCACACTACCGGACTGGATTGATGTTGAAAAATGGTGAAGCCGCTGAAGGTCAGTTTATTTTGAAAAGGTATGGTACAAAGCCAACACTGCACTTCAGCAAATGAGCACCATACCCACAGTGCAGCATGGTAGAGGCAACATTATTCTTTGGAGCTGTTTTTTGGTGTCTTGAACTGGGGCTTTAGTTAAGGTGGAGGAAATTGTGAACAGTTTCCAATATCCGTCACTATACAGCAAAACCTTCAGGCTGGACCTCCAGTGATCATACAGAATACAGTATAAATGGTTTTTCTGGGTATCCCCATTAAATGGTGACGACTCTTCATAACCTGTGTTAGTACAGTCTGTTTAACACAGGCAATGGAAGAGCTAGACATTTTGTTCTTAACAGGTGTGCAATTCTAATTAATGTATGCACATGCTGCAAAGGAATCTAATTCCAGGTCATATAATTTGAGTGTTAGATCCATCCCAACCAGTTTTTATTCCCATGCACCCAGTGAGACTTAATACTACATTGGGTGTGTATGTGAACAAAGTCATCTTCATCTTACAAGGCGACAGACTCAAGTTTGTCAGGGCCCAAAATAGCACTTTCCTGGAACACTTCTGATTAATTATTATCCTGACACTCATTAGTCTCTGTTTATGTTGCACACCAATTGGGTAATCCAGACGCTCTTCTGTTCCCACATTAGAAATCAGCACTGTCCTTTAATATTAAATGTGTGTAAATCATGAAATGAATAACTTACACAAGGATAAAAAACTACATCTAAGGGCGCTTTCACATCTGCGTTTTTCGTAATTCGCGGCAGATGCGGTGAAAAAACCGCATCTGCCGCGTTTGCCGCATAACGGTTCCACTTGCGGCACGGTTGCGGTTTTTTCCATAGGAAGTATAGGGGGACTTGCGGCAGATGCGGCAAGTGCGGTATTGCACTTGCGGCAGGTGCGGCAGAGAAAAAAACCGCGGCTTACTGCGGTTTTTTTTCTCTGCCGCACCTGCCGCAAGTGCAATACCGCACTTGCCGCATCTGCCGCAAGTCCCCCTATACTTCCTATGGAAAAAACCGCAACCGTGCCGCAAGTGGAACCGTTATGCGGCAAACGCGGCAGATGCGGTTTTTTCACCGCATCTGCCGCGAATTACGAAAAACGCTGATGTGAAAGGGCCCTTAGTTGGCATTTTTAGGTCAGTGGTTTTGGCACTCACCATATATACCAGAAATGGTAAAAGATAAAGATAAGCCTGGAAGCCACTATTAGTATGAAACTGCATTAAGAATGCATCAGGAACAAGATGCTGCTCACAAGGATCACACAGCAGTGGACGGCTGATGCTGACAGTAGAGAAGAATGACAGTGTACACACACTGATACTATAAAGCCCCTGTCACACTAAGTGAGATCGCTAGCGAGATCGTTGCTGAGTCACAAGTTTGGTGACGCGACAGCGACCTTGCCAGCGTTTGACACTTAGCAGCGACCAGGCCCCTGCTGTGAGACCGCTGGTCATGTCAGACCATTTTTTGATCGCTGGGGTCCAGCTGGGCAGCATGCATCAGTGTGCTAGACAGGGACAACAACCAATGACCTCAATACTACAGGTCTGAGAAACAGGGTCCCAATGACCTCTGTATCTTTCCGGATCGTTGCTGCTTCGCTGGTGAGATCTGGCTGTTTGACACCTCACCAGCGACCGCATAGTGACGCACCAGCGATCCCTACCAGGTCGTATCGTTGTTGGGATCGCTGGTGCGTCGCCAAGTGTAACAGTACTCTAAGTGCGTTCATCTCCTGACAAAATTGAATCTTCAGTCCTTTACACATTGACACTATGGGAGTCGAAAGCGCTTACAGTGTCAGTGCAGTCTTGCTCTGGTCCTTCTCTCCTGTCTGCAGAGGCCGCTCGCTGCTCACAGGGATCACACAGTAGCGGGCAGCTGATGCTGACAGGAGAGAGGAATGAGAGGATACACACATTAATACTATGAGTGTGTTTGGCTCCTGCAGTGTCGGTGTGTACAGGGCTGGGGATTTAATTCAGGCATGGCTCCAAAGCGAATTCTGTCAATCAACATAGGAAGGATTGTAACTGAGGGGTGTAAAGGTACCTTTACACGCTGCAACTATCACTGGTGATCGGTAGCAACCGTACGTGCGTGTGCACGTTTTTAACGGTTGCTAACGATCGCCGATGCCGCATGTACACGCCTCAATAGCGTCGTCAACCCAAGGGAACGTGGTTCCCCGGACGTTGAAACTGATCCTGCGGGAAACTTCTGGTTGAATACTGTCGCTTCCTCACACGCCGCAACCACTAAGGGAATGTGGGCGTACATCTTTAGCGCCGCAAGAACATAGGCGTGACAGAGTTGTGTATTCCGCACCCCAAACACGCTGATTAAACAACGCAATAGCGTCATGATTGGCCAGCCTGCGCAGGAAGGCTGGCTAGTCCATGACGCCATTGCAATTGAGTAGTAGTGCTCTTTAAATATGGCACCCTGTGCAGGGACAGCCAATGGTAACACAGTAGCCCCCACCAATCATCGCTGATGGGGTGCGGAAAACATCACTCTGTGGCACGCCCCTTGGAAATCACTAGGCTACGCAGATTCCATCCTTATCGCCCGTTTACACGCCAATACCAGGGCAATTCACCATCTGGGTTGCCTTTGATTTTAGAACAATGCTCTGAAACCGCAACCCGGAGCAACTGCGAAAATCACGATCACTTTCCCAAATTAGACGCCGGAACTTCGTAGCAATTTCAAGGCAATCGAGACAAAAATCCCGATTGCCTGGCAGTTGCTACACCGCAGTGGTGGAGTGTAAAGGTACCTTAAAGGTGCACTAGGCCGCTGACCACACCAAGGGTGAAAATTTACATTTGTAATAAATTTCTTTTGATGTAAAACAACATTAGTGAAATCTGTACCTCAGGGATGATTTTTATGGGGGCTACGTCCCTTATATGAATGCAGAGGTCACGGTGCCTTAAAGGGAACCAGCTATGTCCGTTTTTTGTAATTAAACAACCACCAATGTTGTTTAGATCATGTAGTGTTCATTAGAAAGCTTTTTTAAAAAAAATAAATAAATAAATAAACATTTATTGTATTTATCCCACAAAAGAATTTTAAAAACTTACATATTTTCATTAGCTAGCTGGGCAACAACAGTCAAGCAGTCATTTGGCAGGTTAATAGTTACAAGTTCAGACGAATTTCACAAGATGCTGCAGGACCTGTGTGTGTCACGACCATATGACTATAATAGGCGGAGCTAAGTCTACATAGACCTTTGATTTTGCTTGCTAAGCTCTGCCCATTATGGTCACATGCTTGTGACATCACACAGGCCCTTTATACAGAGAAGTTGGAATTGAGTTAAAGGGAACCTGTCAGATCGCTTATGCCCCCCAAGGTGTCTATAGACACTATCTAATTTGCATAAGAAAATGTAAGTGCATAAATGCTTTTTTTTCAACTTTAATATAACACTATTAGCTCCGTCAGGGATGATTAGACTAGTACTATGAAGCTGCAAGTACAGATAGTGATAGCTTGGGGGGGCATAAACTAGCTGACAGGTTCCCTTTAATTTGAGTTTTGGGTTGACAGACTCCCTTTAACAGTAAAAATGATCCACACTTAATATAATTAGTCTTATAGACCCTCATCATTAACCCCTTGGATCAGACCAAACAGTGCTAAATGATTTTTAGCCAGCATGATCCAAAGCTTCCAGGCCCTGATGTAAAATCTCTTTTTCACCAACAATCACTTGTAATGTATTATGGGGGAAAGCTGCACTGTGATTACTTACGATGGGCAGTTTTGAGATTCATCATGACAAAATAATTTAGCAGTACACTAATCTGAACATACCCTGAAAATAATCCCATTTGTATATTGTCCAACAACTGAATATAATCAGTATGTTTTTTTAATTCATTATTACTACTACTACTACTACTACTACTACTACTACTAATTTTTATTTACGGTATATAGCGCCAACATATTCCGCAGCGCTTCACAATTCAAAGTTCATGTTTAAACAATCATAAGAAACAGTTATCAGAAAATACAATACCATGCAAAAAACAATACAATATAGTACAAAGCATAATGCAATACAATAATTAATCAATACTATACTACTCAATACTATACTACTTAATACTACTCAATATTGCTGTTATTCACTTATATTTGTATTTCATCTTTTTTGACTCTACTTAATAAGAAATATTTTCTTTCAAGCAAAAAAACGTTCATTTGATTTGCTTCTACCGTCTAAAATGAAAATGTATGGCAAAATAGGACAAAAAAATTTTTCAGCCCAGATTATCCCTCATCTAAAACACAGGGTCAGAATTATCACCACTTTAATAACTTTTCTATGAAATATGATATAGACATACTAAATTCCTGTCATTTTTTAAAACTATTGTCAGGAGTTTCTATCAACATTATAGCAAGTAGAACAAGCAAGGAGTGAGCATCTGCCTCATGTGCCCAGCAGATGGCCATATGTGCCTATGTACGTCTTCATTCTGTGAGCGTATGTGGTTGTCATCTGTCTATACATGTACTTTATCTTTAAAACTACTATACACATGAAAGTCGGTCTGAGCGGTCAACCTTCTGATGTTTTTGGGGTCTTCTGATTCCCCTGTCAGGGGAGAGGAAGATCGACCAGTCGGCATTTCGATGCCTGATCGTTTTGTTTTTAGAGGGGATAAAACACTGGGTCTCAAACTCTAGTCCTCGAGGGCCGCACACAGTACATGTTTTCAGGATTTCCTTAGTAATCAAATTACAAACTGTCAAATGTTAAGGAAATCCTAAAAACCTGCAATGTGTGTGGCCCTCAAGGCCTTGAGTTTGAGACCCCTGACCTAAGGTATCGCGCAACTTTTTTCTTTTTGAAAACGTATGAACACTGAAGCTAAGCCATACGTTCATATGTTTTAGGCATTTAGGGTCGATAGCTGACTGCCGAACACCTATCTCTTGTGTATGGCTAGCTTTAGAAAAGGAAGCTCTCAGCAGGTTCCCACCACCGCCTGGAAGGGTGGATGAAGACATTGTATGATGACGTCATACTGTCTACAGTATGAGCAGTGTTGGACTGGAGAAACAAGTTAGTTTTTGTCAAGCACTGTGTCGTAAAGTATTGCAGCGATCACATGACAACTGATCAAACGGACAAGCAAAGACGAATCCTAAGAAAAGTAGACGTCAGACCACATGAATCCAACAAGTGTTTCCTTCTTTATTAAGCATATAAAACAGGTATCATACATCAGCATGCTGACTAAGGCTTGTACATGAAGCCGAAACGTGTCAACTTGTATCCCACCTTGCTGATGTTATGATACCTGTTTTATATGCTCAATAAAGAAGGAAGCACTTATTGGATTTCACGAGGTCTGACGTCTATTTTCTCTGGATATTGTGGCAGCCCAGCTGACGGGCAGTGAGTCAAGACTTTGGATTGTCCTGGAATATTCATTTGGTGAGCGGAACACTCTATTTTATATTTAAAGACAAATCCTAACAGTGAGTATACTACACACTGTTAGGATTGGGCATACAGTCCAGGAGCATGCAGAAAAATCATGAGGTCCCATAGCAGAGGTTCAAATTAGGCACCTCCTCTCAAAAAAAAAACTATTGGGTCACATAATAGCTTATATTACAACTTTTTAGCCCTTTTTCAGTAATTCTCCTATTGAGCCTCGTAGATTCTCCTTTCATTGCAGCCATAAACGTTAATGCCATAAAAAAGTGTCCCAAAAGCACAGTATATATCTCCACAGTAACCTCCACAAACACAGTATGATGACCCTATTGTACCCACCCTCAACTACCCTAGCAAAGTATGGTGATCCCAACACATTATAATCCCCAACTGTAACCCCTCAAACAGTTCTCCATGCAGTATAATGGCCTCCACACAAATCCACACTGTATAAAGGCTCTCCAAACAGCACAATGGTCCTCTCTGCACAGTATTATGGGCCCCACACAATCCTTCACACTGTACAATTGCTTGCATACTGTATAATGGCCCTCAAGTAGGCCTCCATAAGGTGTAAAAGCTCCCCCATAGCCCTCCACTTATTATAATGGCCCCCACATAGACCCCAAATTAGTATAATTGTCTCCACATAGCCCTCCAAATATAATGGCCCCGACACAGCCTTCCATATAGTTTAATGGACTCCACATTGCCTTCCATATAGTATAATGCACTGCCATTGTCAATATCGTACAATGCACCCCATAGTCCTCCATATAATATAACTAGATAGTGGACCGATCCTAACGCATCGATTATTCTAGAATATAGAAATAGGAATTGCATGGGGAAGGCGGTGAGGGCTGAATAGGGAGAGACTTTGAGGACGAAGTGGTGGGGGAAGGACGGCGTGGCAGGGGGGAGGAGGATGGAGGGGCACAGGTAGGGGAAGATGGAGTGGCGGGGGGAGGAGGGAGGATGAAGGACGGAGGAGGTAGAGGCGGGGTGGGGAAGGATGGAGCGGCACAGGCAGGGGGAAGATGGAGCACAGAGTGGCGGGGGAGGAGGACGGAGGATGAAGCGGCGGGGTGGGGGAGGATGGAGCAGCACAGGCAGTGGGAGGATGGAGGATGGAGTGGCGGAGGGGAGGAGGACAAATAAAGGAGCAGGAAGTGGTGGGGTGGGGGAGGATGGAGCGGCACAGGCAGGGGAGGATGGAGTGGCAGGGGGAGGACGGAGCACAGAGCGGCGGGGGAGAGGAGGATGGAGGACGAAGCGGTGGGTTGGGGGAGGCTGGAGCAGCACAGGCAGGGGGAGGACGGAGGAGGAAGCGGTGGGGTGGAGGAGGATAGAGCGGCACAGGCAGGGAGAGGACAGAGCGGCGGGGGAGAGGAGGACAGAGGATGAAGCGGCGGGGTGGGGGAGGACAGAGCAGCACAGGCAGGGGGAGGATGGAGGATGGAGTGGCGGAGGGGAGGAGAACAAAGGAAGAAGGAAGCGGTGGGGTGGGGGAGGATGGAGCGGCACAGCCAGGGGGAGGATGGAGCGGCAGGGGGAGGATGGAGCGGCACAGCCAGGGGGAGGATGGAGCGGCAGGGGGAGGATGGAGCACAGAGCGGCGGGAGGAGAGGAGGATGGAGGACCAAGCGGTGGGGTGGGGGAGGACGAAGGATGGAGTGGTGGAGGGGAGGAGGACAAAGGAAGGAGGAGGAAGCAGTGGGGTGGGGGAGGATGGAGCGGCACAGGCAGGGGGAGGGTGGAGCGGCAGGGGAGGATGGAGCACAGAGCGGCGGGGGGGATGAGGACGGAGGACGAAGCGGTGAGTAGGGGAGGATGGAGCAGCACATGCAGGCAGGGGAGGACAGAGGATGGAGTGGTGGAGGGGAGGAGGACAAAGGAAGGAGGAGGAAGCAGTGGGGTGGGGGAGGATGGAGCGGCACAGGCAGGGGGAGGATGGAGCACAGAGCGGCGGTGGGGAGGAGGACAGGACGAAGCGGCGGGGTGGGGGAGGCCGGAGCAGCACATGCAGGGGAGGACGGAGGATGGAGTGGCGAAGGGGAGGAGGACAAAGGAAGGAGGAGGAAGCGGTGGGGTGGGGGAGGATGGAGCGGCACAGGCAGGGGGAGGGCAGAGCAGCAGGGGGAGGACAGAGCACAGAGCGGCGGGGGGGGAGGAGGACGAAGCAGCGGGGTGGGGGAGGACGGAGCAGCACAGGTAGGGGGAGGATGGAGTACAGAGCGGCGGGGTGGGGGAGGATGGAAGACAAAGTGGCAGGGTGGGGAAGACGAAGCAGCAGGGGGGAGGAGGACAGAGGACGAAGCGGCACAGGCAGAGGGAGCATGAGCAGACTCACACCCACACACAGAGTCATACCTAGACACAGGCTCAGACCCACACACATACTCACACCCGCAGCCAGACACACACCAACACACATACACACAGACTCACACCCACAGCCAGACACACACACCCAGACACAGACATACACACACACAGACTCACACTCACAGCCACACACACGGGCTCTCACCTCTCCATCCCCTGGTGGTCCCAGTGCTGGCCCTCATGTCCCTGGTGCTGAGCGCAGTGTCAGCAGAGCATAGGTGTGGTGGAGGCGGGCGCAGAGGCGGCTGTGTGCAGGATGATCCCGGGTGTCAATGCAGCTGGGCCCCGGCTGGCATGTGCTTTTGCCACCCAGCTGCACTGACAGTAGGCTGCTGACACCCGGGATCATCCTATGGCCGCACAGTCTGTGACAGACTGTGCGGCCATAGGAAGGAGGAGCCGCACAATTCATGCTCCCGTTGCTCCCTGCACCCTGGAAGCCCTAACCCCGGCAGCTCCTGGCCCCCGGTGTCAGTGGGTGGCTCATGACGCTAGCGGGCGCCATCTTTTGTTCTCTTTCTGTGTACAGAAAACGCGCGCTAGCGCTGATTGGTTGAGCCCACCGGGTGGACCAATCAGCGCTAGCGCGCGATTTCCGTCACAGACAGAGAACATTAGACGATTATATAGTAGATGGACTCTCTCTCTTTCATCACTACTTTGAACTGTATCGGCTTCTACGATGCCATTATACTGGAAAGTGTGATGCTGGGGGGCCATTGTCGGCACTGGCATCTGGCCCCCCGACTCACAGACCCCATAGGACCCGTGGTCTGCCGCCATTGGCAGTATTGCCACTGCTGAAGACATTTAGCTCTGGCCTGGAAAACCCCTTTAATAATAATGCAAAAGACACATTGCAGAGAGCTGTGCAATGTATCTGTATACATGTTTACATCAGCCAACTATCAGAGGTTATTACAGCTGAAAGACAGTGGTGCTGGATGTTGGACCCTCACCAATCCGGTTTTGATGACCTATCTGAGAGATGCTATCAATATAATTTGCCCAGACAAGCCCCATGAGTACTTTCACCTACCGAGATATCAATTTCATGGCTACCTTTGAGTATGATGACACTTCCATACATACATTATCATTATGATACTCTCACAGTGAATTTCCCAGCACAAGCACACAATGATGACCCTGAGTGACATAGGAGAATGGTCCACAGCTTGCTATAAACAGTATGAGGTCCCAACAAGTCTCTATATACAGTTTGATGGTCCCACAGCTACCTGTGTAAAGTACTAAGTCCCCACAGCTCCCTATGTATTGTATGACGCCTCCACAGCTCCTTATCTACTGTATGATGCCCCCACAGCTCCCTATATACAATATGTGCCCCCACAGCTCTCTATATACAGTATGATGCCCCCACAGCTCCCTATGTATTGTATGACGCCTCCACAGCTCCTTATCTACTGTATGATGCCCCCACAGCTCCCTATATACAATATGTGTCCCCACAGCTCTCTATATACAGTATGATGCCCCCACAGCTTCCTACGTATTGTATGATGCCATCATGTGCTCTGTGGCTCAATGTGACTGGCAAGATCTAATGATATCATCTTGCTTGTCGTGTCCTGTATCAGATGCACTGAATGGCAGAAGATGGAGCAATCAGAGATGTCAGGGCCCAATGGAGGATTCTCTATTTCTCTGGTGGTTCTGTCCAACCCTGTGTATGAGACCCAGAGCAGCCAAAAGAGCCATCTCTATGGTATGTATGTATTTATTCAAAGTCAACTAAAAAGAGCAGACACTAAAAGTCCCCGATACATATTAGACTAACATTGGCTGAATTTGTTGATATCTATGGTTTTGGCCAACAGTCTAATATGTATGAGGGTTTCTGACTCTCCCCCTACTAATGATATTGGAGTAGATAAGGATCAGATATTTCTTATTTTGGACAGTCTATTCTTTTACTCTCTGACAGGTAGGCTGCCATCAGGGACATCTGTCAGTGGCTCCCTTATAGGTAACACAAAAGAGCCTGGCCTGAGTACTCCTGTGTACGGGAGGGTTGGGAGAGAGAGCTGCCAGACGAACGATCAGTCAAAACATCTGTCAGGATTCTGGATCTTCTGTTTACCTTTTGTGCATTCTATCCCTTTTCCAAAGTGGTGTCTGCTGCTTAGCTCCTGTTTATGTGATCCTTCTTCCCTGGGTTTATAAACTCCAGTCTACCTTTTAGCCAAATCTTGAGTCTTCTGCTTGAATTTTTGGCTCGTTACTTCTCAGGATTGCTCCTTCTCCAGTGAGTTCGACTCGGCTCTTTCCAGCAACTTTTCCTGCTCACAGTGACCAGGGGTGCATGAAGGCTGCCTGTGCTGTGGGTGAGGAGCGGGTGGGGGGGGGTGTTGGCTGTCAATGGCTGGTGAGGAGCAGGGGGTGCTTTCTGTCGGCGGCGGGAGAGGAGCGGGGGGCGGGAGGGGCTGCTGTCTGTTGATGGCGGGTGAGGAGCTGGGGGGAAAGCTGAGTGAAGCAGTAGGCGCCGCCCCCTTCAGCACTGCCACCCCCCCTGCCTCCTTGCCGCCTGGGACTAGGGCTCACATTGTCCAATGGACAGTGCGGCCCTGTCAGTGACTCACCTGCTACTTGCTGCTTATGTTTTCCAGCGTCTGCTTCAACCTGCTACACTGGTCATGTAAGCCCTGTCTACTTTTGGTGTTTAGTGTTAAGTATGCAGGAGCAGTACTCTGACAGTTTGGACTTCCTAAGGCTCACTGCTCTGCTTTCGGGACTCATTCTCAAAGACTTACCTAACCTAGGCCCCCTGGGTAGACCCATGGAAGCATTGAAACACACGAAACGGAGCCCCCATAGTCCTCTCCGTACCCCCACCCCTCCCTGCACTGTGTAACCCTGGATTCCGCTGCAATGGAATAAAGCATCTGCACTAATGAAAAAGTCTTGTGGTGAGTGCCATCCATTTCTATGTAAACATTATAATTATTACATCATTACTATATAAACATTCAGACACCAGCTATCTAAAGTACATTGGGGCTTAAAGGTAGGAATACAACTTAGCTCAGATGCATTTTTGCTTGGCTCAAAGCTATTCTTTTGAACCAACTTATAATCACTTATGCTTTACTCAGCAAAACAAGTCAAAATTCAATCACGGAGTGGTAAGCCACCAAAGATACTGTATCTTTGTCAGAGGCTTTATTTCCAATGAGAAAAAAGGTTGTCTTTTCCCTGGACTTGTGCCATCGGAGGAGCATCAGGGCACTCCCTTACACATTAGATGGTCATCCGGTACGGCCAAAATTGACACGTTCAGTCAACGTTTATTTAATGCCTATTTTATACCTTAGGTGTATGAAACCTAGAAGTCCAAGTAAAACATATTAGCACATTTTGCTCTTTAATCCCCTAGAAATATTAAGTGATGGAATATAAATACATGGTAAATGATGTCTGTGAATAGAGATGTTTCTGTCCCCACACAACGTGATACTGCTATCCCCTTCTCAATTACTTCATGGGGGTGTTCATCATCACTGCTATACAGACCACAGACATAATGCTGTCAGTGTGTCTATGAGTACAGGAACCGCTGCTCCAAGTCTTATGTTGCTTCCAAAAAGTGTTGGATCAGTAATGGAAACACATTGGGACCACAGAGTCCAGAGGTAACAGACAGGTGACAGATAAATGTGGGGGGACCATAACTCATATCGTATGCTCCAACATGACATGCCTCATCCTTCATTTAGTGTCAGCTAGTTGGGCTTTTTCCATGCAATGTTTATAGTGTAGAAAAATGTAATTTATTTGTCTAGAATCAACAGACTTCTTCTTTTGCTAAATCTGTGAAATTGGTCACATGCTGGTATAATTAAATGACGTACAAACTTTGAGGGGGTAGCTAAAATTTAATTCCCAGTCAAGACAATCTCACCAATCCCAAAGAGCTCTGTACCGCAAAGAAAGTCAACAATATAACGATTAGCATATTGACAGTGGGGACCCCACTGCAGATTTTACTTTGGGTCCCAAAACCTGCAGGGATCCCTTCTGCTACTGACTCACCGTTGCCGGGTTCTCAGGTCTCAGGCGCTGGCTGCGGTCACGGTTCGGTGCCTGAGGCTGTAGGGGCCTGGTGGTCAATGCACGGTTAAATAAAGATAAAGTTTGTTTCGTGACGCCACCTGTAGGTGTCCGGTGATGGCACCGGCGCTGCTCAGACCTCCGGGGTGATGTGCTGCAGCTTGGATGGAACCGCTCCCTACAGGGCGAGCAGGAATCCCCGGGGCAGTTATGGAAGTTGAAGGGAATAGGGTAGCGCTGTCGGTGTAGTGTGAGTAGAAGGAGGGACACGCACACATACAGTCTTTTGGTACCTTTACTGGTGTTGACGGGTACACTCGACCGGAGATGAGGTAAACACTTCTGCATTTTCCACAGCAAGCAGGGTTGTAGGCTTCCTAGTATCCGTGATTCTGCTGGAGTCTGGCAGGCATGGAACCAAACCAAACCCGTTACTGCACTTTCTTGTGTGACTCTGCACACCCGGATTTGCTGCACTGAGGGCACTCTATGGAATTCCTGTCTTGGCCTAGACTCCGGGCTCTCATTTGGTGGTGCTTCGGGTGTCCGGGGAGCTAAACCCCCTATTTTTAGTGCTGGTTTCTCTACAAAGTCTATACTGTGTCCTTGTAGCTCGGACCCAGTGACCGGAACTCTGTTAGGGTGAGTCGGGATGTCTCCTCTGCCCCTATTTAGTACTTGCTTCTCTCCTGTTCCTGTGAACCCTACTCTAAGGGTCTACCACTTTTCAGGTGTTCTGGTATGGGCCTAGCGTGGCTCCAGTATCAGGTCAGATCACTCAGCTGCTTACAGTTCTCTAGTGACTGCACACTCTGGTGTTTTCTCCTCCAGGACCCGTATTTATAGGGGGAACTGGCTTAAGGCAACCAGTGGAGCTCCCCCTACAGGTCTGGGGTGAAAGGTGTTGTTAGTTAGTGGGGTCTGCTTGCTGTGTACTTTCCATCCATGCCCCAAGAGATCCTGTGGTGACCTGCACAGGGTGCCACACTACCCTTCATTAAATTCAGAGAGATTCCAAAAGCTAGAATATTGGAAATAATTGACAGATCTTCTTATTAAAGTGCTGGTTCCACCTGGTCAAAAGATCTCACTTTATATCAATTTACAAATAGTTTTTTAGTCCAGAAGTGAAAATCATAGGTGACAAGCGAGGTTCGACTTCCATAGCTATCGTCAAAACTACTGAGTCCTGACAGCATCCAACTGGCTGCTGTCACCACCCAAAGATTATGGAGCTCTGTAAAAAACCTTGTATAAATCTTGTGCATCCTAAACAAGGTAGGTACATAAAGTTAATTAATGGCCCCCAATACCAGCACTCCCAATCAGTATGATAGCCCCCGATGCCAGCCATCCAATCAATTTCATGGTCCCCAATGCCAGTCCCCAATTTAGTATGAGGGTACCCACAGCTACTGACATTTTAAAAATGAACACTACTCACCTTACCCCAATACCCCAGCGCGCTTCTTTGGTCTGTAAAATGTGAGTCCTGAGACTCACGCGCAATGTACTAACATCATTGTGCATGCAGTTCAGCTTTTGGATCTCTGATACACCATTTATTCAGTGGTATCCCCCCTCTGAGTATGCAGATACCTCTGAAATCTTTATGACAGATGGGGCAGGGGCTGGTGATGAGCACCACCGGATCCTCCTGGTTTATAGGCCTCATAGTGGCTGCATGGTCTGTCACTATGGCTGTATGCCCCTGCCCGAAACCTACACAACTTGCTGTAGCTTCCATCCCAAGTGGCTCAATTACCTTCCACGAAGAAAGGTAAAGTCACAAGTGATTCACCCATTTAAAATATTTATAAGTGCATCTTAAAGGGAATCTGTCAGCAGAGTTTCACCCCCAAACTATTTACAGTGCCTACAAGTAGTATTCAACCCCCTGCAGATTTAGGTGGTTGACACATGCGGAATCAACTTGGCATTGTGACATTTGGACTGTAGATCAGCCTGGAAGTGGGAAATGCAGTGCTACAAAAAATTTTTTTTATTTTTTTATTTTTTTTAAAGCGTTAAAAGTTAATTCAGAGGGTCATTTATTATTCAACCCCTCAAACCACCAGCATTCTGTTTGGTCCCCCTAAAGTATTAAGAAGTAGTTCAGGCACAAATAACAATGAGCTTTACATGTGTGGATTAATTATCTCTTTTGCCAGCCTTTTCTGACTATTTAAGACCCTCCCCAAACTTGTGAACAGCACTCATACATGGTCAACATGGGAAAGACAAAGGAGCATTCCAAGGCCATCAGAGACAAGATCGTGGAGGGTCACAAGGCTGGCAAGGGGTACAAAACCCTTTCCAAGGAGTTGGGCCTACCTGTCTCCACTGTTGGGAGCATCATCCGGAAGTGGAAGGCTTATGAAACTACTGTTAGCCTTCCACGGCCTGGACAGCCTTTGAAAGTTTCCTCCCGTGCCGAGGCCAGGCTTGTCCGAAGAGTCAAGGCTAACCCAAGGACAACAAGGAAGGAGCTCCGGGAAGATCTCATGGCAGTGGGGACATTGGTTTCAGTCAATACCATAAGTAACGTACTCCACCGCAATGGTCTCCGTTCCAGACGAGCCCGTAAGTTTCCTTTACTTTCAAAGCGTAAGTCAAGGCTCGTCTACAGTTTGCTCATGATCACTTGGAGGACTCTGAGACAGACTGGTTCAAGGTTCTATGGTCTGATGAGACCAAGATCGAGATCTTTGGTGCCAACCACACACGTGACGTTTGGAGACTGGATGGCACTGCATACGACCCCAAGAATACCATCCCTACAGTCAAGCATGGTGGTGGCAGCATCATGCTGTGGGGCTGTTTCTCAGCCAAGGGGCCTGGCCATCTGGTCCGCATCCATGGGAAGATGGTTAGCACGGCCTACCTGGAGATTTTGGCCAAGAACCTCCGCTCCTCCATCAAGGATCTTAAGATGGGTCGTAATTTCATCTTCCAACAAGACAACGACCCAAAGCACACAGCCAAGAAAACCAAGGCCTGGTTCAAGAGGGAAAAAATCAAGGTGTTGGAGTGGCCTAGTCAGTCTCCTGACCTTAACCCAATTGAAAACTTGTGGAAGGAGCTCAAGATTAAAGTCCACATGAGACACCCAAAGAACCTAGATAATTTGGAGAAGATCTGCATGGAGGAGTGGGCCAAGATAACTCCAGAGACCTGTGCCGGCCTGATCAGGTCTTATAAAAGACGATTATTAGCTGTAATTGCAAACAAGGGTTATTCCACAAAATATTAAACATAGGGGTTGAATAATAATTGACCCACACTTTTATGTTTAAAATTTATAAAAATTCAACTGAGCAACATAACTTTTTGGTTTGTAAGATTTATGCTTCTGTTAATAAATCCTACTCTCGTTTGCAGTTTGAACGCTCTAACTTATTGGCATCTTATTAAACCAGCTAAATCTGCAGGGGGTTGAATACTTCTTGTAGGCACTGTATATGTACATATTTCTCTTTCAAAGACAAGTCCAGCAATACCTTTAAGTCGCTAGTCCGTTCTTCCATTACTATGGATGTGGTAGATTTGAAGCTCTGTCACTCCAGCTCTATTTCTCAAACAGAGTCTCCTCCCCCTGCTTGACTGACATCTCCTTTGCCTGAAGTCACACTGAATAGAAGCTGTCAGTGAAACAGGAGAATACGGATCTGGGTGAGGAATAGAGCTGAAGTGACAGAGGCTTCATGTCTACCACAGCTATTTGCATATCAATTTAAACACTGATTTCTCAATAAGGGAAAAATGAACTGGCTATGTATTGCTAGAGTTCTCTTTGAAAAAGCTATATGTACGTGTTAATGAGAAGCCCACTGGGGCCGTGGGGTATTCGGAACCGGGCCCTCTCTCTATGGGGTATCCTGGGATATAGGTAATGAAACAGACAGACGCTACTGGCCTACTGGTGTACCAGAAGAGAACAAGTTGTTAACTATACAGTTTATTGAGGGGCTCCTTTTCTCTGCCCACAGAAGTCAGCTACGCATGATGGCCATACAGAACCCTGACCTAGACTTTGTGCAATTTAAGGATAGGGTCATCCGGATACTGCAGGAGATAACAGCCAGTAACCCAGAACCTGCGCAACGCCTAGCACTAACATACCACCAAGAGGGGGCACAAACCCAAAAGGCCACAGTAGGGGCAAATGCACAGACTCTTGAAACTATCACTCCTGAAGCCCTACACTTACAGGTCCAGGCACTGACTGAGGGCATGGCTGAGATGGCCAAAGCTATGCAAGTGATGCAAGGATCCAAGCCGGTGGAGATTGTGTTGGCTTGCAGTCGAGATGATGTCCTGTGGATGCGACAGTGAAGGAACCCACCGACCAGAGGATGACCCAGCAATCACTATGACCCTGAAGGCAAGCTCATCTTCCACCGCTGCAACAAGGCGGGCCATATCGCCAGATTTTGTACTTTAAACGAGAGTACCCTGGAGCAGCGGGCCACCCCTCAGGTATGAGACAACATGGCCCACTGAACTGGTGTGACAGGAACGTGGGAGGACGCCCAGTCTGCCTGTCGTGCTAGATGGCATCCCCATGTATGCTTTACTGGACACCGGTGCACTGGTGACATCAATACCGTATATCCTTTACAAGAGATACTGGGCAGACTCTGACATCCTACACTACACCGTCCAGATGAAAGTTTTACTATATATGCTAGTAATGGTCAGCCTGTGCCACAGGTTAGATTCAAAGAGGTGACCATAAAGGTGGGGCGGGCAGAATTGAAAGCCCAGGGATTGATCATTGTTGATGTTGATCGACGAAAAAGTAACTCAATGATAACCTTAGGCACTAATGTTATTGGGAAATGTCTAGGGAAGATTATTGTTTTGTTACAACAGGTTGCCGAAACTGTCAACCTCGGGCAGCAGCGAGCCCTGCAGAAATAAATAAGGGCCCTGATGCAGAAGCAGCAGTTGGAGCTGTCCGGAGGAGAAGTCGGCAGTGTAAGAATAAGTGATCCGGTACCCATTGCAATACCCCATAGGAGTGAAATGTTAATTGTAGGGCAGCAATAGGCCTTAGAGGGCAAGATTATCAAGCTCTAGTGGAGCCCGTGTATTCAGACAGTAGGCCCACTGTCCTGACAGCCAGAGGGTAGTTGATTTCCGCAAGGGGAGGGTACCTCTGCGTGCTTAAACTGTAGTGAAGAGGTCAAGCTGCCTAGGTATGCTACCATTCCTAAGTTATATACTGTCAATACCAACTCTATTATGGCAGTAGAACCTTTGAACCCGTCTGACAAGGTGAAGCACAATGGCTCTGAGGGAAATCTGGAAGATTGGTGCCAGAAGTTACATGTAGGCACTGACTCCACCCCTTCACACTAAAGCATGGAGTTTACTGGGTAGTGCAGGAATATGAACAAGTCTTTAGTAAACATCCTTTAGACTTTGGGCAGGTAAAAGGAGTTCAACATCATATCCCCACAGGTGTGACCATCCTCCCTCTATAGAGAGATACAGGCCTGTACCGCCAGCTCACTAGCAATGTACCAAAGAGATGTTACGGGAGATGAAGGAGGCTGGGGTGATCAGAGATAGTTGTAGCCCCTGGGCAGCTCCTCTAGTCCTAGTAAGAAAGAAGGATGGTACAATGAGAATGTGTGTTGATTACAGGCAGATTAACCGCATTACCAGGGGCGTTGCTAGGGTCAAAAAACATCCGGGGCTCGGGCCCACTGAGCTGCATTTTTCGGAATAAATTTAAATAAAACCCACATCACAGCAGTGTGGGTGGCTTCCCTTCCAGCGTATATTACATAGTTTCCCATCAGTGTAAGCATTACAGACTGCCGGCCGTGTAAGCATTACAGACTGCCAGCCGTGTAAGCATTACAGACTGCCGGCCGTGTAAGCATTACAGACTGCTGGCCGTGTAAGCATTACAGACTGCTGGCCGTGTAAGCATTACAGACTGCTGGCCATGTAAGCATTACAGACTGCCGGCCGTGTAAGCATTACAGACTGCTGGCCGTGTAAGCATTGCAGACTGCCACCCATGTAAGCATTACAGACTGCCGGCCGTGTAAGCATTACAGACTGCCGGCCGTGTAAGCATTACAGACTGCCAGCCGTGTAAGCATTACAGACTGCCGGCCGTGTAAGCATTACAGACTGCTGGCCGTGTAAGCATTGCAAACTGCCACCCATGTAAGCATTACAGACTGCCGTCCGTGTAAGCATTACAGACTGCCGGCAGTGTAAGCATTACAGACTGCCGGCAGTGTAAGCATTACAGACTGCCGGCAGTGTAAGCATTACAGACTGCTGCCAGTATACCCATTAAAGACTGCCGCCAATATACACATTAGAGACTGGCAGCTGCATACACATTAGAGACTGCTGGCTCTTTATCTTGTATATACAGCCCTATCTACTATATAATCGTCTAGGCACTTCCTGCGTCTGTCGCCGAAATCGCGCGCCAGACACAGGCCGCTTCTGTGGAGGAGCGGGTGGGGGGGGGGGGGGGAGCGGAGTATCGCCATATACCATGTGCTGTAATGTACCGCCATATACTATAGCGCTGCTAATCATGAAATGTAATGTACCACCATATACCATAGCGCTGCTTTACATGTACTGTAATGTACCGCCATATACCGTAGCGCTGCTATACATGTACTATAATGTTCCTCCATATGCTATAGTGCTGCTATACATGTGCTATAAAATACCACCATATACTATAGTGCACCTGTACATATACTGTAATATACTGCCATATACTATAGTGCTGCTATACATGTGCTATACTGTACCGCCATATACTATAGTGTTACTTTACATGTACTGTAATGTACCCCCATATACCATAGTGCTGCTATACATGTGCTGTAATGTATCGCCATATACTATAGCGCTGCTATACATGTAATGTACCACCATATACTATAGCGCTGCTATACATGTACTGTAATGTACCGCCATAAACTATAGTGCTGCTATACATGCACTGTAATGTACCACCATACACCATAGCGCTGATATATATATATATATATATATATATATATATATGTAGTTCACTCACATTGACTTAACAAGTTCTGTCAGTCACAGTATGTCAACTACATACATATTCTAGAATACCCGATGTGTTAGAATCGGGCCACCATCTAGTACTGTATATTCAGGTCAAACCTATATACATACAGTATATACAGACACACTAACACAGAATGTACTGTGGACCTGTATATAAAGTATTGTGCTGTGTAGAGACAACCAGCCACACACAAGCACAGCCCCAAACAGCCAACCACACAGCGACACACACACAGCCAGCCACACACACACAGCCACACAGCCAGTCACACACACAGTCAGCCACACACAGCCAGCCACAGCCACACATAGACATATAGCCATACAGACACACAGTCAGCCAGCCACAGCCACACAGCCCTAGCCACACACAGCTACATAGCCACACAGCCAGCCAAAGCCACCCACAGACACATAGCCACACAGACACACAGTCAGCCACACACAGCCCCAGCCACAGCACTCCAGGAACACACACATAGTCAGTCACACACAGCCAGCCACAGCCACATAGCCACACACCCAGCCACACACTGCCAGCCACACAGTCATCCCCAGCCACAGCCACACACAGCCCCAGCCACAGCCACACACAGACACATAGTCAGCCACACACAGTCAGCCACAGCGCCACATAGTCAGCCACAGACACACACAGCCACACAGCCCCAGCCACACGTAGACACACACAGCCAGCCACAGCCACACAGTCAGCCACAGACACAAAGCCACAGCCACACAGACACATAGTCAGCCACACACAGCCAGCCACAGCCAGATAGCCACACAGCCAGCCACAGCCACACAGCCCCAGCCACACAGACACACAGTCAGCCAGCCACAGCCACAAAGCCCCAGCCACACAGACACACAGTCATCCGCACAGCCCCAGCCACACACAGCTACATAGCCACACAGCCGGCCACAGCCACACACAGCACCAGCCACAGCCACACAGCTCCAGCCACACACAGATACATAGTCAGCCACACAGAGCCAGCCACAGCCACATAGCCACACAGTCAGCCACAGACACACACAGCCCCAGCCACACACAGACACATAGTCAGCCATACACAGCCAGCCACAGCCACAGTCAGCCACAGACACAAAGCCACACGCAGACACATAGTCAGCCATACACAGCCAGCCACAGCCAGATAGCCTCACACAGCCCCAGCCACACAGCCCCAGCCACACACAGACACACAGTCAGCCAGCCACACAGCCCCAGCCACACAGACACACAGTCAGCCACACAGACACACAGTCAGCCACACAGCCCCAGCCACACACAGCTACATAGCCACACAGCCCGCCACAGCCACACACAGACACATAGCAACATAGACACACAGTCAGCCACACACAGCCAACCACACAGAGCAAGTCACACAGCCACACAGTCAGCCCCAGCCACACAGCTCCAGCCACACACAGACACACAGTTAGCCACATAGCCCCAGCCACACACAGACAAATAGCCATACAGACACACAGTCAGCCCCAGCTACACACAGCCCCAGACAAACGCAGACACATAGTCAGCCACACACAGCCAGCCACACAGCCACACAGACACAGTCAGCCACATAGCCACACTGTCAGCCACAGACACACACAGCACCACAGCCCCAGCCACACACAGCCAGCCATAGCCACACAGATACACAGTCAGTCACATAGCCACACAGTCAGCCACAGACACCCACAGCCACACACACACATAGTCAGCCACACACAGCCAGCCTCCTCCACACAGCCACACAGTCAGCCACAGACACAAAGCCACATAGCCACAAAGTCAGCCACAGGCACACACAGTCACAGCCACACACAGAACAAAGTCAGCCACACACAGCCACACAGCCACATAGCCACACAGCCAGCCACAAAGAAACATAGTCAGCCACAGACACACACAGCCACACAGCCACACACCACGCACACATAGTCAGCCACACACAGCCACACACAGCCAGATAAGCCACACACACACAACTCACCACCAGCAGCTGCAACAGCAGCTCATCTTGCTGGCTCCCGCGCTGTGGAACAATCCCAGGCCCACAGAGGAGGTGAAGGAGCATGGCCTGGAGGCAATTGGGGCCCACCCCCTCACCTCTCCTCCCGCTCCTTCTCCTTTCAGTCTCCTCGGGCCCTCACAGACACAGCTGTCAGAGGAGAGTAGTCATGGCCCCTGCTGCTCTCTCTGGCTGACGTGTTTATAACTTGGCTGCATGGCCGCCACTGCTCCCAGTTGTCAGTCCAGGCCTGGACTCACAACAAACAGGGCTGCAGGAGCACGGCACCATATTATCTGCCTGCAGGGGGCAGCGCAGCGCTGCCACCCCCTGTCTTCAGAAGCTTATCGCCGCCTGAGCAGAGTGTACTGCTCATAGTGGCTCAGTAATGATGCGGCCCTGCCGCCGGCGAGATTCGGGGCTCTATGCCTAAGAATCGGGGCTGCAGCCATGATTCTTAATGCATAGCGACGTCCCTGCGCATTACACATAAGGATGCTTACTCATTATCTAGAATTGAAGAGTCACTGGCTGCTTTGAGAACTGCTAACTACTTTTCCACCTTAGATCTCACCAGTGGGTATTTGCAGGTTCCTGTAGCAGAGGAGGACCGGGAGAAGACAGCGTTTGCCACGCCAATGGGTCTCTGTGAGTTTAACTGCATGCCATTCGGACTCTGTAATGTACCAGGAACATTCCAGAGTTTGATGGAGTGTTGCCTGGGGCATAAGAACTTTGAAACAGTATTACTGCACTTAGATGACATCATAGTCTACTCCAAGACGTATGAAGACCATCTGGAGCACTTGGCTGAAGTGTTTGAGGCATTGTCCAGTTATGAAATGAAAGTGAAGCAGTCCAAGTGCCACCTGTTGAAGTTTAAGGTACAGTACCTCGGTCATGTTGTCAGTGCTGAAGGTATAGCACCAGATCCTGAGAAAGTCACTGTCATTAGGGACAATCACAATCAAGGAAGTGAGGCAGTTCCTGGGACTGGTAGGGTACTACCGGAGGTTCATCAACGGGTTCACGAAGATGGCAGTGTCCTTGCAAGACCTCCTGGTAGGCCAGTCCAAGAAGGCTAAGAACCCGAGTCTTCCGTTTGAGTGGGGCAGCAGAGAGGAAGACCCCTTCAATCAGTTGAAGTGGGCCCTGATGGGGAGGAAATCCTACCCTTCCCTGACTACGGTCAGCCATCTGTGCTGTATACAGATGGCAGTAATGTGGGATTGGGAGCCGTATTGTCCCAGGTGCAGAGAGGCAGAGAAATAGTGATTGCCTATGCCAGCAGGAAGCTCCATCCTACAGAAAAGAACCCAAAGAACTACAGCTCAATCAAGTTAGAGTTCCTAGCCATAGTTTGGGCAATCACAAAACATTTCAAGCATTATCTGGCTGCAAGAAAAATTTACCATCCTTACGGACAATAATCCGTTGACTCACTTGCAGACAGTGAAGCTAGGTGTACTGGAACAGTGATGGATCACCCAATTGTCCAATTACAACTTTACCATCAAGTACTGGGCAGGCCACAAGAACACCAATGCTAATGCATTATCCAGGATGCCCCATTTGCAAGATGCAAGAGAAGACCCCGGGGAACTGGAAGAGATAGAGCTACCGGCGTTTTACCTCAGTTTCTCAGTGTATTAACTATGTGAAAGATAAACATCAAGAGGCTACGTTGAACGCGTTTCCCCACCATGGATGGGCAGAAACGCAAGACAGTGACCCAGGTGTTCGCTTAGTAAAGGAGCTGTTGAAAGAGGCAGATTCACATCCTGGTCCAGATGCTTCACAGGAAACACAACATCTGTGGAAAGAGAAAAATAAATAGTTAATTTATGGAGGTAAGCTGTGCAGACGTTACATTTATCCAAGAACCCATGAGCTTGTCTGGCAGATAGTAGTTCCAAGGAGAGATGTCCAGCTGGTCCTAGAGGCGTCCCATGATGGAGCAGGGCATTTCAGGTGGAAGAAGTTTGAGGTTCTGGTGAGAGAAAGATTCTACTGGGTTGGCATGAAGAAAGCGATTGAAAACTATTGCAGAGACTGTGGCCTGTGCAAAGAGAGGAGGAAGGATCGAGATAGCCAGAGAGCCCTGCTACAGACAATTGTTACCAAGCAACCACTGGAACTTGTGGCTTTAGATGATGTGAAATTGACTGAGTAGATCAGGCCATGTCTACGCCCTCACCATTGTAGATCACTGCTCTCGTTTCTTGGTAGTAGTACCAGTGAAGGATTTAACAGCCAAAACAGCGGCCAAAGCCTTTCAAGAACATTTTTGTAGACCCCATGGTTATCCTGAACAGGTGTTAACAGACCAAGGACCAGCCTTTGAAGCAGAGATATTTCAAGAATTCTGCAACGTCTATGGGTGTAAGAAAATACAAACTACACCGTATCACCTACAGACTAATGGAATGTGTGAGAAAATGAACCAGGTAGTCATAGACCTGTTGAAAACCTTACCTTTGGAAGAAAGAAACCTGTGGCCGGAAAAGTTGCTAGATTTAGTGGACTTATACAATAATGTCCCTGTGAGTTTCACCAATTGTACCCCTGCATATCTCATGAGAGCAAGACTTGGAAAATTGTCCATTGACATGGGTATGGAAATGGTGAAACCAGATGTAGATTCACCAAATTCTGATTGGGATACAGAACGTCAACAACAGTATCGCAAGGTGCAAGATTGTGTAGAAAAAGGTTTGTCCCAAGCAAGACATAGACAAGAAAAGTCCTATAATAAGCATGCTCCTGCAATTCCCCTAAAACTAGGTGAACAAGTCCTCAAGAGGAAGAGATGTACCAACAATCTTGATAACCAGTGGGAAGAAGTACCATACACCGTATTACCTAGAGTTCTGATAATACTAAGGTTTGCCTTGTCAGTAAAGATGGAGGAGAGACATTAGCAGCAGCTTCCAGAGACCATCTCAAGGTATGTCCTGATAAACTGAAATACCAAGAAAAAGTTCCAGAATACCTTTACCTGCAAAGCTAAAAGACAAAGAAGTGATCCATACAGTACTTGGAGACTTTCCTAAGTCATGGACACTGTACAATGGAGCAGTAGTACTCCCTATGTTAGATTTTCCCTGTGGTACCTGAACAAGCAAGACATGAAGAACCGCATAAGCAGCACCTGTAGAGGAACAGGAAGCTCAACCCCTGCTAACAGTGAACTTGTCAGTCCCATGGTGAGACTAAAGGTACCGTCACACGCGGCAATATTGCTAGGCAATTTCAATGGCAATTTGCTGGTTGCAGTGAAATCATGGATACATTGTTCTATTTTGTTGCTGTGTACAAATGGAACAATGTGTCCATGATTTCACTGCAACCAGCAAATTGTCAGTGAAATTGCTTAGCAATATTGCCGTGTGTGACGGTACCTTAAGACCCCATTCTGAGGCACCAACATTGTACAGAACTACACATAGCATAGTGCTCAGTACACCTGTAATAGACATGCAAGACAGGTCAGAAGAAACCCCTGCAGTAAGAAGGTCACAAAGCACCACACAAGGTCAGATCCCAGCACGTTACAGGGATTTTTAGTGCAGTTTAGAAGTTAAAATGTAAATATTTTTTTCTTTGTTTTCTTGCAATAATGTAAATACATAACTATGCAACCACCAAGTGCCAAGTGTACGTACCTACAGTACTTACAGTATGAACTTTTGAACCTTCTTTAACTTTTATTAATTTAAACATGGACCAATATGCCACTGGACTGGTTGTGGTAAAGATAATTTGTTTATATATTTCTTCATCAGCCAACAGTAGAAGGACTAAGTGCCGTTGTGACTGTTTTCTATTTTTCTTGGTTTTTGTAATTTTTGATTTTGAGACTTTGTACAATTGCAACTGTTATTTACTCATTTATATGTTTTGCAAAAAGGTTTTCTCATGCCGGGAGTACTGAATTTCACTAGGGGTAAATGTGGCACGTGCAAACCATGGGTGGTGTCACGATCCATTGTCTCTAAAATATTTCGCCTGCATTTTTTGTGACTCCGTAGGGCCACAGAGCCTGGTCTCAGCCCCTGTACATCCCTGAGGGCCCCTTTACACACGGCTACATTTGTAGCTTGTCACCAGGTAACTTACTGGTTGCAGTGAAAGCATGGATACATGGTTCTATCTTGTTGCTGTGTACAAATGGAATCATGTATCCATGATTTCACTGCAACCAGTAAGTTACCTGGTGACAAGCTACAAATGTAGCCGTGTGTAAAGATACCCTAAGAGACTGAACCAGCCCGGTTCCGAGTGCCCCACGGCCCTGGGGGCGAGTCACTATGCATCACGTTTGCAGCAGGTTATAACAGCGAAAGGGCTTCTACCAAGCACCAAGAATACTTGTCATGAAAAGATCGAAAAATGATGACACTGCAATAGTTATAGTCGTTATAGTTGTCATTTTGTGTTGAAATTGGAAAAAACACTTGTGATATTAGGTACTGTATGTTGAGCTGTTCTTGTTTCATTAGTTTATTGCAAACAGATGAACGTTTGTCCTTTTTTGCTAACAAACTGAATCTGCATTGGGGGATAAAACCATTTGGATTGTAACTATTTATATCAGCGATCCCAGTAGGTTCGTCTCTGTCCTATATACACCAGGTAACTTAAGAATTTATATCTTTTTACTGAATGGTGATGTAAAAAAATACAAAACAGAATACTGTATAAAAAATGGAGCATATGAAGATAGGCAACTACAGAAATTGGGCAAAGATATGGAGAAAACTTTGTGTTGTGATCCCTAGCGCTCAGATTCTAAGTTTGAAAGGCTGTATGGTTTACTTTTTTTATGTTTTGTATTGTTGTCTTAGGTTAGGGTCACACATACCATCAGTTTTTGGCTTAAATCTGTTTTTGGAACATTTTGGACATTTTTTTTTTCAAAGTCCAAAAACGCATATGCGTTAACACATGTGTGTGGGCGTTTTTCAAAAAACGCATGCGTTTTTGGTGAAAAAATGACTAAGTCCAAAAAATTCCAAAAAACGTCCAGGACATCAGGGGATACTATTGGCACCCTTAAAAAAAGGGATCCGCTTTTCTAAGGGCTTAAAAAGGCGGATGGGCATGTGTGACCCTGGCCAAAGTACATTGGATGGGATTCCTAGAAATCTCCTGCCCACTGTGTTTCTTTTGTACACAGTGTTATTTCACCTGTGGTGTGGCTTACCGTGCTTCCACATCACTGCAGCATGTTAATTAATTGCTGCGGAGTCGGGAGCGATCACGGTAGGTGACTGCAAGGAAGAGCTGCCCTGCACTGAAATCAGAACATGGGCACGAGTGGCTACATTCTCCCTGTGTTCACCCGCAGCTTTCCTCAGGTCCTTCTGAACATATCCTTAGTTTTATAAGCTTAATTAATGGAACTGTGCTTTGCTCTGTGCACTACTGGTGAAATGGATGCCTCTACTTAGGCTGGCTTCACACTGCAGTTTTTCACTGATCAGTGTCCATCAGTGTTTGTGTGCCAAAACCAGGAGTGTCTCCAAAACTCAGAACAGGTGTCAATCTTTCAATTATAGTTTTTCTCTGCAAGTTCCTCTCCTGGTTCCTCTCCTGGTTTTGGCACACAAACCTGATGGACACTGATCAGTGAAAAACTGCAGTGTGAAGCCAGCTTTAGAAGGAGATCTGAAACTTTACTTTGCTTTTAACCTGTATAGAGAATTGACTGTCATTGCAAAATATGATTACTTGGTCTGATGGTTAGCCTGTGAAACAAATGGGGAAATAACTTCCTTATGAGTATGCAAATCCAACTTGTCTACAGAAGGGGAAGTTAAATGGTTAATTCTAAAATGCCAATTAGTGTCATGTGACCTTAGGCACGTGTCCGACACATCATTAAAAAGTCAGTCATATTTGGGTATCAAAATAAAGAAAGAGGTTAGCTTGTGTTTCTCTTTTGTTGTTTATATTCGTCATTCCAGTGCCATAATTAGCACCGTACGCTCCCGGAATGTCGCTAGGAGGGGCGGTCTGTCACAGGCAAGACGTACTTAGAAGTTATTTTGAACTTTTATCTATGGCCCCAAATTACCGGGCTCATTGTAGGGAGTGCACCGTGCAGACTTGTAATAAGTACAGGAGTCGGCATTGTTAGAGTGTAAGATTCCTGACATGACTTCTGGAAGGCAGTCCAGTAAAACTGGATCTAAATACCAAACCTCTTACATCCACATTTCTCTCCCATGGAGGCATTAATATGGTAGGGTTCAAAATGTTTTAACGCAGAAGTTCAGCTGAGGTGGAGGAGACCGAGAGATCAGACATTGTATCATTTCTTTTTTAGCTGGTATCCTGAGAAGGTGATACAGGTAGAGCGATTCCATATGGGAAATGGAAAGGATAGATGTGAAGATTTCTGTCAGAAAATGTAAAGTACTAAGTATCAAAAAAGTTTCATTTTTTTCCAATGATGTCAGATGAGGCTGGCTGACGGGTCTCCAGATACATCTCAGTTGGTAACATAGATGTTCTAGCACCACCTCAATAAAGCCCGATGAGCACCTGAAACAGGGAAAGGATCACCCCCTTTGTGTGGTGTTTATGTCATCCCTGGTCTTTTTAACTTAAGTCATGCCTAAATTTGCTTGAATGGTGTCAACAATTGGGAAAACTCTCAGCAAATTTGGTGCACATCCTGAGCGATAAGTGGTGTGAGACATCAGCTGGAAGGTGAGGGCTGTCAGACCGTCTGGCATATTTCCAACTACCTACTGAAGTAAGCAACAATGTATATCTACATAAATATATGTGTGCAGGCTAAGTATGGAGGAGCCGAGGAGTGATGCATTGCAACTGCGACTACATATACAGGAGCTGACGAGTGATATACTGTGAGTCACCCCCAGAGCCGTGGGGTACTTGAGACCGGGCCGTTGATGTCTCTGGGGGATGTCACGGGGGTTGTGACCCGCTCCCGTGGTCTGGGTTCAGCTTAGAAGAGTTCGGACGTTTCTGGCGTTGTTAGGAGAGGGGTTATATACAAGGGAGATTTTGTGATGCCACACCTCCGGGGTGATGGACGGGCAGCTGGGATTAAACAGTTCTCCATGGGTAAAGCCAATCCCCGGGGCAGTGTAAATAGTCTATGTGTGAGATGCAGGATGACGGGCACAAGGAATAGGCAGACTCAGGCTAGGCTGCCAGCCCTGTCTCTTTCTGCGAGGTACCGATATGACAGGCATCTCGAGTCCTTTGTCTACCCCGATCTCGGGTGTATGCTGCTGAACTCTCACAGTGTTGCTGTGCCTCCGGTACAGTGTGGCTGGAGAATTTGGAATCCCCACCTTCCGATACTGACTGCCAGGATGTAAGACCTTGCACAGTCTCGGACTCCCGTGTCCGTTCTCTGCACTTTCCAATGGGGTGAGCACAGGGTTGCTCAGCCTCCCAGGTGTGTTCTTGCTTCTCTCCTCAAACCCTAACCTCAGGCCTGGAACTTAGTTAGTGATTCTGGGATGAGCTTAGCACGGCTCTTTTACACCCAGGGCCTCTTCACAGTCCTCCCAAGATCTGCACTCTTCACAGTCCTCAGGAATTGCACTAAATAGCTCCTCCCCAGACCAGAATACATAGGGGAGCTCACCCTGAACCCAGGCTTAGTCTCCTCCTTCAGGCCTGGAGGTGTGAGTGTTGTGTGTGTGTGTTACCTGATGAGAAGACCCGTTTGTTGCTCTTTCGTGACACCACCACCCTGGGGCAGTGATGACACTGTGGCACTTTGACCCAGGGGTGCCACATTCCCCCTTAGTGAAAGACAGTACTCTGGGACTGTGACAACTTTTCAAAAGGTAAACACAAAGAATTAATAACAGTATACAGTAATGTACACTGTCTTAAAAGTAAAAAGTTACAAAAAACAATACAATTGTAAAAATTCAAAAAGAGTTCAAAAAGCAGTCTCTCTGGTGATTAGTCCTTTCCCACTGGGGCTGGTGCTTATTAACAAAGGAGTCTTTACCACAACCAGTCCAGTGGTATAATGGTCCATATTTAAAAGATGAAAGTTCAAAGGTCAAAAATATGCAAAGAGTTCATACTGGAAAGTCTCTGTAGGTACTGGGCTTCATGTACGGTTTCATATATTACACACATATAAATAAACATTTTCCCTACGGGCGTCTCAGCTTAGGAGGCCTGGTTGCTTCCTCCCAACCCCAGGCATTTTCTTTCCCTAACTTAATGTGCATGGGGCTGTGACCAGTTCTTCCACCCTTCTGTACACTATGTTTACCGGTTACTACTCACAGTTCTTTTTACGTATTGACTACCTTGCTGTTTGAAAGTGCTGATGCTGTGGTTTAAATGAAGCCTTTTTCATTGGTACCTCCGAGTACAGGGTGAGTCAGGGACCCCAGTATCAAGGCCGGAGCAGGCTCCCCTGACTCCCTACACCCAGCTCTGTCCTACTTCAGGGTACCCCGAGATGGTATTTTACCTCTTGTACTACACTGCAATCTCCTGAACTCTGGAGTGTCTTGTGCAGGTGTACTCAACACTATATTATGTGTGGAGGTGTACCTTTCGGGTATCTCTGATTCTGAAAGAGGTGTGGATCTGGCGGTAGGCCTGGCAGGTTCACTGTTTTCAGGAATCTGTTCTTCTGCTACGGGTGCTACTTCCAGTTCTTCCTCTCTTGGGACTTCCTGTTGTCTGACTTCAGTTGTCATTGCTTGAGGAAACGCAAGCATTGGTTCTAAGACTGCTCCATGGTAATTTGTCCAGGTTTTTGGAAAATCTCTTAAGACTGTATGGAACACATCTTCTTTAGGTTTAACAGGTTCAGATATGGGGACTTCTGATGTCTTCAGGGTTTAAGGACATCATTTTAGGTGGTCTCTGGATACTGCTGAAGTTGTCTTGCCTTCATCTTTGCTGACCAAGCACACTTTTGTATTATCAAATTTTGATGGTAGAACGGTGTATGCTGTTGTTTTCCATTGGTCATCCAATTTGTTAATGCGTCTTTCTTTTAAGAGCTTGCTCATCGGGTTCTAAAGAAGGTGTGGGAGCATGTTGATTGTAGGCCTTTTCCTGTCTATCTCTAGCTTGCTGGAAACTTCTTTCTACGCATTCTTGTATTTGGCGATACTTTTGTTGGCGTAGGGTATCCCAATTAGCTTCTGGTACTTCCACGTGAGGTTTTAAGATACCCATATCCAAGTCTATTGGCAGCTTACCAGGTCTTGCTTTCATGAGATAAGTTGGGGTGCAATTGGTAGAACTTACAGGGATATGGTTGTACAAGTCTACCAGGTCTGGTAACTTCTCTGGCCACAGGTTTCTTTCTAATGCCAGCAGAGTCTTCAGGAGGTCAATCACTATGTGGTTCATCTTCTCACATAAACCATATGTTTGAGGATGGTAAGGTGTTGTGCGGATCTTCTTGCATCCATACATATTACAGAATTCTTGAAACACCTCTGCTTCAAAGGCTGGACCTTGGTTTGCTAGGACCTGTTCTGGGCAGCCATGAGGTCTACAGAAGTGCGTCTGGAATGCCTTTGCTGCTGTTCTGGCTGTTAAATCCTTTACTGGCACCACCACTAAGAAAATGGAATAGTGGTCCACTATGATCAAGGCATAGACATAGCTGGATCTGCTTGGTGTTAACTTGATGTGGTCTAGGGCTACTAACTCCAGGGGTTGCTTGGTGACTATGGACTGCAGTGAAGCTCTCTAACTTTCTTTATCCTTTCTTCTTAGGTTACACGGGCCACAGTTTCTACACCATTCTTTAATTGATCTTCACATGCTAACCCAATAGAACCTTTCTCTCAGCAGAACTTCCAATTTCTTCCATCCAAAATGCCCTGCACAGGCATGATAGGCTTCCAAGACCATTTTGACATCTTTGGTATAACGATCTGCCAGCCCACCTCATGAGTTCGTATGTCTCCGACATAGTTTACCTTGGTACAGGAACAGTTTACTCTTCTCTTTCCAGAACTGTTGAGCTTCAGCTGGAGCATTCTGACCAGGGTATGCTCCCTCCTGAGTCAGTAATTCCTTGACTAGCTTCACAGCCGGGTCACTGTCCTGTGTCTCAGCCCATCCATTGTGTGGTAATGGGTTGAGTGTTGCCTTCTGATGCTTGTGGTACACACCTGTCCTGTACGAGAATGCTCTAGGGCGGTGAAAGGCCGGTAGCTCTATTTCTTCAAGCTCCTCTTCCACGTCCTTCAGGTGGGGCATCCGGGATAAGGCATCTGCATTGGCATTTTGGCAGCTGGCCCTATACTTGATGGTGAAATTATAGTTAGACAGCCGGGCCATCCATCACTGCTCCAGCGCACCTAGTTTTGCTGAGTCCAGGTGGGTAAGCGGGTTGTTATCTGTATAGATGGTGAATCTTGCAGCGGCCAGATAATGCTTGAAGCGTTCTGTTACAGCCCAGACTACTGCCAGTAGTTCTAACTTGAAGGAACTATAGTTCTCAGGATTTCTTTCAGTAGGACAGAGCTTTCTGCTGGCAAAAGCTATAACTCTCTCTTTACCTTCTTGTACTTGAGACAGTACTGCTCCCAATCCCACGTTGCTGGTATCTGTGTACAGAATGAAGGGGTGAAGGTAATCAGGGTAAGCCAGAATTTCATCCCCTGTCAGAGCCCACTTCAACTTCTTGAAGGATTCTTCTGTTACATCATTCCACTGGAAGGGAGGACTGTCTTGGACTTCCTTACCAGGAGATCTTGTAGAGGGGCTGCCATCTTCTTAAATCCCTTGATGAACCTTCTGTAGTAGCTGACCAGCCCCAGAAATTGCCTCACCTCTTTCACGCTGGTGGGTCTTGGCAAATCCATTATTACCATAACCTTCTCGGGGTCTTGTGCCACACCTTTGGAGCTTACTACATGGCCGAGGTACTCTACCTTTGGTTTTAGCAGGTGACACTTGGATGGCTTTATCTTCATGCCATAACCGGATAGGGCTTCAAACACTTCCGCTGAGTGTTCCAGATGCTCTTCATACATCTTTGAGTAGACTATGATGTCATCCAGGTACAGTAGAACAGTTTTGAAGTTCTTGTGTCCTAGGCAGCACTCCATCAGTCTTTGGAATGTACCGGGTGCATTGCAGAGTCCGAATGGCATACAGGATCTCTTGGCTGCAACATCTTTCTGCCCCCTTAGTGAATTCTGACCCTTCCGGTCTTTTACTTCCGTAGGGATGTACAATTTTCGTTCCGAGATGGGAAAGAATTTCTTGTCCCCACCGGATGTCATCAGAGTGCAGGTTGGGCCGTGCTTCGCACTTTTGGGAGGGTACCGCCCACAATGATATGCCCACTCTGTTTACTGCACGCCATGCACGTCAGTAATGGCTACAGTCAATAACACGTATTTCACACAATTCACGGTACACAGTACCTGGGCTACCTGGGCATGGGATCCTGCTCATGATGCCAGAAGGCTGAGTCGCCCCCAGAGCCATGGGGTACTCGAGACCGGGCTGTTGCTGTCTCTGGGGGAAGTCACAGGGGTCGTGAAGGAACAGGCAGACTCACTGTTTTTGTAGTTTCTCAGTCCTTTACTGGAGCAGATGTTAAATGGAGCTGTCCACGGGTCTTTGAGAGCAACTCAAGCTTTCTTCCCATCTCTCTCAGTCTTTGGCTCCCTTACTGTGCTGAGTATTGGCTTCTGCTGCTGCATAAGCTAGGCTGCTGGCCCTGTCTCTTCCTGTGAGGTACCGGTATGACAGGTGTGGCACCCCTGCAGGGGATTGCCACAGGATCTACCAATGCAAGGAGGGAATTACACCTTGGTTCACACAGCACACCAAACCTTCCACCCCAGACCTGAAGGGGGAGCTTTACTGGCTGCCTTAACTCAGTTCCCCTTTAAAACATCCAGGCCTGAGGGGAGGAGTTAGTCAGTCCCTGTAGTCAGTCTCAGGAAAGAGTCTGAGGAGAGCTGGAGTGAGGAGCTGGTCGCTGCGTGGGATCCAGGCCCAGGACCAGGGACCACTGACCGCTGTGTCGCACTCTAGGGAAAGGGTCGGAGGCAAGTGGAAGAAACAGGGAATCAAGAAAGGGAACCGGTTACTATAGCCCTTTAGTACACCCGGACACCGGAGTCCGACGCTGACAGCATTTAATGTGACAGCAAAAGCCCGGAAGATTCAGGAGGATTACAGCCCTGAGGACGACAAAGTAAGAGACGCTAAAACTGACCAAGCACAGGACCAGGGGCCATAAGAGGAATAGGGACCCTTCAGAAGGAACTCATATTCAGTTTAGAGCAAAGCCCAGAGAGGGAGTTCAGCGGTGTGTTCAGGCTCAGGCAGGACTTACCCCAAACCACAGAGCACAGAGACAGAGGAGGCCTCATAACTTTCTAAGGTGGAAGTCCCAATTTGCACCGGGGACCTGGTTATTACTCTGGACTGTACCTGTTACATTGTCACCAGTAAAAGGTACGAAACAACGATCACTGTGTGTGTCTGCCTGCTTAACCGCCGCAATTCACTGCCCTGCTTGCAAAGACGCGACTACTACTCCCCTCATCCCTCTCCGCTGCCCTGAGGTAAAGCTGCACCTGTTGCACCCACCATCACCTCAGTGGATGGCTGCAGCGCTGGTATACCCGTTACCAGTTACCATAGGTGGCATCACGTTACCAATCCCCTTATCCCCCACCATTCCCCGCCATTGACGGTCCAGGGCACGGGACCGGGGACCGACCAGCCGTGATTCCCCATCAAAGTCGTCATCAGCCCCGGTACTCGAATACCCCCTACCCTGTCAACCGCCTCACAGGCAACTTGAGTCATTTCTCTACCATGATCTCTGGTGTATGCTGATGCACTCTCACGCTGTTGCTGTGACTCCGGTACAGTGTGGATGGAGAATTTGGAATCCCCACCTTCCGATACTGACTGCCGGGACGTAAGACCTTGTACAGTCCCGGACTCTGGTGTCTGTTTTCTGCGCTTTCCTCTGGGGTGAGCACAGGGTTGCTCAGCCTGCCAGGTGTGTTCTTGCTTCTCTCCTCAGACCCTAACCTCAGGACTGGAACTTAGTTAGCGACTCTGAGATGAGCTTAGCACAGCTCTTTCACACCCCGGTCATCTTCACAGTCCTCAAAGGAACTGCACTCTTCACAGCCCTCTCAGGAACTGCACTAACTAGCTCCTCCCCAGACCAGAATATATAGGGGAGCTCACCCTGAACCTAGACTTGGTCTCCCCCTTCTGGCCTGGAGGTGTGAGTGTTGTGTGTGTGTTACCTGATGAGAAGACCCTTTTGTTGCTCTCTCGTGACACCACCACCCTGGGGCAGTGATCACACTGTGGCACTTTGACCCAGGGGTGCCACATACTGCAGATGGAGGCAGTATATAAATGGCAATGGAGTACGGTTCTGCAGATGGAGGCTTTGTAAACAGAGCTGGAGGAGTGATGTACTGTAGATGAGAAACTGTGTATGAAGGGACTGAGGAATGATGGGGCTATAACTAGAGGGGCTGAGAAGCGACATAGTGTAGATGGATGCTGTGACTAGCTGGGTTGAGAAGCAATGTTCTCCAGATGGGGTGCTGTGAACAGAGGGGGTCGAGCAACCAAGGGGTGGTACATAGAGAAGCTGTGGATTGATGTACTGCAGGAGGGGGCTGTATACAGAGAAGTTTAGGAGTCATATACTCTAGGATGGGATTGCATTTTGAGGAAGCTCAGAGGAATAAATTTGTGGTCACAACACAATCTTTACAGATGCACCCATGCAGCAGAATGCTTCTTCATGCTCTCAGACAGAGTGCTGCACGTATGGGTCAAGCCATGCCATTGTCAACGGCCTGCTTGTGTGAGGATTGATCACTGATACAGAATTATTAAGATTGTTGAGCACTGCTGCTATCACTGGTCACTGGTTTGTATGCATCTGGTTATGTCACACAGGTGGCAGCACTCAACTGGTTAAGTATTTATTGCAGCAAAGTGGAGTAGTAGTGCTCTGGAAGTTTTGGGATGGGGGTATGGAGATGGATATTGGTGAAATGTTTATATAATGGGAGCACACTGTTGGATAATATAAACTAGAGTGAGGGATGATTAAGGTCCTAAAAATTAAGCTATCTGCTATTCATTGAATATGAGATCAGCTGGGACTCACAGTGATCCTGTTAGGACTTTGGATCTCTATTGGCATTCTGTGCATTTTGCCCCTTTTCAAAATGGTGTCCACTGCTTCACTCCTGATCATGTGATCCTCCCTCTGCCTTTATAAACCTCAGCCTATCGTCCACCCACGCTTATTCAGTTTGAACCCCTGGCTTCCTGTGCTGTACCAGTCTGTTCCACCTCCTGCAGATCCGCTTCGGCTTCTCCAGCAATTACATCTGGACTTCAGCAAATCTCACCTACCTCCTTTTAGTCTCCTGTTTCCAGCTGTTTGTGCTTTGAACCCCAAACCCTGCTGCTGTCTCACCTGGTCCTGTGTCACGTAAGCATTGTGTGCCTTGCCAGCACTGGACATTGGGACTATTTTTAAAACTGCACTAAATATTGTTTGGACTTGTTTTTCTATGGATTCCCATTCCCAGGCCACTGGGAGTTTATATTTCTTGTGACTATCACTACCTGCCTGTTTAATGAATTTACTCTTGCCGCACTTAACTGTATTTGCCACATGTGATAATTATAGACTTGTTCACCCTAAAACTTTGGTTTTTGTGTATTGTCTGTGCTCCCATTTGCAAATAGATCCCTGAGTAATCTTACAGCATATTACAGATCCCAAAATTGTGCCTCTGGAACCCCAAGAATAGTGTTCTGCAGAGAATGTGTGGGGCAGAGGCCATGCATGTGTGCATCGCCCTCAGGGCCGTGGGTTACTCGGGACCGGTCCCTGCTGTCTGGTCACAGGGGCAATTGTCATGGTAGTGGCCATGGACCGGTTCCGTGGCCCTGGAGGGACTGCAATTAAAAGGGGAAAAATGTGTAAAAATAAAATTAAAGTTTGTCAGTGACGCCCGTGGTGTGTGGCCAGATGTGACCGCCGCTGCTGGTCTCATCTCCGGGGGATGGTCGTGTGGTGCAGCAAGGTGATGAGCCCTCCACAGGCAGGGCTGGTTTATCCCTAGGGCCGGTGATAAGAGTCTATTGTGGGGTAGTTGTGAGGTGACTGTGGGGGTGCAACTTACACTTTCAACTGTATTTCTCCAACTTTCAACTCCTCAGGTACTTCTCAGATGCTGTGGTCTGTAACCAAGGACGCTTAATAAATCTCTCTCACACAAGTTTCAAGTTCAACCGGGTACTTTACTCACTGCTTAGCTCTCGTTTTACACAGTCTCAATCCTGCAGTGAGTGGAACCAGTAGCCAAACAGCAGCTGAGATGGATTGCCAATCCACCCCCTTTCAAAGTCTTTTCGGGTCTCTCCTCAGAACCACTCAACCTATGGGCCGGCAGTCGCGGGTTATTTTGGATATCCTTCCTTTGGATCCCTAGTCCTATGTGAGGCCTTTCCTTTGGTGTGACGGTCAGTTTGGATCCGGGCATAAAGACCCTTCACCACACTGGTTAATCTGTGGCCGGGGTGTAAAGCAGGAAACCACTTTTACAGGGCTGGTACCCTGTCCGTCAACCCAGTCCGTCAGTTTCTCCATAAAGCCGGTCTTCCACCTTGGACTCCTTCTCCACTACACTTGGTCAGTAGCCTCGGACCCGGTCAGCCGTATGATGACACTGGCCACCTGGTCCCGGTTTTCCTCACTTGTTGTTACTGTCTTTCTCCTCAGTCACGTCCGTCCTCTGCTCCAGCTCCAACCAAACTGAACTAACTGTCACTCTCTCCCTGAGGTAACTACTGTTGCTCCTCCCCCTTCCACAGGTGTCTCCTCTAAGCTCCACCCACCACTGAGCTTTCTCCCACCTCTCCCTTGCCTGGCATAGGGATTCGGGAGCATGTTGGGTGTTTGGTTTGGGGTACATGGTTCACCATCTCAGCTGTTGTTTTATTCTGTGACCACCAGTCCGCAGGGGTGCCACATGGGCCCCCAGTGGTCAGAGCCCCCCAGTGATCAGCAATGGTCCTATAAATATGCAATAACTATATTTTTGGAAATAACCCTTTAATTATTATACTAGAGGAAGTGGGTGATTATAAAGCAATCTTATAGGGAGAAGAATGATCACTACAGAGTGACGTATGTTACAGTTATGGGGTAATTAATTATACAACGGGGGGGGATGCTTATAATTTGAGGGAAGGGATGGCTGATTACTGCAGGGTGGGGTGTGTCCATAATCGGAATTACCATTTAATTCTCTCACTCTTCTCAGATGCCTAAAAGCACTAAATCGGCTTGAAGCAAAAATTTTATTCACAAGTCTTTCCCTTTAAGTCCTACTTTCCATAAAACAGGGAGCAATTGCTGGCCTGGGAATGAGTGACTTCTTTGTGGGTGTTAGTTTTAGTATCAGACGTGATATGTTGCGTAACGTCAACTTTTTGTAGAAGAGACCACAAGGAGTTCAGGAGTAAATATCCTGTATCGTTTGCTCAACAACCTCATATACTAGACAGTGGAAGATTACCAACAAACCATAATCTGTTTCCTTAAATATCCAACCTGAGCTGAAAAATTGAAGTTAGGAAGCCATTCAATGTGACTTACTCTTCCTTCCCAGTGTACAAGTTCTGTTATTTTTGGCCATATGTCTTATGACAGATGACATCCAGCAATTACATGACACAATGCCCCTACAGGTTCTCAGTGGCATTAAATCAGCCCGCTTGGGTCTACTCCCATTCGACCTTTGCAGAACTTTTGTCGTTGTTTATATTTTTTTTGCCAGACTTTTGATGATCTGGTCTTGCCACTCGCTGTCTCTATGAAAGACTCTGTATTTGCTCTCTTCATTCAAATGTTTGCTCCCAAAACATTAAGTGCGCCAGCGGCCAAGACGCAGGAAAAGATAAAAAAAAAGGGAGGCAAAGAAACTATATATTGAATGGGGATCCTGTGTAAGAGTCAGTGGATCTGTCTCACTGCGGGAAACTTGGAAGCATTTAATCCCCGCTGACCAAGCGCCAGCATTTCCAGATTGATCTTAAAAGGAACTCTGTAGCACTCAGCGTGCCAAATCAATTTTTGGAAACTTGGCAATTTTGCTTTTTTTGGCACGGCTGCAATAAGTGTATATAAAGGATGAAAAGGCAGGGGATTTCTACTGCCCTGAGGCTGATCGACATTCATGAAGGAAAAGGATTATCCAGTCAATTACACGGTGAATATTACCTTCTGATGCTGTACTGTCACGTGAAGTATCCTCAATAGTTTATTTACAAGAATATTTCCTATACAGTGCACCAAGCATACATCCATTTAATCTGGACGATCGGGTCTTACATAAGTCAGGTTACATGACTACAGTAAGCGGTAGACGGGCAAATTCCCCTGACACCCAAGGCATGGGTTGTTCAACTCTAGTTTCATGAGTTTTAGCCTGATAGCTGTCACACAATCATTCATTCAACGTACTGAAATGAGGCTCCATCTACCGTGTATCTCACAGGGCTGTGGAGTCTGAGTGGGCGCCTATTTTGGGTAGAGTCAGAGTCAGATTCAGGGAAATTGAGGATTCAGAGTTGGGTGTTTGGCGTACTGACTTCACAGCCATGGTAGTGGAGTTGGACTTGTGGAGTTAGAGTCAGTGTCCATTTTAGTGGAGTTGGAGTCGGATTCAGGGAAATTGAAGAGTCGGAGTCAAATGTTTGGCTTACAGAATCCACAGCCCTGGTATCCCAGCTGCAGAGGTAGAGGCTTGTAGACATATCACTCTAATTGCTCAATAACTAAAGTAAAGGAAGGGACAAAATCAAATGAATAGCATTTACCGTATATACAAATGAATACTTTTTATTGATTCCATCTCTAGACAAAAATCCTTCTTTTCTGATACTAAAGTCACAAGACCCCTGTTCATCCAGAGTAAAGATTTTACTTGCTGCCTTAATCCCCCTTCATGGATACCACACATACCAATTATATATGTGGTGCCCTGCTCACACAGGTAGCCACAGATGTCTCTAATGCACAGCTGGGTTTCCACAGCAGGTACCTACTACATGCAACACCTTCCACCCCGGCACAGTAGGGGGAGCCCCACTTGCTGCCCTTAGGCAAGATCCCCTATAAATACTGCTGCTGGGGGAGGAGTTAGTCAGAGTGTGCAGACGCTAGGAGAGCTGCGAAGATGTCCTGGTGGTCGGTGTCGCGGTTAGGCCCGAACCAGTGACCCGGAGTGGCTCTTCTACGTCCCGCAAGCCTAAGTGGGGACAGAAGTTAAGGAGCAGATAGACAAGAGGGAGTGAGGAATTCGAGGGAGTTCGCCCCAAAGAAGTACCGGACATCGGGATCCGCACCTATGGGATACTCCAGGACCACAGAAAACCCTGTCACACCGGTGAGGCTTCAGGCACCCGGTTCCCCTGCGGGTCAAGAGAGGGAGCCAGACACAGCAGTGTATCACCGCAGTGATCAGAGAGGGTAACTCGGAGACCGCACAGGAGGAGAGACATCAGAGTCAGGAAGAGAGAAGAGGGAAGTCTGGCTGCATGCAGGCTGTGCTTCGATCACTACAAAGGAACAGAGGAGGCCTTATACCCACTTGCTGTGGGGACCCACTGTGCAACCTGGTCACTTGTCAGTGCCCTGGACATCTTTACCTGCGTACCATCAGTAAAAGGTAAAAGAGACTTTGCAGTGTGCGTGTGTCATTCCTCTCCATCGCGGTGCCCCTCATAGACTGCTCCAACACTCCCCATACCATCTACAGCTCCACTACAAGCTGCCCCTTTACACTAAGCCGCCCCGTAGGTCCATCCCTACCTGTAGAGGACTCTGCCAACTTGCCGCACTACCATCTACCTCCGGCGGACTGTGGCGGCGCTGGTGACACATCACCAGAGACTACAGGTGGCGTCATGACAAACTGTATATAATCCCCTGTAAATATAACCCCCCTTTTTGGAAGATAGGCCCAGGACACGGTGTCAGGCACGGCCACCACTCCCCGTGACACAGTTAACCCCTTGGAACCTGACACCCAAGTACCCCAAAG